>JAYESA010000009.1:55317450-55917450 GCA_036927795.1 Iris macrosiphon
GGTGATTATCCCTCACTTGAGTTTGATTCGGTTTGTTCTATCATTTTAATATATGTTGTTTATTCTGCATGATAATTACTGAAACTCTGGTAATATTGAAGAGGGGGCGCGTGCTGGTAAGAGTACAGTACCCATAGAAAATAAATTGGGCCAAAATATTGATTCTGGTCCAACCTATTTTTCAATCGGGTCAGGGTCGAGTTGGCCCTAGCATGCGAGCCAGTTGCACGGAGAAAAAAAGAACAAAGAGCAGCTCGATTAGGGCTTTGATTTGAAGAGCATAGCATCTCCAGAAACGTATTTATAGAATTGGGGATGACGAAGACCAAGGCTCAGAAACCCCACAGATTCAAAGAGTGGCAGAATATACCCAAATCCATAGCCATGGCTGTATCAAAAAATTGATACAGCCATTGTATGACAGGTGGGCCCTTCTATCTTTTTGTAAAATGTGCAAGTATACATATTATCGTATTAAGTTTTTAATACAGCCATCTGTATAAAAGTTTTACTCATTCATCAAACGTTGACAATTATCCTATGTACTTAGAAAATTCAACAGCCAATGCAGAAAGCCGGTCCGGAGGGTTGGGGTTGTTCTATAGCCGGAACTATTTTTTGTTGCTCTGGACCTTTATTGAAATTGGTTGATTAATGGGTAGTGCTTTTCTTTTATGGAGGAGGGCTAATTCATTAACGACCTTTTGAGATTTTTGCCTAAAACTAAAAAGAGTACGAGGATGAGGAGGTTGTCATAAGCAAAACTATGGATCCGGACGAGGCTGGAGGTTGTGGAGTTTAATACTGCCAAAGTTGTGTCGTGTTAAGTTCGACTCTTTGGATTTAACTCGATATTTTTATAACAACTAAATATAATATAAATAATAATAATAATAATAATAATAATAATAATAATAATAAATAAATAAATAAATAAATTCAAGCCTGGAACAAGTTCAGTGTCTTGTAGGTCAAATCGCACTTCTCTCTGATCATAGTTTATTTGCTAAAGATAATAGCATGCGTTACCTATGCTTCTCAATTTTTTTTCAATTTTTTTTCTTTTAAACACATTTAACGGGAACTCTCTATGTGACATATGGTGTATACCATAGTTGGTTGCCATTTGAATTGCAAAAGTATCCTTTGTACTTCCGCTATGGTTGAATGCCATATTGCCATCTCTTTTTTGTCATATTTAGTGAAGACACTAGCTTGTTTTATGGTTGAAAGAAAACGTACATTTTGATTAAACTATTTTACATTATGTCATTATTTTCATATCTTCCGTCTACTAGAAGGCTGAATTATGTATTGTTTTTGCATAAAATAAGTTATTTACTTGCTTGAGCTTCGTAACACTCCAAATGAGTGCATGCATGACGGATGTTGCTGTTGCATGTTCGGGTAAAACGAGTCGTCTGCGAACTAACTTTTGTAGGTTGCAGCAGGTTGTTGGCCCTCGAAAGGCCAAAAGTGAAAATCACCAACCTGAATGTTTGTAAACCCCCTCACTCCAAATTAGGTCCTACTTGGCATAGATAGAGAAACTAGGGCTAGTTTGTATCCAATTGGAAATAGGACACGACTTTTAATTTAATTATACAATGTTTATATCACTTAGTGCACATTACCGTTACTTCGATAATTGGAGCACCTCACTAGCCCTAGTCTTCCTATAAATTTTATAACCTTGTCCCTAGACGTGCCCGCATACCATTCTGACTTTGTGTAACTTATAATCATGCTTTCTTGTGCTACATTTTAGTCGCACAACATTCGTCGCAGACATTATTATTAAATTCTAAATAATTTTAACTTTGTATCCTTGTGCGTTCCAATCGAAATTGGAGGACACAATCTTGACCCGTTTCGTACAACCTAATTTATGATAAAATTCTACTCTTAGCCCTCCATGTCCATGACACTTGTGTCCCACCTTATTTTATCCCCATGTACTTCAAATTAATTCCAGAACACCCCGCGCATTAATTTTTAATTAATTTAACCCAATTTCCATCCTTGTGCAATTTTTTAATTGTTGGACACTTTTATGCAAAAATGCATTAAGGTGTCCACCCCATTGGACAATACATGAAGAAATCCAACTTTCTCCTTCATAGGAATTTTCTATAAATTTTCAGAATGTGCAAACGCGCAACAATGCCCCTTTATTTTAATCCTAGCAATTGCATTAAACAATATAATTTTATGGCCCTCCAAACATCCCCATGTGAATCCAAGCCCAACCAAGAGGATGTTGACCAAAGTCAAATTTTCCTAGGTCCAAACCAACCCCCTTACATGTGTATAAATACAACTCTTCTTACCTTTTTTCTTATTTCTCAAAAACCAAAACCCTAGAAAAATAACTAACCAACACCACCATCACCACACCCATCACCCCCGACCTCCTCCCTTAGCCAACCACCGCCACCTCCGCCTCTGGACACCACCGACCGAACACCACCGACCGGACTCCCCCTCCGACCTCCCTCTTCCCAGGCACCCCCTGCCGCCGCCACCCGCCGCTGCACCCCCACCAGCAGCCGCATCACCAACATCACCTCACTACAGCCATCTCCGACCTCCTTCCCCCGACCCGACCCCCGACTCCCTCCACTGGCCACCACAGCCAACCACCACCGCCAACGTCTTCACCACCGTCCTCGTCGTCTCCCTCGCCATCACTACCACCTGAACCACTGCCACTGCCACCCGCAACCACCACCGGCACCACCAGCAATCACCAGCATCAACTCCATCATCACCATCCCCCAACTCCATCATCACTACCACCCGCACCCCCATAGCCGACCACCGCCGCCCTCGTCACCACCTGTAAACCCCCCTCACCAAAAATAGGTATTTTGTGTGTATTTTATATTATTATATTAATTATAGATGTTGAATTTCTTTAGAGTATTCTCTTAGTTAATTAGAAAATAAATTTTTTTTAGTATATTTAGTTATATAAATATTTATTTAGAATTATTTTTAGGCTATTTTAGATTTTTGGAGATTTTTCTAGAATTTTTAGGTAATTAAAACATAGGGAACCTAAATTTCTAGGGACTTCCATGATTTACTATGAGACCATACTTGCATACTGTTCCTACCAAATATTTATTTTAGGTTAAAATATTTAATTATATTTTTTTGTATTTATTTAGAATTTTAAGAAATTTATTTAGATTTTTAAAATTATTTAGGATTTATTTGGATATATATAGTATTAATATTAGATAGATGCTAATTTAGTGTTAATAGATATTAATAAGATTATATATAAATTATTTGCATTATCTTTAATTCTATTTAAAATTATAAATTATTGAGATGAACTCAAACTCTATTTTAAATTAATTCAAATCCTGAGCCTACTAGGAAAGCAACTTCATGCATATCCTATCCTTATTTAAACTGATTCTAATCATATCCAAATTAGCCAATCCTAGTCGTATTCAATTAAGTAGTCTCCACCATTATAAATACCTACATCTTTCATATTTTTCTTCCCCAAACTCCTCTCTTTTTTCGTCCAAAAACATTCAAATTCGTCATAAATTCAGCCTCATTTTCTAGTAGTTATGACGACTTAAAAAGATGATATCTCCTAGCTCCGGACTCCAAACGTGCTCCAGTTTTTTTGTTAGAATCATATCAAGGTTAGTTTTCTGAATATATAAATTATTTCAGTAATTTCAGAACCTATTTTTCCAGAATATTCTGAAAGTGTCAGTTGTCCGAAATTAGAAGCATTTTCGTATTTCGAGATTTCGGGAGATTTCGAACTCGGAATTACGAGCCGTTTAAAGTTTCAAAAATCTGACAAGATTAAATTACATAAAATTATTTTTTCAGAATTTAATATTCAAGTTTAATCTACTGTAAAATTCGTGTAATGTTGACATAAATAGGAAACCACCAAAAACTATCATCTGTGCGCCCTTGTGGCCATAACTCTTTACCGACTTGTGATTTTATGAAACTGTCGATTCCATCGTTCATGTAGCGTTGAAATATATAGGATTCCACACACAAATCTAGGATTTGAGTTGGTTGACTTTTTGGATGTCACTACCCAATTCTAGAAAATAGGGTATATTTTTTTTTATTTGATAAATAGTGTATTGTATTTAATTATTTATATTTATAATTAATTAGTGCTTGTCTTATTTTTATTTTGATTGTTTTAGGGTTTTGGCTAGCCTGGACCCATGTCAGACCCTAGTGGACCCATGTCCGACCCAGCCCACACCCTGGTGAGAATTATTTTGGGGCTTAGAATTATTATTTTATTTTTAGGAGGTTAGTTGGAGAGATTTGGAACTAGTTTGAGCGCATTTGGAACCCGGAACCCAAAACCGAGTGAATAGGGACGTTTCGGGAATTTGGAACTTTGTAAACCCTTTATTTGTGTCTTGGCCGGCCCTACCTACCCCCCCAAACCGTGAGCACAGCAGCCCTCTCCCTCTTTGCATTCTTCTTCATTCTTATTCTTCTTCTTCTTCTTCTTCTTCACTTCTTCTTCTTCTCCACTTCTTCTTTCTTCTCCTTCTTCCTCCAAAGTAAGCTTTTCTCCATCTTTCTTCTTTCTTTCTTCCATTTCTTCTTCTTTAAGCTAACCCTAACCTTGCATTTTCTCTAACCTAGGTGTGAGAAGCTTAGATCTAGTGTGGGAGCTAGAGTTGGTGGCTTGGAGCTTGAGGGAGGTGATTTCTAGGAGATCGGAGACTTTGGCCTTGGGATTCCAACTCCCAAGAGGTAAAACCTAACTTTCCCCTTTCTAATTATTTTTGTGTAGTGTAATTAGTGTTGTAGAACCCTCCTAGACCCTAACCCTACCCGTAGGAGGAAGTTGGAACTAGTTTGGGTGAGTTTAGAAACTTTGACATTAGGTTTTGTGTCGAATTCGGGTGGAATCCGAATTTGGCCCAATTTTGGGTGATGCCCTAGGTTAGATGGACCTAGGTAGACGTTGTCGGGTGTCTAGAGGGTGAGTGCGTGTCTCCGTTCGGACACGGGAAGCCGTGTCGCGGAGAAACGGGCGTTTCGGGCGAAATTGGGGCTTTTCGTCGTCGCCGATTCTAAGTGCTTGTGCGTTTCCGCCACGGGCCTAGAATCGACGTGGGAGCGCATTTTCTAGGATCTAGACATCGTGTAGAGCGCGTGAGTAAATTTTGGGCCGATTCCGAGTTCGTTTGGTGTGCGTTTCAGGAGGTTTTCCGAGCCGCGCACCACGTGTTCGTCGAAATGACCGAACGGCCATTTCGACTTGGTTTCCTCGTTTCGGCTTTGTGCGCGCGTTGGGTTAGTATCGGGGAGTGTGTGCTAGAGTTTTCGGGCTATATTTTATATATTTTAGGGTATTGGTGAGTGTCGGGGTCGTTGGGCGTGAGTAGGGCGTGTGGTTTGAGTGTTGTGTGCGTGGTTGTGTTTGTATTGATATGTGTCTATATATATATATATTTATATATATGTATGTGTGTTATATATACATTTATATATGTGTGTGTGTATTTATATTTATGTACTTGTATATGTATATGTCTATGTGTATATATATATATATGTATATGTGTAAGTGTGCTTGTGTGTGTATATGTGTATATATATATATAGGTGTATGTATATATATATAGTTGAGAGTGTGTGTAGATATATATATATATAGTTGAGAGTGTGTGTAGATATATATATATTAAGTGTATATATATATGTAGCTATGTATATATATATATTTATGTGTGTGTGTGTATTTGTGTGTGAGTGTGTGTATTAGTGTGTTTGTGAGAGTGTAGGTGTGTGTGTTAGAGAGTGTTTAGAGTGTGTATATATATATCTATCTAGTAGTTATACATATAGTTATGTGTATGTGTATATATATATAGAGTGATATATATATATGTATGTTTGTGTGTGTGTGTGTGTGTGTATGTGAGTTGGAAGGGGGGGGGTTTCAGCCACTGCAGCAGGACTGCAGCAGCAGCCAACAGCAGCTATATGCTGCAGCAGCAGCAGCAGGATCAGCCAGCAGCAGCAGTAGCAAGAGCAGCAGCAGCAGGATCAGCACAAGCAGCAGCAGCAGCAAGCTCTAGGCAGCAGCGAGGCTAGTAGCGAGGGGTGTTGGCGAGGGATAGATACATAGATAATAGATATATCTATATAGATAGATAGATACATAACTAGTTAGATAGATAAGTTATTAGATAATAAGTTAGATACATAGCTAGGTATTTAGATAGATAGATATTTAGTTAGATAGGTAGCTAGATAGTTACCTAGATAAGTAGATATGTGATAGATACCTACATCTATATGCATAGATGTATATATATACCTAGAGATGGATATATATATTATAGTTAGTAATATATATTTATGTGATAGGTAAGGTAATGGGTAATTGGGTATGTGTGTGGATATCTATATATATAGGTATATACATACTTAGATATATATAAATATGATAGATATCTATATTACCTAGCCTAGATTAATAACTAGGTGCATAATTAATAGCTAGATAGCTAGTTAGAGGGCCTTAGGGCGAAACCTCAATACCTTGAGATACCGAGATATCTCGATACCTTGAGATATTCAAGGTATTGAGTTTCGAGCGGGGTATTTGAGCATTAGCCTAGGAAATGCTTGGGAGTGATTTTTATATGTTTATATATATATAATTACGCGTGCTAGCATAGGTTTTAGCGGGTTTAGGCGGGGTGCGTGGCCTAGGGCGAGGTATCGGATACCGAGGGTATCCCGGTATCTCGATTAGGCGAGTTTGAGAGTTTAGTAGCTTAATGAGCTCGGTTTGACCTAGAATTTCAGGGGCACCCTAGTTTGACCTAGCTTTGACCATAATTGTCCCCGTTGACCGTAAAAGTCAACGTTTGACCTAGTTTTGACCTATAGTTGACTTTTTGGACCCCGGGTTGACTTTTTGACCCGAATTTTACCGGTTTGACCCGTTCGACCTAGAATAGCCCTAGAAGCCTGTTTTTAATTATTTTATATCAGTTTTAATGATTAGAACCCTGTTTAATTCTGTTTTTCGCATTAGGTCCTTGCGTCACCGGTCCGGACCTCGATCCTCATCAGTTGCTCAGGACATCAGGCGAGTACCTACCTCTGATAGTTTCCATTTCATGATAGCGTTTATATCACCTGTTCTAGAACTGTAATACTTGATTCTGACACTTTATTACACGAGCTGGTACTAGTGGATCCCGTCATGAGGTGCTATCCCCCTTACCGTGTTCAGCGGGTACTCTATCACGTGTATTTTATCATGTGCTTCGGGTATTGATTATCATGTGCTTCTTGTGCTCTCGCCTTCGTGTGCGCGAGCTATTATCATGTACGTAGCGTGTTGTGGTTGGATCCAATGGTATTAGTGGGGGAGGGGAGTAGTGAGTTGGTTATATGATCAAAGCCAAACAGTATTCATGTGTATGTCGGTTATGCAACTCACGCATAACAGAGTTATCGTAGTGACTTTCATGTGCAACCTAAGCCGATCATATAACGAACTTGTGCTCAAGGCACTTAGCTAGTATTCATGTTTCTCATCTGCAGTTACTTTTCCACTACTTGTATTGTTCTCCAGTTTATATTACAGCTATTTATTGTGCTCCAGCTTATATTTATTTCTTATGCATCTTGATTACTTTTCTATTGCTCGTCATATACACCTTACCATGTATTTGGAGTTGCTTTCAGAGTTATGTACTTCGCTCCAGTCCTGACTGGGCATATTTTTTCCAGAGGATCCTGAGGACTATTGCCCTACGTTCTACGGGCCTGGTATTGACGACTGTTGTGACCCCGAGGAGGAGTGCGCCGAGGAGACGCCGATAGCACCCTAGTTAGCTAGGTGGGTTTCCTGGGTTATTTCCAGTGGTTTGTATTTTGGATGACTGTACTTATTCTTTTGTGCTTCTGTGAGATGTTGTAGCTTTTAGACCTGGACTATATTATTTTGGATTGCCTTGCTCTCTTGGTTCTGTTTCTGGTTTATATCATATCGTGCTTATATTCTTCCTCTAGTTTTGTGATTGAGATTATTGTCATATATATATTGCGTGGTTGCCCTCCTGTTGGAGAGGATTTTATTCACATATATATATTGCGTGGTTTTGCCCTCCTTTTGGAGAGGTCATGCCGGATTTTTTTGTGAGTTATCTAGATAGTTGGTTGACCTAGAACGGACCTTTACAGCATTCTAGCGCCGATTCTGCGGCGTAGGCTGGACGTACCCACGGCTCATGCCCGATTTTCGGGTGCGGGTCGTGACACGTTTTTGGTGGTGGCCCATGCAGGTCTCTGCTTTTTAGTTTACCTACTATAGGATATAGGATATAGGCTGAGAGAGAGAGTGTGCTCAATCACAACTAGGACCCTTCCTACTTCCTTTTGCTATCTTTAATTTTTCTGAAATTATTTTCTTTTGCAATATTATTGTCCTTCATTGATGTTATCGTTTCTTGCACTGTATTGACTCCTTTTGATCTGTGTTCTCCTTGATTTCATTCCAGCACTTGCTTTATTTGATTCCGGTGCTTCCCATAGCTTTGTGTCTGTATCTTTTGCTGTTAGACACCATCTTGTTGCTGAACCTTTAGCTAGACTCTGCAAGATCACGACCGGGGGTGGTATCATCCTAGTCCGTGATGTTTGCAGAGACCGGAGAGTTACCTTGGGAGGCCGGGAGTTGAGTGTGTGCCTACTTGTAATGCCACTTCCGAGTTACGATGTTGTACTCGGGATGGATTGGTTGAGTACGCATTGTGCTAGTATAGATTGTCGTGGAGGCAGAGTTTTGTTTAGTCCGCCGGGTGAGCCAGAGTTTCAGTTTGCCAGAGGAGCAGCGGAGCAGACCGAGGGAGTCTTCTGCGGAGCCCTGGTGGTAGAGCCGAGGTCGCTACATCCACTGATAGAGGAGTATATGGATGTCTTTCCGGAGGAGTTGCCAGGGTTACCTCCGGACAGAGACGTGGAGTTCTCTATAGACTTGGTGCCAGGCGCGGAACCGATATCCCAGCACGTCTATAGAGTCAGCAACAGTGAGCTGATAGAGTTGAAGAAGCAGGTGGATGAGCTTCAGGACAAGGGATTTATCAGATCTAGTTCTTCTCCGTGGGGTGCTCCGGTACTTTTTGTGCCGAAGAAGGATGGGTCAATACGGATGTGTATCGACTACAGGGCTCTGAACAGCCTCACAATCAAGAACAAGTATCCGCTGCCGCGTATTGATAATCTTTTGAACAGTTGAGCGGAGCGAGGGTGTTTTCCAGGATTGATCTGAGGACAGGCTACCACCAGGTGAAAGTCAGGAAGGAGGATATTCCGAAGATAGCTTTTCGGACCAGATATGGACAGTATGAGTTCTTGGTGATGCCGTTTGGGTTGACTAATGCCCCGGCAGTGTTCATGAATCTGATGAACAAGGTGTTCCATCAGCATCTGGACAGGTTTGTGGTGGTGTTTATAGATGATATCTTGGTATATTCGAAGACCCCAGAGGAGCACGAGGAGCATCTGAGGATAGTGCTGGAGACTCTCAGGAAGGAGGAGCTTTATGGAAAGCTTTCAAAGTGTGAGTTCTTCCTTGACAAGGTTGAATTCCTTGGTCATGTGGTGACTGGAGAGGGTATCTCGGTGGATCCGAGAAAGATCGTGGCAGTTGAGGCATGGAGTGCTCCGAGTTCAGTAGCCGAGGTCAGGAGTTTCTTGGGACTGGCAGGCTACTACAGGAGATTTGTTCAGGATTTTTCCCGGATTGCAGAGCCGTTGTCCAGGCTGACCCGGAAGGACGTAGAGTTTGTTTGGTCAGAGGAGTGCCAGATCGCCTTTGATGAGCTGAAGAGGAGGTTGACGACAGCTCCAGTGTTGACGTTGCCATCAGGTTCTGGAGGTTTCACTATCTATAGTGATGCATCGGGGAAGGGACTGGATTGTGTGTTGCAGCAGAATGGGAGGGTGATTGCCTATGCTTCCAGGCAATTACGTCCTCATGAGAAGAATTACCCTACCCACGATTTGGAGTTGGCAGCGGTCATTTTTGCTCTGAAGTTATGGAAACACTATTTATACGAAGAGCGTGTGGAGATCTTCACAGACCACAAGAGCTTGAAGTATGTGTTTACCCAAAAAGAGCTGAACATGAGGCAGAGGAGATGGTTGGAGTTGATGAAAGACTTCGACATATCATTGCAGTATCATCCAGGGAAGGCGAACGTAGTTGCGGATGCATTGAGCAGGTATCCGGTAGCTATGTGCCTGACTACAGATCGTTATCTTCTGGCAGATCTAGAGAGCTTGGGCATTGAGGTGATAGTGCCTGGAGTTGAAATGCAGATGTGGGGACTGTAGATTCAGTTAGAGTTGGTAGACCGGATCAGGGCTACACAGTTTGAGGATGAGTCCCTGAGGAGCATCAGGGAGCAGGTTCAGATGGGTTTAGCAGACGACTTCACCATTGCTGATGATGGTTCATTGCGGCACGGTACCAGGTTGTGTGTGCAGACTGGGTCGTTGCGCGAGGAGGTTCTCCAGGAGGCGCATCGTTCCCAGTACTCTATGCATCCCGGTGCCAACAAGATGTATAGAGATCTGAGACAGCATGTATGGTGGTACGGGATGAAGCGAGAGGTAGCGCGCTTCGTATCCCGATGCTTAGTGTGCCAGCAGGTGAAGGCGGAGAGGCAGAGGCCAGGAGGTTTACTCCAGCCGTTACCCATTTCGGAGTAGAAATGGGAGCATGTGACAATGGATTTTGTTTCTGGACTTCCCCGTTCTCCAGGCGGGAAAGATGCGATTTGGGTCATCGTGGACAGGTTGACCAAATCGGCCCACTTTCTACCATTCAAAGTGGGTACGTCTACAGAGAGACTAGCAGAGATGTATGTGCGCCAGATAGTCAGACTGCATGGAGTTCCAGTGAGCATAGTATCAGATCAGGACAGTCGCTTTACCTCGCATTTCTGGAGGAGTCTGCAGGCTAGCTTGGGCACCCAGCTCAAGTTTAGTAGTGCGTATCACCCGCAGACAGATGGTCAGTCAGAGAGGACCATTCAGACACTTGAGGACATGCTTCGGACCTGTGTTTTGGATTTCAGAGGCTCTTGGGAGGATCACTTGCACTTGGTAGAGTTTGCTTACAACAACAGCTACCAAGCCAGTATCGAGATGTCACCTTTCGAGGCGTTGTATGGACGGAGGTGTCGCACTCCGTTATCATGGGATGATGTAGGTGAGAGAGCTTTGCTTGGCCCGGAGATGGTGGTTGATGCAGCGGAGAAGGTCAAGCTCATTAGAGATAGACTTCGGGTGGTGCAGGACAGGCAGCGGCATTGGGCCGATAGCCACCGGAGACCTTTGGAGTTCGAGGTATAGCTTAAAATCTAGATTTTGTTCTTGTGTTTGTTTGTGATTGCTTGTTTTAGACTAAGTGCAGAGACCTTGTTTGTGCTAGGTTGGAGATCTGGTGTTCCTGAGGATTTCTCCGACGCGGGGCACTATTCGCTTCGGTGGAGGCAGGAAGCTTAGCCCACGTTTCGTCGGACCCTTCCGTATTCTTGAGAGGGTCGGCGTCGTGGCGTATAGGCTTGAGTTGCCGCCTACGCTGGAGGGAGTTCATGATGTGTTCCACGTGTCGCAGTTGAGACGGTACGTGGTGGATCACAGTCACGTATTGGATCACTCGGAGATCGCAGTGGGCCCTACTCTTAGCTATCCAGAGCAGCCGGTGGAGATTCTGGATCGGCGGGAGAAGGTGTTGAGGAACCAGACTATTCCCTTGGTTCGCGTCGCGTGGAGGCATCACTCTCCAGGAGAGTCGACCTGGGAGAGGGAGGATAAAATGCGCGAGCGATACCCCTATCTCTTCGAGCCCTGAGGTATGGTTCTTTCTTGCATTCCTGTCCTAGTTTCGTCTTTTAATTTCGAGGACGAAATTATTTTAAGGAGGGTAGGCTTGTCACTACTCAATTCTAGAAAATAGGGTATATTTTTTTTTATTTGATAAATAGTGTATTGTATTTAATTATTTATATTTATAATTAATTAGTGCTTGTCTTATTTTTATTTTGATTGTTTTAGGGTTTTGGCTAGCCTGGACCCAGGTCAGACCATAGTGGACCCATGTCCGACCCAGCCCACACCCTGGTGAAAATTATTTTGGGGCTTAGAATTATTATTTTATTTTTAGGAGGTTAGTTGGAGAGATTTGGAAATAGTTTGAGCGCATTTGGAACCCGGAACCCAAAACCGAGTGAATAGGGGCATTTCGGGAATTTGGAACTTTGTAAACCCTTTATTTGTGTCTTGGCAGGCCCTACCTACCCCCCCCAAACCGTGAGCACAGCAGCCCTCTTCCTCTTTGCATTCTTCTTCATTCTTCTTCTTCTTCTTCTTCACTTCTTCTTCTTCTCCACTTCTTCTTTCTTCTCCTTCTTCCTCCAAAGTAAGCTTTTCTCCATCTTTCTTCTTTCTTTCTTCCATTTCTTCTTCTTTAAGCTAACCCTAACCTTGCATTTTCTCTAACCTAGGTGTGAGAAGCTTAGATCTAGTGTGGGAGCTAGAGTTGGTGGCTTGGAGCTTGAGGGAGGTGATTTCTAGGAGATCGGAGACTTTGGCCTTGGGATTCCAACTCCCAAGAGGTAAAACCTAACTTTCCCCTTCCTAATTATTTTTGTGTAGTGTAATTAGTGTTGTAGAACCCTCCTAGACCCTAACCCTACCCGTAGGAGAAAGTTGGAACTAGTTTGGGTGAGTTTAGAAACTTTGACATTAGGTTTTGTGTCGAATTCGGGTGGAATCCGAATTTGGCCCAATTTTGGGTGATGTCCTAGGTTAGATGGACCTAGGTAGACGTTGTCGGGTGTCTAGAGGGTGAGTGCGTGTCTCCGTTCGGACACGGGAAGCCGTATCGCGGAGAAACGGGCGTTTTGGGCAAAATTGGGGCTTTTCATCATCGCCGATTCTAAGTGCGTGTGCGTTTCCGCCACGGGCCTAGAATCGACGTGGGAGCACATTTTCTAGGATCTAGACATCGTGTAGAGCGCGTGGGTAAATTTTGGGCCGATTTCGAGTTCGTTTGGTGTGCGTTTCAGGAGGTTTTCCGAGCCGCGCACCACGTGTTCGTCGAAATGACCGAACGGCCATTTCGACTTGGTTTCCTCGTTTCGGCTTTGTGCGCGCGTTGGGTTAGTATCGGGGAGTGTGTGCTAGAGTTTTTGGGCTATATTTTATATATTTTAGGGTATTGGTGAGTGTCGGGGTCGTTGGGCGTGAGTAGGGCGTGTGGTTTGAGTGTTGTGTGCGTGGTTGTGTTTGTATTGATATGTGTCTATATATATATATATTTATATATATGTATGTGTGTTATATATATATTTATATATGTGTGTGTGTATTTATATTTATATTTATGTACTTGTATATGTATATGTCTATGTGTATATATATATATGTATATGTGTAAGTGTGCTTGTGTGTGTATATGTGTATATATATATATAGGTGTATGTATATATATATAGTTGAGAGTGTGTGTAGATATATATATATATATAGTTGAGAGTGTGTGTAGATATATATATATATTAAGTGTATATATATATGTAGCTATGTATATATATATATTTATGTGTGTGTGTGTATTTGTGTGTGAGTGTGTGTATTAGTGTGTTTGTGAGAGTGTAGGTGTGTGTGTTAGAGAGTGTTTAGAGTGTGTATATATATATATATATATCTATCTAGTAGTTATACATATAGTTATGTGTGTGTGTATATATATATAGAGTGATATATATATGTATGTTTGTGTGTGTGTGTGTGTGTATGTGAGTTGGAAGGGGGGGTTTCAGCCACTGCAGCAGGACTGCAGCAGCAGCCAACAGCAGCTATATGCTGCAGCAGCAGCAGCAGCAGGATCAGCCAGCAGCAGCAGTAGCAAGAGCAGCAGCAGCAGGATCAGCACAAGCAGCAGCAGCAGCTAGCTCTAGGCAGCAGCGAGGCTAGTAGCGAGGGGTGTTGGCGAGGGATAGATACATAGATAATAGATATATCTATATAGATAGATAGATACATAACTAGTTAGATAGATAAGTTATTAGATAATAAGTTAGATACATAGCTAGGTATTTAGATAGATAGATATATAGTTAGATAGGTAGCTAGATAGTTACCTAGATAAGTAGATATGTGATAGATACCTACATCTATATGCATAGATGTATATATATACCTAGAGATGGATATATATATTATAGTTAGTAATATATATTTATGTGATAGGTAAGGTAATGGGTAATTGGGTATGTGTGTGGATATCTATATATATAGGTATATACATACTTAGATATATATAAATATGATAGATATCTATATTACCTAGCCTAGATTAATAACTAGGTGCATAATTAATAGCTAGATAGCTAGTTAGAGGGCCTTAGGGCGAAACCTCAATACCTTGAGATACCGAGGTATCTCGATACCTTGAGATATTCAAGGTATTGAGTTTCGAGCGGGGTATTTGAGCATTAGCCTAGGAAATGCTTGGGAGTGATTTTTATATGTTTATATATATATAATTACGCGTGCTAGCATAGGTTTTAGCGGGTTTAGGCGGGGTGCGTGGCCTAGGGCGAGGTATCGGATACCGAGGGTATCCCGGTATCTCGATTAGGCGAGTTTGAGAGTTTAGTAGCTTAATGAGCTCGGTTTGACCTAGAATTTCAGGGACACCCTAGTTTGATCTAGCTTTGACCATAATTGTCCCCGTTGACCGTAAAAGTCAACGTTTGACCTAGTTTTGACCTATAGTTGACTTTTTGGACCCCGGGTTGACTTTTTGACCCGAATTTCACCGGTTTGACCCGTTCGACCTAGAATAGCCCTAGAAGCCTGTTTTTAATTATTTTATATCAGTTTTAATGATTAGAACCCTGTTTAATTCTGTTTTTCGCATTAGGTCCTTGCGTCACCGGTCCGAACCTCGATCCTCATCAGTTGCTCAGGACATCAGGCGAGTACCTACCTCTGATAGTTTCCATTTCATGATAGCGTTTATATCACCTGTTCTAGAACTGTAATACTTGATTCTGACACTTTATTACACGAGCTGGTACTAGTGGATCCCGTCATGAGGTGCTATCCCCCTTACCGTGTTCAGCGGGTACTCTATCACGTGTATTTCATCATGTACTTCGGGTATTGATTATCATGTGCTATCATGTGCTTCTTGTGCTCTCGCCTTCGTGTGCGCGAGCTATTATCATGTACGTAGCGTGTAGTGGTTGGATCCAATGGTATTAGTGGGGGAGGGGAGTAGTGAGTTGGTTATATGATCAAAGCCAAACAGTATTCATGTGTATGTCGGTTATGCAACTCACGCATAACGGAGTTATCGTAGTGACTTTCATGTGCAACCTAAGCCGATCATATAACAAACTTGTGCTCAAGGCACTTAGCTAGTATTCATGTTTCTCATCTGCAGTTACTTTTCCACTACTTGTATTGTTCTCCAGTTTATATTACAGCTATTTATTGTGCTCCAGCTTATATTTATTTCTTATGCATCTTGATTACTTTTCTATTGCTCGTCATATACACCTTACCATGTATTTGGAGTTGCTTTCAGAGTTATGTACTTCGCTCCAGTCCTGACTGGGCATATTTTTTCCAGAGGATCCTGAGGACTATTGCCCTACGTTCTACGGGCCTGGTATTGACGACTGTTGTGACCCCGAGGAGGAGTGCGCCGAGGAGACGCCGATAGCACCCTAGTTAGCTAGGTGGGTTTCCTGGGTTATTTCCAGTGGTTTGTATTTTGGATGACTGTACTTATTCTTTTGTGCTTCTGTGAGATGTTGTAGCTTTTAGACCTGGACTGTATTATTTTGGATTGCCTTGCTCTCTTGGTTCTGTTTCTGGTTTATATCATATCGTGCTTATATTCTTCCTCTAGTTTTGTGATTGAGATTATTGTCATATATATATTGCGTGGTTGCCCTCCTGTTGGAGAGGATTTTATTCACATATATATATTGCGTGGTTTTGCCCTCCTTTTGGAGAGGTCATACCGGATTTTTCTGTGAGTTATCTAGATAGTTGGTTGACCTAGAACGGACCTTTACAGCGTTCTACCGCCGATTCTGCGGCGTAGGCTGGACGTACCCACGGCTCATGCCCGATTTTCGGGTGCGGGTCGTGACATTGGACAACGGATTGCCTCGATTTGCGTGTCACGGATCACAAATCCGTAAAGTTGACTTTCTTTGGACCAAAATTAGAGTTTAACAATAAAAATTAGATTATAATAAGATTAAAATACTATTTTAGGTTATTTTATTTAGAATTAAAAAAGATTAAAATGGAGGAACCTATTCACCCACTTTTGTAACCTAACTTGTTTAATTTATGTGACGGGTAGATCGGACGACGCCTTGAGTTGAGACTTCATTCTTTTTCAGAGTAGACAAGTATACCTTGTCATTGTACTGTTATTTATATTCCATATGTTGCATGCATCTTTATTTTATGTCTTTAGTTCATATATTTTAACTGTTATACAAAATGCGCGCGACGGTGTCGTCGCGATATATTTTTATTTATGTATTGTATTGACCTTGTTTATGAGACTATCCCATTATTATGTAGCATCATTAGGTTCATTGGCCGTGAAACAGTTGTTACACGAGTGTGAGTCTCATATAGATCATGGACTGCGTGACAGGTCTGGCCTCCTGTACGTATGGGCCGTGCGTTAGGGATAACTGCTAATAGAAACTTTGTATGCTAGAAGACTTAGCAGTTATTAGAGGTCTATGGACATAGCCTATTATAGTACGGTGGTCCCATCCTTGTCCTTGTTTGGTTGCAGGATTGGGCTAGGGTACTAAGAATAGGCTATGAATCAAATTGTGTCACGGATGTGACATGCTTAGAGCATGGGGTAGGGAGAACAACAAGTACCGCATTTGAGCTCCTTTGCACTTTTTTTATTGTGCGCCCGGATTCTCCGCTGGAGATACGGGTGGTGATGACCACTATATATTATATATTATCAGGCGGGCCTCTGGCGTTCAAAAGACGACATGCCTTTTAGGCCCCTGGATCTCCGAGAGAACCATGTCAATCCCAGTTTTCAGCCAGATAGCTCACTTGTGGGGAAAGTTATTCTTAACTGCATTCACTTAGACGGTTAGGCGACCATTGGATATTTATTTTAGTACTTTATTGGCATGCTTTTATGTATCTTGTTATGTCCCTCTGAGGACCTGGCCCTTCCAGGTGTATCTGTTCTTGAGTATCCGCAGGAGCGCAGATTCGAATGGTTACATATGTTTCGAGGATGTCTTCTCTTCGAGCCATGATTGTTAGCTAGTATTCTTATATGGTGTTTGTTGTGTTGTACTTATATTGTATTTGCTCTTATATTTGAGTTGGTAGTGGATTTGTTTCCACCCAGCTATCATCCTTAGATACTTCTTATTGAGATCTAGTTTCATAGATACTGGTTATTTATTTATATTTGATTTTCTGTGGATGAGATTTAGATTATACCCTGTGACTTGTGATAAATTTATACCACTTGTGGATTTGATATTCATATTACAGCGTACGTATAGGTTTGGTTTCCATATATTAGAGTTGCCATATCCATGCGGCTGGCATGCTTACGTGTCCTAGTCCCATGTATTTTTGGGACTGGGGCATGACATGTTTTTAGTGGTGGCCCATGCAGGTCGAGAGCATATTGTCTCGGTTACGTTACTGTACCGAACAAGCCTGCACCTAGGAATAGAGTATAGGATCTCATCCACAATTGACTATGATTCGCTCTCCTTCCAATCCATTCTAATTGAATAAATGTATCCTGCTTGATTCCTGTACTTCCCTGATAATTTCTTGAGTATAGCCCCCTCCTAGAATATAAAAGTCCATGTTGTTAGATGATAAGTAGGGTAACCTTCCTATTAAGAGTACAACTAGAATGTTGACACATTACTAAGATCTGAATGCCTAATGAACCCTAGCGCCCCTTATCTATAGATTGGTTTACCATCACCCCTTGAGGTATTTATGAAGACTTGAGAGTAGTATAAACACTACTAGAGTTAGTTAGAAGTTTTACCATAATGTTTGACCCTAGTATTGAGGAACCAATAGAAAACCAAAATTTAAAATTAGGACTGAACCTAACCTTCATAGTTAGATAGTATTGGAGAACTATAAACTTAGATCATTGACTTATTATTAGTAGACAACACCTTAGGAAGCCTAGAGGAATGTAATCAATATTTTTTTCTTGATCATACCTCGAACATAGAAACTAGCATACCACTCCCCCTTAGAGAACCGTGATGCTATCTAGAGCCCTCTATTTTAATTTCATATATTGTTCCTCTGCGACCTTAACGTTCGCTAATTGCGCGACGACTAAATTATGTTCTTCTTTTCTTCATCTTTCAACTCGTGCCACCTGACACCTCTGATTATAGACCAAGTAATTTTATTCTATGATAGGATATATAGTTTGCTAAGGTTATAGTTGTAATCTTGAATTTTGAATTATGTGCCCTGTAGTTAGAACATGATAGTTGAGTTGTTCATTCAGATTGTGATGGTTACCCCTAGTTGTAGATCATGTAATTGTACCCCCACCGCGATACGAGTTATATTCCCTTTCTCTTGAGGCTAGTAACCTTTCCATTCTTACTATTGATACTTGCTCTATAAGCGCTATGACTAAGACTTAAGATGACCATTACCGATATAATGCAATAGGAGACCCTAATAAATACCAAGATCTTTTCCTCGTGTACCCTAATAAGAGTTTCTACTTTATTTGTAAGTGCAAGGTTAATTTGTGGAACCCCCTCAAGGCAATTACAGTATTAGTTTATTATTTTAAGTTGGGTAGTATACCTCACAACCTAGTATCACATAGTCCTTGTGATCCATTAATGAAGTATAATTGAATGACATTAACTATATGCTTGCATAAGAGGATAGTTGTTATCCAGACTGTAGAACTTAGAGACTATACCCCTACTTTGTCGACTATCGACTTAGACAAGGAGTTAGTATGACAACTGTAGAGATTGTAGAGTCTTATATTTTTGTGAACTTGAATTATTATGTACCTTCTTTCATCATGATCCAGTGTATTTATATTTTATGTACTACCTTGACTTATGTCGCTATTATAGCCTAGTTTTGTGACTTATTCTTTTATCAAGCTTGTTCACAATATATGTATTATTTGATGCATACACTAATACATTTCAGAATCAGTGCATTACGGTCTGATCAACCATAGTGCGCTTGGTTCGCCCTTCGCATAACTATTTTACGTGGATTGAGATATATAGTTGACTAGTAGACGAATATACTTGCCCTTAGACATGTCAGAGCATATCATATCAAGTACATAACTGTACTGATGTGAGCATATGAATAGGAAATTTACCAAAATAGAATTTTAATCCACAACCGCCTTGACAATTCTCATTTGAATTCTTTAAACACCTTGATCCCCATACTTGTATTCTATTATCTCCCCCTTGAACTGTCACGCCCCAGTCCCAAAATATCGAGGGACTAGACACGTGGCAATGGCCAGCAGCACACACTGATGGACAAACCCAATTTAATGTATCCATCAGGGCGTACTTAAGCTGTAATACAACAATAAGGGTCTAGATATACTAATCTTATCCACAAAAATGAATATAACAATATCAGAATCATAAAGCAAGATCAATCTCAAATAAATATAATACTCGAGAAATAACCCGATAATGAGTCTGATACATCTGTCAAGATACAAGAATAAAGATAACCACAGCAAATACTGAGTATGTAAACAGTATATACTCAGAAGATACCCTCAGGGATCACTCGTCTGCTGGATCTGGTACTGCTCCAGTGGCTGCTCCTACTAATGCTCCTGTCCCGTATACCTCGGGGTCGATCTCATCTGCTAATTCTGGGGACATAATCCAGATCCAGGTCCTCAGGGGACATATCAAGGTACAAAATAACTCAAGCCATAAATAATGCAGTGCAAAAAATAATAAAATAAATAGGGTAAGTATGTAACCATCTATGTGAAATACAAGTGAGAGCATCACTAGTACTCAGGCTAAGACCACTACAAGCTCTGTATCGGGGAGCCGGTAGCAGTAATTAACAAGTAATGTGCCTAGCTCTGCTGGAGAGTCTACGGCCTCACAATAGTAGTAGGTATATATAACATATAATGTGCCTAGCTCTGCTGGAGAGTCTACGGCCTCACAATAGTAGTAGATATATATAAAACATCATGTAGCCTGTGTATCTTTCCCCACCCAATCTAACCACACGTCTCATGTCCACAACCTCTCATGTACATGTCACGCACGATCATAGCTAATGCAACCAGTCATATAATATATATGAATATAATGTCTATGTCATAAAACCTGCATCCTATACAGAATCACCATGAATATCTCAGGAAGATTCTGTCTCATAAATAGTGTCAAGTGTCCTGGGTTATGGTGTACTTGATAATCTAAGTACGAGAATGTAAAGGGTCACGAATGTCCATGTCTAGATGATGTTACACAACTCTGCGTACAGTGTTGGCACCCGACTGATAATCAGATGCTAAGTAAGTCACACGGTCCTAGGTCAAGCATGTACAACAATATATATACAGTCAAAGAAATACATAACAAGAACTGCAAGTTTTGGCAAGGTACACTTGCCTGGGGTTTGAATACCAACACCTGTCCCTATATCAGTAAAACCTGCAGGTACTCCTCCAAAAGCTGAAATAAACATCACCAACAGTCTCAAAAAATATCAAATAGCTAGAAACGTATGTCCTTAAGTCCAATTTGAACACAGGGGCAAAAATGACAGTTTCTGGTCAAAGCGGGGTCCACATGTGGGCCGCTTTGCACCGAAAAACATGTCAGGGTCAAAGGTCTCCAAATTCGTCAAACTTAGTGTCAACAAGTCAGGAACGATGATATGAACCCAACGGAACTTTTAGAATTGGATTCCGATGAGCCGATCACAAAATTGCCCGTCAGGTGGAGCCGCGGGGCCCACGATACGCGATTTTGTCAACGTTCTCAGAATTGAACCAAACTTGGGTCACAGGACCAGCGTATTGCTATGAGTCCGATGGCGCAAGTTTCGTTTCGATCCGACATGTGTACACAAAGTTACGACATGTTCCAGAACAGGCAGATACGGGACGTTGTCGGCGGATACGCGTTGATTCCGGTGTGCACGCACATCCAAATCAACTTTTGTGAAATCCTGCATGTCTGTATCAACGGCACGCATGTTTCGGTGAAGACCACGCGCGACCAAGTCGCCCGTTTGGCGGGGCACAATCAGGGCGTTGGTTTTCCTGTTTTTGGATCGCGGTTCACGATCGCCACAGGACGCGACGCACCGAGCGGGTTACACGAGCATCGAGAGGTTTACACAGTCTACGTGACACAACTGACGGAACAGAAAACGGAATAATGAGGAGAGAGAACGGTTTACCTGAACAGGGCTCCGTGAAACTGGGTTCTTTGTGTCCGCGAGTTATTTTGACACACCGACACGGGGCTGTGCCGTGTCCGGGCTGTGTCCAGTACTGCCGTGGTTAGGGTTTTTTCTCGAGTCGGTCAGCGGGGCGGCCGGAGAGGGGCGACACTGCTCGGGGGGAGGCGATTGGTGGAGTTGGCCGTGGGGGTTCGAGGTCAGGCAGGGAGAAGATAGCCATGGATGAGCTGCTCGTGAAAACTCGCCGGCGGGTTCAGGCGAGGCTCAGTGGTCGTCCGAGGAGGATGAGGAGGGGATCTTGCCGGGTCGTGCTCTGGGGAGGATGTCGACGAGTCGTGCGGTGGCGTCTGGGATGTCCGGCGGGATGAGGGACAGCAGAGGCTCGGGTGCGGCCTTGGTGCAGTTGTCCCCGGCGAGTGCAGGTTGGCGAGGGTGATTTCAGGTGAATCACTCCTTCTGGTCGACAAGGTGGTGGTGGTGTCCAGGCGAGGATGGAGGAGAGAGGAAGACGACGGGGAGGTAGCTGCAGGATGTCGATCGTGGCGGTAGAAAACTGGGAGGAGGACAATAGGTCGGGCTGGGAGATGATCGACGAGGTCAGGGTGGCCGGGGGCTGATCGACGAGAAGGCGACGAGGGGAAAGCTGGAGGAGGAGGAAGTTTGGGTTGATCGACCGGTCGGAGCTGCGGCCGGAGGAGGAGTTAGCTAGGGTTGCGGCGGCGGCGGGGCGTGGGAATCGAGAGATTAAATAGGCCGGAACAGTAAATTCGGCTAAGTTTAGGATTAGGGTTTCGGTTAGGGTTTCGGGTCCGGGTCGGGTTTGGGTCAGGTAGGCAGGATCCGACCCGTTAGGGTCTAGGGGCGGTCCGGTTCGGTTGGACCGGGTTCAGCCCGGTTCAAACCGGTTAGAGCCCGGTTCAACCCGGTTTGTTTGGATTTAATTAAAAATAGGGTTTTTAGGGTTTTAAACATGTTTTCGGAGTCCAATAAATTCACAAAAAATTATCCTATGTCCAGTTTTCTATTTTACACTAGAAAATATTATTTTAATATTATTTTAATATTAATTAACATTATTTAAAAATCCTTTAATCATGAAATACCTTAGTTTTAATTCCAGAAAATTGTGAGAAAATGTTTTAAAATATTCTAAAAAATCTGGGTTATGACAATCTACCCAACTTATAAAAATTTTGTCCTTGAAATTAAAATTAAGCCATGGTAGAAGTCAAGGATGGTCTAAGATTTGCATTGGTTAAAATGCAGGACTAGGTTTAACGGAGTGGGCGATGTTGCACGATGCATATTCCAAAAATCATGGGAAAAATCCACATAAGCGAAAATCGGTTTCTTTATGTGTCGTGTCCAATAGTGTGGACACATAAATGCTCTTTTGCATAAAAGTGCCCAACCATTGAAACGTTGCACAAAGATAGAAATTTGGATGATGGTCACGTCTAGGACAAGGGTGTGAAATTTGTAGGAAGGCAGTGACTAATGAACTGCTCCAATTATCGAAGCAATGGTAAGGTGCGCCAAGTGATACCATGTTGTAAAACTAAATAAAAATACCGTATTCTATTTCTAAGTGGATTCGAGCTAGCCTCAGTCTTACTATCTAAGCCAAGTAGGTCTAATTCTTAGGTGAGGGGGTTTCACAATCCAGCCAACTTAAAACAATGTCGTCCTCAAAATTAAAATAAGGCATAATTTATTGATCCTTCATGTACATAAGGCAAGTAAATCACAATCTCCTTGCGATAATTAAAATCCTAATCATATCCATCGCAATCACTTCAAGGTTAAGATGAGCACTGTTCCAATTAAAATTCAACCTATGGTTATCTCTTCTCGCTTTTTCAAATTATCCACATCCAAATTTAAATTAAATCCATATAACATATTCAAGATTTAAATACGCATATAAATTTTACCTCACGATCTCTAACTATCAAAATCTCCTCTAGAAGTAATTCGAGTCCAATATATTCCTATTTTCACTTATAAATTTTTGTATGCTTCAACTCTTACACGAGTTGTGAGTCTCATGTAGGACACGGACTTGCGTATGCGGTTGGCCACCTGTACGTGTAGGCGTGCGACGGATAGGGAATAACTGCTATTAGCGATGCATTATAGAAGACTTAGCAGTTATTAGTAGTCGGAGCATAGACTATTGTGGTACGAAGGTCCAATCCTTGTCCTTGTTTGGTTGTAAGGTTGGGCTATTGTTCTAACGATAGACTATGAGCCAGAGTTACGATGCCTCGGCGTAGTAGCTAAGGCATGTTGTGGATACGACATGCATAAATCATTGGGCGGAGAGGACAACTAGTAGGCGTATGGGACACCCACTTCCTTTATGCAGATTCTACGCTCGACGGAGCGATATGGATGTTATATACTATGCAGATTCCATGTTCTTTGGAGCGATATGGACGTTATATACTATGCAGATTCCCCGTTCTTCGGAGCGGTAGGACGTTATTATATTACATAGCGCCCTTGTATTGGGGGCATATGTGGCATATACTTGCCAGTTGTCACGATTGGTGAATTACGTCAGTATATGTCTAGCCTACACTTTCCCATACACTCAAAGTTGTCCTCAAGATGCATTTCACTTAGATGGTTAACACAACTCTTTATTTATTCAGTATTTACTTTATGGCATGCTTCTATGTATCTTGTTATGTTCCTCTGAGGACCTGGTCCCTTTCCAGGTATAGATGTTCATGAGTATTCACAGGAGCGCAGATCCGGACTGGTTACTTATATTTCGAGGAGGTCTTCTCTTCGGGCCTCGTGATTGTTAGAGGTTGTACTTACATTGTATTTGTCTTATTTATTCTTTATTCTAGTTCGGTAGTGGATTTGTTTTCATCCGACTGTCATCTTGAGATACCTATTATTGAGATCTAGTTCATAGATACTGGTCATTTATTTATATATGATTTATGTGGATGAGATTAGTTTATACCCTGTGACTTGTGATAGTTTTACCACTTATGAATTATTGTTCATAATACAGCGTACACATGTATTATGGTTTCCATATATTGGAGTTACCATATACATGCGGCTGGCATGCTTACATGTTCTAGTCCTACGTATTTTGGGACTGGGGCATGACATATTTTTAGTGGTGAACTATTGTATTCATATGGCAGAGAAAGGGTTATGGTTCCTAATCTACACATTCCTGCTGATGTAAAAAGGCTGAATAAGCCTTCTCCTTCTAATGTTGTCCCTGATTTGCGTGATTTCTTGATCCAGAAACGCAAAAACAGGGGATCTCCTAACATGTCTATTACACCCCCTAGAGAACATTGTAGTAATAGTCATAAGGTTATAATTAACTGTTGCTGTTCTAAAGCAAAACGGTCAGTATTCAACCGATTGAACTATTCTGTGTTATTACAGGAAGAAGAACCAATATTTGCTTCAGTAAATATGGCTTCGCATATTCCTAGAGGAAGGTCGAGTTCAAGACGTCATCCCTCCAGAACTCCAAGCCAAAGAAGATTTGACAGACTCATTGAGACTTTTGAAGAAGGTGTTTTTCGAAACACTCACTCGAGGTCACGACAATCAGCTTCATATTCTTCAGATTCCGACATTGGGAATCGCCAGTTTTCTGAAACAGATGCTGAAAGTATAGATTCAATCTCTACAGAGATCTATACTAATCCCTCAGTGGCATCTAGAGAAATGGGGGTTTATGATGTTGGAGACGAACATGAAGAAGCTTCCCCATCAGGAAGTACCGAACAATGCATCACTGCATTGGAAACATCACTTAAAGAAATGCATACCATGATGGAAAGTATGCACCAAATGATGGTGACTCAACATGCAACTGCAATAGCTCAAACACTTGTTCCTCCGACTCAACTATGTGTGGGGGTAGACATACCACCAGCCAATGCAAGCCATGAGCCTGTTCAAAATCAAGAATCAGCTGCTCCTCAACCTCTTAACCCGGAGAATGTATTACCTCCTGTTGGAGTTATAATACATCTAATCTCCCACCTTTCTGCTGTCGCTCTCCCATCTGAAGATCCAATACAAGCAGTTCGGGAGTTAAAAGCCCAATTTGATGCTTTAAAACATAAAGATCAGCTCAAGAAGTTGGGAATTAACCAGCCATATCCAGCTATCTGGGATGAGATCCCTTTCCCACCAAAATATAAACCACAGGCTATGGTTTTGTTTGAGAGAAAGACGTCGCCAAGCCAGTATATGAACTACTTCGGCATGATGATAATATTGCTGCAAGGAAATGATGCCCTTCTCACTTGAGTATTTAAAGGCTGTCTGTCTGGAGTAGCTTACCAATGGTATCATAGTCTATTTGACAACTGCATTACTTCTTTTGAAGATTTCAAGACTCTATTCTTCGCTCGATTCTACGAGGGAGGAATGGACATGTCTATGTCATCACTCATTGAAGTAAAGCAGAAGAAAAAAGAAAACGTTCGTACATTTATTGAACGCTTTCGTCAGGCTACTTTACAGATGCCTCCTGGAGTTCCTGATTCAGCCTTGGTGGACATTTGCAGAAAGAACCTACTTCCACTGATCTCAGTATTCACGGAACCATATCAGTTCCATGATTTGCCCTCATTTATCATATCGACAGTAGCCACTGAAGATAACAGTCGGAAGGCTCGTGACAACGGAATCATGATCTCTACCTCTGATAGAGGGAAGCGGTCATCCTCCAATAATAACCATACTCATAGTTCAAAAGGAAAGGAAGCCCTGGCAATCAACACGTCCAGACAAAATACTCCAGTAACTACGCAGACGAATCCTGGAACTTCCAGACCTAAAGAAGAATATTCTTTTGACGACAATGATATTTCAAGCATATTTGATTGTCTAGTCAAAAGTGGCAAGCTTACTCTACCAGAGATAAAGCGTCCAAGTGAAGTCGGCAGTACAAATAATCCTAAGTACTGTATTTTTTACAGATACATACATCATCCCACAAAGGCGTGCTATGTACTGAAAAAGGAAAATTCAGGAGTTGATTGATTCCAAAGTCATCACTTTGCGTCATAACGAGAAGACGGTCACTGCAAATATGGTCTCACTCCAATTTGGCAATTTTTCCCCTCAAGAAGTACCGGATGGTGTGGTACCTATTCCACGGGTAATGATGGATATTGTTAATCTCCCTCCTACCGGGAGTCAAAATCAAGATTTAGTGCCCCTAACTACCAAGCGTGGAGAGATCATGTGGGTTCACCCTGATCTAGTATCAGAAATTGAGAAAGAGACTAAAGCTGCTAAAGCTAAGTCTAAGAAGAATTCAAGATGCAAGCCATGTTATATGGTTGAAACATCCCCGGCATTGGAAAAAGAGGCTTTAGCAACCGGAACACGGTCAGGAAGAGCCTACCTCAAAGAATATGGAGGGAATCAGGAAGAAGCAACGACAGACACTTCAGCTACCAAACCTCCAAAGTCTGAACCTGTAATACCAGAGGCAGGTCCTTCCAAACCAACTTTTGTGGACAAAGGCAAACAAAAGGAAGTTTGTTTCGATAAACCTCTGAAGAATATTCAAAACAAAGGTTTAGAGAAGCCATATAACTTCGACATCTTGGCTCAGTTGGCTAATACTCCAGCTAGATTGTCCATTTTTGAGCTACTTCGGTTATCCAAAGACACTCGTCAAGCCTTGAGTGAAGCATTAATGCAAGCAGATGCATACTTGACTCAGCTCAAGTCCCCTGATAAAGAGCCTGTGTCATGTCCTCAATGCCATAGTGTGATGGAAGCAATCCCTAACATCACTTTCACTCAAGAGGATATGTTGTTGAAAGATAACAAACATGACAGGCCTCTTTATTATACATGATACATCAGCTCCATTGAGGTAGACAGGATTCACATAGATCCGGGATCGTCAATCGGTATTATCCCTCATAGTCTGCTGAGACTATTGAGAATTCCTACCAGTGAATTGGCTTACACTTCCACTACAATTGTGGGCTTCAAGGCTAGAAAAAGCAGACCATTGGGGAAGATTCGTCTGAGAATCCAGATTGGTGATCTAAGATCATTGGCTACATGCTATGTCATTGATTCGGAGGTATCTTACAATATTCTGTTGGGTAGACCATGGATCCATGATCACAATATTGTTCCTTCAACTCTACATCAATATTTCAAATATGTAGATGCTCAAGGAACAGTAAAAACAGAAGTTGCTGATCTTAATCCGTTCAAAGGAGTTGAATCCTACTATTCTGATGCCCTTTTGTACACTCAAGACTATATGAAAGAGGTGTCAGGCAAAATGGAGGAAGAAGTCCACCATGAGCCAGGAGAACCATCTGCTGAGCAACCTTTGTCGATCCAAGTGAAGGGGCGGGTTACCCGTCCAAAAGTCTCGGAGCCTATGACTATTCACTTGGGCAAAACAAAGTCGTGAGGAGGAAATGATCCTCTAGTGATCAATCTGAACAAGAAACCTTCACCTTTGGTCATTGACCTTAGGCGCAACAAGCAGCTATCTGATGTAAATAGCGATGTGTTTGCTCGTGATAATAAAGATTCTCTTTTCCAGTATACTGATGCCCAATTTCCTAATAAAAAATCCTCTATATCGATATCGTCAAAAAATGATCAGGAGAAAATATGGTATAATCCAATTAACGAATTTTCTCCTCATAAAGATATAGAACCCATAGCACAAAAATTCTTGGAAGTTATGTACTTCTATCATCCATATGTGTGGGAAGTAGCTTCAACATCTAATGTCGTCATGACATATGGGCCACATGAAGACTCTGTCTTTATTGTTCCATCTACTCGTAACGATCAGCATCAAATAGTCTTCGATCGAATGCAGAATGGACCGATTGTACAATAAGAATCTCACGAGTCTGATGAGGAGAAAATGCAAATCCACAGATATAGCCCACAGGCTTTAAAGATTATGCAAAATATGGGTTATGATTTCGAGTTGAAGCAAGGCCTCAATTATGAAAAAGGCAGACGAATACCGTTGCATGGTGATCCTTACTGTCAATGAACTCATTTCGGGTTAGGGTATACCATATCTCTTGCAACTCCAAGCAGGTCCGAGTCAAGTGATGAGACCATTTGCTCTTCTCAAAATGATTTGTCATCCTCCAATTCAGATGATGAATTTGAACTGGAATTATCAGTAAATATGGTGCTGTCACTACCATATTCCGAAAACATGGGTATTTTTGACTTTTTATAATATTTAATATTATGGTAGTTACAATTAAGTAATTGCATGATAAGTATATTTAATTTAAATAATTATGTGAGATATGTAATTAAATATATTATTATATACAGTGTTCATTTATGTTTGAGCTGGTAGACTTGACCTAGAAGCCCAGTAGATGAACACCTATCCGAATTATGGGATTATGTGATTAATTGTTTTATTTAGAATTAATTTATTGGAGGACGTAATTAAATACCATAATTTATTTAATTATTGTGCCCTGCCCATGTTTCGATAATTGGAGCACTACCCTAGATTTTGTCTTCCAACAAATTTCATAATCTTGCCCTAGATATGCCCGCCTTCCATTCTGCTATTTTTTGTTACTCATAATATAGCTCTCTGTACCTTATTTTTAGCTGCACAAAAATCGTCGCGGACGTTTATTTAATTCGTAAATAAATTCCAACTTTGTATCGTTGTGCGTTCCAATCAAAATTGGAGGCAATCTTGACCTATTTTTTGTGTGACCCAAATTAGGGAAATATTCTGTTCTGAGTCTTCTTCACTAATGGTATTGATGACCCGACCTGATTTTGGCCCCATGTCCTCCTAATTAATTTTAGAACACAGCTTGCATTTATTTCTAATTAATTTGAGGATACAATTTTAACTGATTCCGTAAATCCCTATTTAATTCCAGTGCCCGGTTATTTGAGCCCATACCAAACTTACAGCGCCCCCTCACCCTACAAAATGCCAAACACCGAATCGCCTGCCAAATTTTCATCATTTTATGCATCTGTGCAAATACCTAAATTTAAGGGGGGCTAATTTATAAATTTGCATTTGGTGTCAACACCCCATTGGTTCAAACCAATGGAGGAGCCCTAATGTTGACTAGTCAACCCAACCCTCACCCACATGAAGAATTCCTTCATGACCAATCTAGACCACCCATTCGATGGGTCAATCACCACCCTTCATTTCCACACCCTCTCTCACTATTTAAAGTCACATCATCCCCTCTTCCCTAGGAAAGCCCTAATCTCCAAAAACCTAGGTTTCCCCACCTCCTCACAAGCCCCCACACTCAACCGTAGCTTTTCTTCTCCTCTTCTTCATTTTTCTTTTTCTTTTCTCTTCTTCTTCTCTTTTCTTCTTCTTCTTCTTCTTCCTTCTTCTTCCTTCCTTTATTTTTTAAATTGAAAGGGGGAGGGAAATCTCCACCTACTGTTCACTCAGCCATTTCCCGACCTCCGGCCCTCATTCCGGCGGCCTGCTCACCTCAACCGAGCTCCCTCCCACAGCCACGACTCCCTGCTCCGGCGTGCTCCATCCACCTCCGGCCACGGCTCCAGCTCCGCCGACCTCAACTGCTCTCCCTCCGTCCAAGCTCCCCGCCGGCCTGTGAAACTCTCCCGCTCTACTGTACAACTCCCTGCAACTCCGGCAGCCTCGACGTGCCTCCCCTCGACTTCTTCCTCCATCCATCTCATTCCCCTCCGGCCACAGTTCGAGCCCGCTCCGGTCACGCCACCCCGGCGAGTTCCCCCGGCCAGGCCCCGACCCGCAACTCCCTGCACAGCCGAGAGCGGACCTCCTCCAACATCTCCCGAGCTCCTCCCAACTCCCCAGCTTCCCTCCTAGCTCCCCTCGACTCCGGTCGAACTCCCCACCAGCTCCTTCCCTCTGCAACTCCGGCCCTCACTGCTCACCTTCTCCAGCGACCCTCACTATCACCACCACCACCATCTACAATCACCACCACCACCATCTACTATCACCACCACCACCATCTACAACCACCTCCATCACCATCTATCACCACCACCAGTCCGGCCATCTTTCCGGCCAGTCGATCCCAACCACAGTGAGCTCTCCTCTTCTTCCTCTCCCTCCTTCTTTATGTATATATATATATATATTTGTATATACGTATATACGTATATGTGTGTAGGTGTATACGTGTGTATACGTATTAAATAATATTTTTAATATGTATTTTTGGTGTATATATATAAGTAGTTTATATATATATATGTTATATTGATATGTAAGTACATATATACATATATATAAACATACTTTGGTATATGTATAAACATATATATATATATGTATGTGTTTTAGTATAAATACGTATAGATGTATGATATATGTTAATGTATGTATATAGCATATTTTTTGTGTATATATGTTTTATATGTATATATATATATATATATATACATATATATATATATATATATATATATATATCTCGCGTATTTCTCTACTTTATATATATGTATTCAATATATATGTATTGTGTATACGTATTAAATAGTAAATGTTAATAGGTATTTTGATGTATATATATATATATATATATATATATATATATATATATAGTATAAGTTAATATGTATTTTGGTACATGTATGTATAATAGTGTATATATATGTATAAATACATATATTCTTAAATAATGGGAGTTATGTATATTTTTCACATAAACATAAATAATATATATTTCCATTTATGTACATACAGTTATACCTATTTTGTATATACCTTGGAATAACCATATATATGTATTATATTTAATTATTAATAATATGTTTAATTGGTGAATGTACTAGATGACCCTAGTTGACTAGTGCCATACCTGGCACGGCCCTGAGTTCGATGTTTTTGATTGTGTGTTAGTGTAGCATCTGATACAAGTATGATATTGTGATATGTCTATAGGACTGTTGGTTCATCCAAGGGATACTCTGGAACAGGACATCAATATTTACCAACTAAGGACCCAAGGTAAGTACATTCTCTGATAATTTTCAATTGTTGATAATTTCTATAAGTTCAGTAATCTAGAAATGTTACATCTGAATCCTTGACACTGTGCTACACGGACTAGTGTATAGCTTGGATCTGCAGTCATGAGATGTTACATTGATTATCATATTGACATTGTACACGACATGTATATTAGACATCGTACATGATAGATTGGACTTGCTCATGTATCGTGACGTGTCACGGTTGGATCCACAGTACTAGTTGGGGGCGGAGAAGTAGTTAGTAAGAAATATGATCATAACCTTTTATTACAGTATAGAATAATGTAAGTGTTAATCATGCTCTTCACATATGATTAGCCAGGCCCTATAGCTCTCGTACATGTTCCCAAGCCGATCATATTTTGAAACTACTATTTCAAACACTTAGAATAGATTACAGTTCTCTATTTTAAATCATATACTACATCACCCGTATATGATACTGTACCTTGTTCTTTTCATTTTCATATATGCACTGACTGTATCATATTGCCTATTGCCTGTCTCTTTACATTGCATGTCTCTCTATTTTGCCATTACATTATTTCACTGTCTTCTAAGTATCTAGCATCAACTGTTTATTATTTTATAGTCATTATTAATTAAATGGAACTGTTGTTTGAGATTGTACTTTGCTCCTTCCTGACTGGAAATATTTTTCCAGACTATGCCTTAGAGGACCGGTGTCCGACACTTTATGGACCATATGGTGAGTAGCTGCAACTTGGGCTTGGTAGTTTAGTTGTGATTCCGGGAAGTCTAGCCTGAATCACTAGTTTTTTTCTAGTTAGTTCTTTTAGTAGACTATTTGGTACCGGATTTGTCTCCGGCATTCTTGTTGAGACATGGATAATTGTTGAGTTAGATTATTATTTTTAGACTTGTGTTGTATTTAATTTTAGTTGTTCGATATCTTATCGTGCTGTAGTCATATGATTGAGTATGTGTTCGTATTATTTTGTGTCATCCGTGCCTCCTTATGGAGATTGGATGCTTGTGTGAGATTGGCTAGATAGTATCATGACCTTGACAGCGTTCTACCGCCGATGCTACGGCGTAGGCTGGACGTACCCGCGTACTCGTGCCCTAATTCCGGGTGCGGGTCGTGACACATTTTTAGTGGTGGCCCATGCAGGTCAGAATTCGCGAGTTGTGCGATATCGTGGTAGTGTGGCATCTTTGTCACACTACTGCGTGGCTGCGATAGAATCTAGGACATAGGATACTAGGATGAGAGCGAATACTCAATCACAATTCCTTGAGAGATTCCTGGGATGACCCCTGAGAATCTTGTTATAATTTCCAATTTAAAACATTTCCCTTGTATTCCGTCCATTCTCACTTATTGATATTAAATTTGATTATTGTTGATTAGTTATTAAATTAGGATTTTGGTTTCATTGTAGAGTTTGATTTCATATCAAGATGAATTTACAGACTAATTTATGGTATTATTTGATGACACACGTCGATGAGGACAGTGAGAAAGATAACACTAGGGCTATTGGACTTCAAGATATGGATTTAAATTATAATTTGAAGCTTGAAAATGAATTGCAATTTTGAGAAGTTGAGATATTGTTATGAAAATTTTAAGGATTCAGATTTGATTCAATGAACAGAGACAAGTCTGTGAGGATTTTTTTTGAAGTGATTAAGTTTTCATTTCAGTATTTAAATAATTGACCTTGAGGAAAGTATATGCATTATTCGAGGAGTTATTTTGAGGAATTTATTTTAAGGATAAAAATCTTATAGTGAGAGAGAAATATTAGTATATAAGTAGATGAGGTACATGTGTAAGGATCTGTTGGCTAGAACATGATTGAGATCTCACTGCCAACTGACTTGGGTGTCCATCTAGGGTTGCATTAGAGAGAGCAGTACTTAGTATGGTGTGTTGCATTTGATATGCACTTGAGTGATAAGAATAACTAGTATCAACGATTTCAGTAAGTAAGGAAGCTAGCAGTGAGTGTGCTTGTAGTAGAACTATGGTACCTAAAGGGATAGAGGTATCAGACCTTGGATGCATCTTTAACCTGTGCAATTGCAACTAGGATTATTCCAATCTATTTATCTTGAATGTTGCTTCTTTAGAACTTTACTGTCCTTCCTTGGTGGTATCGCATTTTTTGCCTTAATTGATTCTTTTGGATCTGTCTTCAGGATGTCGCCGAAGACACGATCTATGATAGCGGGAACACCAGCTTTAGAGGGGTCTGCCACCTCTCCACCTGAGGGACAGACAGCCGTAGTTCCTCCTACATCTCCGATACATGTGGGAGTATCTGCACTTTTCGGGGATCCTCCTCCCCCACCTGTCCAGAGGATTACCGCAGTTGTGACGGACAACCTTCCTCTTCCACCGACTCCGATTTCCGGAGGTTTGCCCATTGACGGGGCACAGATGTTTACCTTGATCCAGGGCATGGTAGATGCCCAGAGAGTGACGGCAGACGCTCAGCGAGTTCAAGCTGAGGCTCAGAGGGTGCAAGCAGAAGTGCACCAGGCACAAACCGAGCTGATGAGAGAAAACATGGAGAATGCTCATCAGGTGACTCTCCAAGCTTTGGAGAGAGTAGCACAATACCAGCAGTTTCCTGGCCAGCAGCAGCAGAGATCAGGCACTATAGTGGACTTCAAAAGGATGATGCCTCAAGAGTTCAAAGGCACCGAAGGGATACTCTACACTGACGACTGGCTAGAGGATATAGAGAGGAGCCTGCGATTGACCCAGATTTCGGAGAACTTGCAGATAGAAGCCGCTGGTAGTCAGATGTTCGATATCGCACTCACGTGGTATCGCACGAAGCCGAGAATTACTGCACAAGGACTTACTTGGGAGACCTTCAAGGAGCTCTTCAAGGAGAAGTTCTTTCCCGACGTGGCATTGGGAGCCTTGGAAAGTCAGTTTCATGACTTAGTTCAAGGAAACATGTCGGTCGACGAGTACGCTGTAGAATTCTGTAGATTGAGCCGTTTTGCATCGTCTATGATTCGGGACCCAGGAGATCGAGCCCAAAAGTTTAGAAAGGGACTGACGAGAGGGATTAGGTCGCGTACTTCTGGTCGTCGTACCACTACCTTTGAGGGTATCTTGATGGATGCCCAGATTGCAGAAGAGGATCTGGATCTCAGGCCTAAGAGGAGTCACAATATTTCTGGAGATACGAATGGTAGCACAGGACCGGCCAAGCGTTCCCATATTCAGTATCAACCGCAATACCAGGCACCATTTTATATTCAGCAACAGCCATGGGCATTTCAGCATCCACCGCAGTACCAGGCACCAGTTCATATTCAACAACATCCATGGGCGTATCAGTATCAACAGCAGTACCAGGCACCAGCTCGTGTTCAGCAGGATCGGCAGCAGCCTCCGAGAGAGACACAACAGACTTGTCATTTCTGTAAGAAGCCAGGCCACCTTTGGGAGAGATGTAGAACGAGGCTAGGACTTTGTTTGCACTGCGGCGCTGCGGGACATCGAGTAAGGGATTGTCTTCTAGCCCCTTATCTTCCCGGCCAGCGCGCAGCTTCAGATTATAGAGATCCAGTTAGGCTACCCGTGGAACCGTATATTGCTCAGCACCCGCAAAGGGAACCACCCCAGCAGGGCGGGGCATTTGCGATGACGGTCGAGGAGACCGATACTGCAGGTAATGTGTTAGTAGGTTCAATTCTTTCTTTCCTTCTGTTCCTTCCTATTTGATTGATTGACTGATTCTCTAGTACCGTAGTTGGTATGCATGATTTTCTTGTTATAATGTAGTTAGTAGTACACCCTGATACAGAGACTGAAATACCATGACAAAGGACACCATGACCGTACATATTTTTCTTAGATTGCATAGTGAATGACTGTAGGTAGAATTTTCTCAGACCATGATTATCGGGGTTTGACCATGACGAAGATTCCTGAAGGGGTTATGACTTGACAAGAGAGAGACAAGATGATTAAAATTCGAGGATAAACATCGATTTAAAAAAAGGGTCAAGAATTTAACATGGCAGAATTGATGATTTATTAATTTTAGGAAGGATATGATATGATTGAGGTTATCATTAGAATTTGAGAAAATTTAGGGAGATTATCATTATAATTATTTGATTGCAAGTTATGAAAATTTTAAAATTTTATATTTGGATGTTGCATTTGGAGAATCCATAAGTATCGCATTGTTGAGCATTTTGAGGAAAGAGGAAATCGAGGAATAAAATCATTGATGGATTAATATTTGAATTCAAACTTTTTGGGACGAGATTTACATTTTCTATATGTGCATTGATTAAATCAAATTAGAGGAGTGGATATTAAATTTCGAGTATTGAATTATTAACTAAAAATTTCGGGGATTTTTTTGATAAAAATGGACTTTGATTTTATTTCGAGGATTTTTCAGGAATGCAATAATTTCAGAATTTTTGAAAAATTGTGAAAAGATATTGTGGATTATTACATGATTTCGTGGTTGATGAATTTAAACTTTGAGGGAAAATAATATGTGTATGAATAAACGCTACTATGAGGATTTTAAATTTCGATGACGAAATTCTTTTAAGGAGGGTAGACTTGTCACTACCACGTTCCAAAAATAGGGGTATTTTCGACTTTTTATAATATTTAATATTATGGTAGTTACAATTAAGTAATTGCATGATAAGTATATTTAATTTAAATAATTATGTGAGATGTGTAATTAAATATATTATTATATACAGTGTTCATTTATGTTTGAGCTGGTAGACTTGACCTAGAAGCCCAGTAGATGAACACCTATCCGAATTATGGGATTATGTGGTTAATTGTTTTATTTAGAATTAATTTATTGGAGGACGTAATTAAATACCGTAATTTATTTAATTATTGTGCCCTGCCCTTGTTTCGATAATTGGAGCGCTACCCTAGCTTTTGTCTTCCAACAAATTTCATAATCTTGCCCTAGACATGCCCGCCTTCCATTCTGCTATTTTTTGTAACTCATAATATAGCTCTCTGTACCTTATTTTTAGCCGCACAAAAATTATCGCGGACGTTTATTTAATTCGTAAATAAATTCTAACTTTGTATCGTTGTGCGTTCCAATCGAAATTGGAGGCAATCTTGACCTATTTTTCGTGCGACCCAAATTAGGGAAATATTATGTTCTAAGTCTTCTTCACTAATGGTATTGATGACCCAACCTGATTTTGGCCCCATGTGCTCCTAATTAATTTTAGAACACAGCTTGCATTTATTTCTAATTAATTTGAGGATACAATTTTAACTGATTCCGTAAATTCCTATTTAATTCCAGTGCCCTGCTATTTGAGCCCATACCAAACTTACAGCGCCCCCTCACCCTACAAAATGCCAAACACCGAATCGCCTGCCAAATTTTTATCATTTTATGCATCTGTGCAAATACCCAAATTTAAGGGGGGCTAATTTACAAATTTGTATTTGGTGTCAACACCCCATTGGTTCAAACCAATGGAGGAGCCCTAATGTTGACTAGTCAACCCAACCCTCACCCACATGAAGAATTCCTTCATGACCAATCTAGACCACCCATTCGATGGGTCAATCACCACCCTTCATTTCCACACCCTCTCTCACTATTTAAAGTCACATCATCCCCTCTTCCCTAGGAAAGCCCTAATCCCCAAAAACCTAGGTTTTCCCACCTCCTCACAAACCCCCACACTCAACCGTAGCTTTTTTCTCCTCTTCTTCATTTTTATTTTTCTCTTCTTCTATTTTCTTCTTCTTCTTCTTCTTCTTCTTCTTCTTCTTCTTCTTCTATTTTCTTCTTCTTCTTCTTCTTCTTCTTCTTCTTCCTTCCTTTGTTTTTTAAATTGAAAGGGGGGGGGGGAAATCTCCACCTACTGTTCACTCAGCCATTCCCTGACCTCCGGCCCTCATCCCGGCGGCCTGCTCACCTTAGCCGAGCTCCCTCCCACAGCCACGACTCCCTGCTCCGGCGTGCTCCATCCACCTCCGGCCACGGCTCCAGCTCCGCCGACCTCAGCTGCTCTCCCTCCGTCTAAGCTCCCCGCCGGCCTGTGAAACTCCCCCGCTCCACTGTACAACTCCCTGCAACTCCGGCAGCCTCGACGTGCCTCCCCTCGACTTCTCCCTCCATCCATCTCATTCCCCTCCGGCCACAGTTCGAGCCCGCTCCGGTCACGCCACCCCGGCGAGTTCCCCGGCCAGGCCCCGACCCGCAACTCCCTGCACAGCCGAGAGCGGACCTCCTCCAACATCTCCCGAGCTCCTCCCAACTCCCCAGCTTCCCTCCTAGCTCCCCTCGACTCCGGTCGAACTCCCCACCAGCTCCTTCCCTCTGCAACTCCGGCCCTCACTGCTCACCTTCTCCGGCGACCCTCACTATCACCACCACCACCATCTACAATCACCACCACCACCATCTACAACCACCTCCATCACCATCTATCACCACCACCAGTCCGGCTATCTTTCCGGCCAGTCGACCCCAACCACAGTGAGCTCTCCTCTTCTTCCTCTCCCTCCTTCTTTATGTATATATATATATTTGCATATACGTATATACGTATATGTGTGTGTAGGTGTATACGTGTGTATACGTATTAAATAATATTTTTAATATGTATTTTTGGTGTATATATATAAGTAGTTTATATATATATATATATATATATATATATATATATATATATATATATATATATATATGTTATATTGATATGTAAGTACATATATACATATATATAAACATACTTTGGTATATGTATAAACATATATATATGTATGTATTTTAGTATAAATACGTATAGATGTATGATATATGTTAATGTATGTATATAGCATATTTTTTGTGTATATATGTTTTATATGTATATATATATATATATATATATATATATATATATATATATATATATATATATATATATATATATATATATATATATATATATATATATATATATATATCTCGCGTATTTCTCTACTTTATATATATGTATTCAATATATATGTATTGTGTATACGTATTAAATAGTAAATGTTAATAGGTATTTTGATGTGTATATATATATACGTAGTATATATATAATTATTTTGGTATATATGTGTATATATATATATATATATATATATATATATATATATATATATATATATATATATATATATATATATATATATATATATATATATATATATATATAGTATAAGTTAATATGTATTTTGGTACATGTATGTATATTAGTGTATATATATGTATAAATACATATATTCTTAAATAATGGGAGTTATTTATATTTTTCACATAAACATAAATAATATATATTTTCATTTATGTACATACAGTTATACCTATTTTGTATATACCTTGGAATAACCATATATATGTATTATATTTAATTATTAATAATATGTTTAATTGGTGAATGTACTAGATGACCCTAGTTGACTAGTGCCATACCTGGCACGGCCCTGAGTTCGATGTTTTTGATTGTGTGTTAGTGTAGCATCTGATACAAGTATGATATTGTGATATGTCTATAGGACTGTTGGTTCATCCAGGGGATACTCTGGAACAGGACATCAATATTTACCAGCTAAGGACCCAAGGCAAGTACATTCTCTGATAATTTCCAATTGTTGATAATTTCTATAAGTTCAGTAATCTAGAAATATTACATCTGAATCCTTGACACTGTGCTACACGGACTAGTATATAGCTTGGATCTGCAGTCATGAGATGTTATATTGATTATCGTATTGATATTGTACACGACATGTATATTAGACATCGTACATGATAGATTGGACTTGCTCGTGTATCGTGACGTGTCATGGTTGGATCCACAGTACTAGTTGGGGGCGGGGAAGTTGTTAGTAAGAAATGTGATTATAACCTTTTATTACAGTATAGAACAATGTAAGTGTTAATCATGCTCTTCACATATGATTATCTAGGCCCTATAGCTCTCGTACATGTTCCCAAGCCGATCACATTTTGAAACTACTATTTCAAACACTTAGAATAGATTACAGTTCTCTATTTTAAATCATATACTACATCACCCGTATATGATACTGTACCTTATTCTTTTCATTTTCATATATGCACTGACTGTATCATATTGCCTATTGCCTGTCTCTTTACATTGCATGTCTCTCTATTTTGCCATTATATTATTTCACTGTCTTCTAAGTATCTAGCATCAACTGTTTATTGCTTTATAGTCATTATCAATTAAATGGAACTGTTGTTTGAGATTGTACTTTGCTCTTTCCTGACTGGAAATATTTTTCCAGATTATGCCTTAGAGGACCGGTGTCCGACACTTTATGGACCATATGGTGAGTAGATGCAACTTGGGCTTGGTAGTTTAGTTGTGATTCCGAGAGGTCTAGCCTGAATCACTAGTTTTTTTCTAGTTAGTTCTTTTAGTAGACTATTTGGTACCGGATTTGTCTCCGGCATTCTTGTTGAGACATGGATAATTGTTGAGTTAGATTATTACTTTTAGACTTGTGTTGTATTTAATTTTAGTTGTTCGATATCTTATCGTGCTGTAGTCATGTGATTGAGTATGTGTTCGTATTATTTTGTGTCATCCGTGCCTCCTTATGGAGATTGGATGCTTGTGTGAGATTGGCTAGATAGTATCATAACCTTGACAGCGTTCTACCACCGATGCTGCGGCGTAGGCTGGAGGTACCCGCGTACTCGTGCCCCAATTCCGGGTGCGGGTCGTGACAGGTGCTAACAGATTCCCTGGAAACAGAGGAACAAGAATATGAACCATCTGAAAATGAATCTTGGGCACAGCAAATGGATACACAATGGGAACTCCGGTTCGAACAAAAAGAACCACCCACTGAAGATAAGGTTATCCAAGTTAATGTGGGGGATAAATTTTTACCAAAGTCGATATTTATCAGTAATAATCTTTCTGAAGAAGAAAGAGAAGAAATGATCCAGCTAATAAAAGAATATATCGATGTCTTTGCTTGGAATTATAAAGATATGCCAGGTCTTGATCCGAAAGTGGCTACTCATAAACTCAATATATTGTCTAATTCAAAGCCTGTGAAGCAACAACAACGCCGGTTCCGCCCAGATATGATGGATGCTATTGAAGCTGAAGTTAAGAAATTAATAGCCTGTGGGTTCATCCGGGAAGAACAACATCCAGATTGAGTCGCTAATGTTGTCCCAGTTATGAAGAAAAATGGAAAAGTGCGTGTTTGCATCGACTTCCGAGATCTAAATGCGGCCTGCCCTAAAGATGTATTCCCTCTTCCCATTACAGACGTCATGATCAATAATACGTGTGGTTTTGAGCGCATGTCTTTCATGGATGGATTTTCAGGATATAATCAAATTAAAATGAATCCTGAAGATGAGAAGCATACTGCTTTTCGTACTACGTTAGGAGTATATTGCTATACAGTCATGCCTTTTTGATTGAAGAATGCCGGGGCCACATATCAACGAGCTATGAGTAACATATTCTATGAGCATTTACGCAAAACGGTGGAATGTTACGTAGATGATATTGCTATCAAAAGCTGCCTCAAGGATAATCACATTCAAGACTTGAAGATAATATTTGATTTGATGCGCCAACATCAACTCAAAATGAACCCTACAAAGTCCTTTCTTGGTGTATCCAGTGGCAAATTTCTGGGATTTGTCATTACTGCCAAAGGCATTCAAGTTAACCCTGATAAAGTAAAAGCTATCATAGAAATGCGATCGCTCCGTAATCTCAGAGAACTTAGGCGATTTCAGGGTCGTCTAGCTTATATCAGGAGATTCATATCCAATCTCTCCGGAAGATGTCAACCTTTTTCTCGTCTAGTGAGGAAAGGTGTGTCATTTATATAGGACGAAGCCTGTCAGCAAGCGTTTAATGACATCAAACGCTATCTTACTAATCCTCCAGTTCTGGTGCCTCCCGTCATAAGAAGACCATTTTTGCTGTATGTTCGAGCAATGGATCATTCTTTAGGGGCTCTCCTCGCACAGAAGAACAATGAGGGTCATGAACAGGCTATATACTATCTAAGCAGGATGATGGTCGAAGCAGAACACAGGTATAACCCCGTGGAAAAAGAATGCTTAGCCCTAATGTTTGCCATTCAGAAGATGCGACATTACGTGACAGGCCAAACTATTCATATCATATCCAGAGTTAACCCACTTCGGGTTTTGATGAATAAGCCAAGTATTCTTAATTCCCGACTCGCGACTTGGGCAATGCTATTGACACCGTATGATATGGTATATGTCCCTCAGAAATCCGTGAAAGGTCAAGCCTTGGCTGATTTCTTAGCTGCCCATCCAATTCCAGAAACCTCCAAATTATATGAGGACATTCCCGACGAAGTTGCAGAATATAATTTGGCAATGGAAGGTGATACATGGCAGCTATTCTTTGATGGTGCTTCCAGAACTGGTCTAAAAGGAAACGTGGTTTCAGGAGTAGGGATTGTTCTGGTGACTCCTGATAAACTCGTTATCTATCGAGCATATTCTCTTAGTGATCCGTGCTCTAATAATGTGGCAGAGTATAATGCTATATTAATTGGGCTTCAAGTTGCTAAAGAATTAGATGTTGAATATTTGGAAGCTTTTGGTGACTCTCAGCTGATCGTCAATCAGGTCAGAGGAATATATGAAGTCCGCAATCTAGATCTCATTCCTTATCACCGAACAACAGTCGAGATAGCAATGTCTTTTAAAGGATTCTTCTTAGAACATGTTCCTCGATCTCAAAATTTGGAAGCTGATGCTCTGGCCAGTCTAGCTGCAGATCTAGCTATTCCTATAAGAAGGGACTGAGCACGTGCACAATGGCCAGCAGCACGCACCGATGGACAATCCAATTTAATGGATCCATCAGGGCATGCTTAAGCTGTAGTCTAGCAGTACTAAGTACAAGTCTCAGGTATTTCTAATCTCATCCACCAAATAAACACAGATTAATTGCCAAAAAATAATGCAATGGAATTAAATATGCAATATCAAATAAGGTTATCTCGGGAAACAATCCGAGAATTATTCTGTTACAATTAAGGAAACATAGACTGGAAATAAAATACTGAAAAGGAAATACTGTGTAGCTGAAGCCGGTGCTCAGGTGAAGTCTTCTGCAACTATCTCGTCCTCGGTTCCGGGTTCTGCTCCAAGGAGTGCTCCTGTACCGTACACCTCGGAGAAGTTCTCCTCGGCTATACCTGGGGACATAGTCCATTCCAGGTCCTCAGAGGACATAACAAGGTACAGAAAATACAAGCCAAAACATATACAGTGCAGCAATAAAATAAACAGCAGGGTAAATATATAAACCAGCTAGTGATATGCAAGTGAGAGTTTTAGTCATACTCAGGCTGAGACTACTACTGGATCAGTGTCGAAGAAACCATAGCAGTATTTTCTCGAAGAGCCAGTAAGGAACCAAAGCTCTGTATCAGAGTCTAAGGCACCGCCAGATAAAAGTATTTATATTATATTATATTCATCCTTGATATGACAATACTCTCCCCACCCCATGAAATCTCACGTCACAGTTCCAGAATATATCAGGTACCAGTCACGCAAGTTTGAACTAATACAATGAGTCAGGCTAGAATCTAAGCATGTAAACTGGAAATGACATGAAAATGTAACCTATACGGAATCACCAGGTGTATGTCAGGGGATTTCGTCACATGAATAGTGTCAGGTGTCCTGGGTTGAGCAGTTAAACAAGTTATATATGAAGCTACAAAAATCAAGTAAAATACCTTAACCAGAAATATCTGAGAATTGGCAAGCTTTACTTGCCCACTGTTGCTAAATTAAGTCCAGAAAATAACTAGCAAGCTGCAGGGTTTGGCAAGGTATACTTGCCCACAGAGGTATAACTAAGTCCAGGAATTATTAGCAAGACTGTAAGTTTGGCGAGGTACACTTGCCTGTGGTTCCGGCTATGTTTGCAGTTCTGACTTCGGCGAGAATTGCAGACGGTACTCCGGTTGCTGAAACAAACATCACCATTAGATCCAGAAAATATCAATCAGCTAGAATCGCCTGTCTTTGGGTCCAATTTGGAGACAAGGACAGAAACGGCAGTTTCGGGCCAAAACGGGGTCCACCGGTGGGCCCGCTTTGTACCGAAAAATGCGTCCGGGTCAACGGTCTCCAAATTCACCAAACTTAGTGTCAACAGGTCAGAAATGCTGATACGAACCCAACGAAACTTTCAGATTTGAATTCTGATGAGCCGATCACGAAATCGCCCGTCGGGCGGGGCCTGTGAGGCCCACGACACGCGATTTCGTCAACGTTCTCAGAATCGAACCAAACTTGACCCACAGGACCAGCGTATCGCTACGAGTCCGATGGCATAAGTTTCGTCTCGATCCGACATGTGTACACAAAGTTAGGGCGCATTCCAGAAAGTACGGATACGGGGCGATGTCCGCGGATACGCGTTGATTCCGGTGTGCACGCACACCCGAATCAGCTTCCGCAAAATCCCACACGTCCGTATCGACGAGGCGCACGTATCTGTGAAGACCGCGCGCGACCAAGTCGTCCCGTTTGGCGGGGCATACTCGGTTCCGGGGTGAAACAGGGTCTGGTTTTTTCCTGTTTTTGGATCGCGGTGTGCGATCACCACAGGACGCGATGCCCCGAACGGTTTGTCCGGACACCGAGAGGGTCATACAGGCTTCGCAACGCAATTTGCAGAATTGAAAATGGAGCTACGAGCAAAAAGTTACGCGTACCTGAAGGGGACCCGAAAACCGGGGTCCGAATCGTGTCCGACACGTGTCCGACTCGTGTCGGACACAGGGGCTGAATTAGGGTTAGGGTTAGGGTTTGGGGATCCGACGGCGGGGACGGCGGCTGGGCGGCCGGGCGGCTGAGGCGGAGGGCTGGGGGCACGCGGCGGAGGGCGGCGCGGCGCTGGAGGCTCGCCGGCGGCGCGGGGACGGCGGCGGAGGCGCTGGCTGCTGCTGTTGCCGCGGTGGCCGCTGCGGCTGTCGACGGCTGCTGTCGACGGTCGACGAGGAGAGGGAGGGAGGCTGGGCTGGGCAGGGTGGTGCGGCGGCGGCGTCGCAGCGGTGGGCGAAGGCGGTGGCGATGGCGACGGCGGAGTGAGGGAGGCGGTGGCCGGAGAAGGAGAATGGAGGGGGCTTTATAGGGGCCGGTCGGGGGTGAGGGGCTGAGCGAGATGGAGATCGTGTGCGGGGAAGGCGGAGGCGCGGGGGATCGTGGCCGGGTGGGGCGCAGGCGAGGCCGGGCGGAGCGGACGGCGGCGCGGGCGGAGCGGATCGTGGGGGGAGAGAGAGGGCGGGGCGGGTTTGCGGGTCGGGCGGCGGATCCGACCCGACCCGCTGGGCAGGGTTCGGGTTGGGCTGGGCTCGTGGGCCGGGCCGGCCCAACGGGCTGGGTATTTAATTTTAAAAAAACAAATATAATAATACCTAAATAAATAAATCAGTAAATAACTAAATAATTAAATAAATAATTATTTTTAGGTGTTTAAAAATAGGTCCGGGGCCCAATAAATTCCAGAAAAATTGCCCTAAGTCCAGTTTTTCATTTTACATCCAAAAATATTATTTCCATAATATTTTAATATTGTTTAATATCAATTAAAAATTATTTAAAAATTAAAATCCTGTTTTTAAATTACAGAAAAATCCCAGAAAATTCCAGAAAATTGTGAAAAATCCAGTTTTTAAAATTTTGAAAATTCAGGGGGTTTACACCAAACATATGATGGACTATTGTTACGATGTCTCTCCGGTGATGATGCAAGGCGGGTTATCCGAGAAGCTCATGATGGAGTATGTGGAGCACATCAACCAGGTCCTAAGTTACAGGATCGTATTAGGAGGATGGGCTACTATTGGCCTACTATGATTGCAGATGCCGTGGAATATGCAAGAAATGCAAAGCCTGTCAGGTTCATGCAGATTTCATACATCAACCTTCTGAATATTTGCATCCTACTATTTCATCATGGCCCTTTGAAGCATGGGCTATGGATATCATTGGTCCTATTCATCCTTCATCTTCTAGAGGATATCGGTTCATATTAGCTATCACTGATTATTTCTCCAAATGGGCGGAGGCCATTCCTCTTGCTGAGGTAAAGACATCCAATGTGATCAGCTTTATCAAGCATCATGTAATTTATCGCTTTGGGATACCCCGAAGGATAATTCATGACAATGGGCCTCAATTCATCAGTCAAGCGTTTCACCAATTTTGCGATAAGAATTTGATACAAAATATGGCCTCAACGGCATATAATCCTGTTACAAATGGTTTGGCAGAAGCCTTCAACAAAACCATTATCAAACTCTTGAAGAAATTTGTCTCTTCGAACAAAAGAGATTGGAACAAGAAATTGGGGGAATGTCTGTGGGCATACCGCACAACGGTACGAACACCAACGTGTTGTACTCCATTTTCATTAGTTTACGGGTGTGAAGCAGTTTGTCACTACCATATTTTAGGAAAAAGGGTATTTTAGTAATTTCCTATTTAAATAATATTGTGCATGGTAATAATTTTTGTTATATTATTTAATTATTATTGGATATTATTTAATTATTTTGGACTTATTTTAGTGGACCCAACTAGTTTAGATTGGACCCATGGACCAACATGAATTAAATAGTTAGATTTGGCCCATTTAGAAAGCCCATGGTTAAGGAGATAGATTAAATTAATTAAGTGATTAGACTAGAAGCTTCCTTCCATAATTATTTCTTCATGAGAGGCACCAAGGGGTACATTGGATATTTTACAATTGCTTGGGAGAGGGGCAAGGCCGGCCTATTAAAAGAGGGGGGAAATTTCTCTCTCCTCTCATTCTCATTCCAAATCTAGATCTAGAATTTCCCACTCCAAATTCCCTCCATTCCCATTCCAATTTCCTACCAAATTCATTCCAAATTCTTCCCAATTCACCATTAGAGAAGGAGGAAGCAAGAATCTAGAAGAAGGAAGCAAGGATCTAGAAAGATGAGCAAGGATCTACAATTTGGAAGCAAGTTCTTCTCAATTGGAGGTTTCATTGGGAATCCATCTCCCAATAGGTATAATTCAGATTTTTCCATTTAAATAGCTTCTAAATCTGAGATTTAATCATATAAAATCAACCTATATGTATGTACTACCCATAGGACTTTATTTTGTGTTCATAGGAGACCCATGGAGAAAGTTATGGTGCTTTTTGTGTTAATTTTGTTAGAATTCTGAATTTATATTTTGTTGTGTGTATCAATTGATCCTATAGATCAATTGGACATGAGCTTATGTGTTTGGGGCTAGTGTCATGTCCATAATTTGGTACATGTGGTTCGTATCCCAACTATTTGGTGATACGTGTCATTTTGGGGATTTTTCCTCCGACACGGGGCTTTGAACATGTCGTATTTTGACACGGACACATAGATCTACTTTTGACACTTTGATTTATTCATAAATATTATTTGTGATTTGTTTGTATCCTTCGGGGTGCAATTGGTTGTGTGTTGGACTCGTGTCACATGCGTATCCTAGATCTAGTGGGATACGGTGTGATACTCTCCAATTGTGTGAATTTTTGAATAGATCTAATTATGTATGGTTTAAATTCTTCAATTATAATTAGTAAATATATATAGATATTATATATTTATTTTGTGTTTTATTATAGTAATTATTGTAGCATAGATCTATATATTTTTGTGTGTGCTAATATGATGTACAAATATAATATGTAGCTTTCTTGCATGTAATTATATATGTACTTATGTTAATAGTATAAATTATACATAAATGTTTTATAAATATGTTTATGTGTTTAATTATATAATTATATTATTTATAATTATTATGTAATTATTTGTATATTAATGTATATATTTTAGGTGTGCTTCTAGCCATATAAAATATGAACATTAATATGTGCATGTGTTGTAACTATTGGTATTTAATTATAAGTTTATATGTGCATATATATATAAGTATATAATTATTTATTTATATATATGTATTGTGATTATTATTGCATATATATATATATATATATATATATATATATATATATATATATATATATATATATATATATATATATATATATATATATATATTTATATTTTTATTTGTTTTGGTGACAGTGGTTTCTATGACAGTGAAACTGTCATTATTTGGTCTGAACAGCAGCCGCTGTACAGTGGTCAGCATTAATGACAGATCTGTCATTAATGCTGCGGCAGTTTTGAGCGGCAACCTTTCAGCGACGTTTTTTTGTGACAGTTTGAAACTGTCAGCAAACTGTGACAGCAGCGGTTTTGTATATGGAGTTTCTGCGACGAATTTTCAGTGACAGTCAAGACTGTCACTATTAAACCTATTTTTATTTTATCTTGTTTTGTTCACTGTTTTCAGTGACGCTTTGACAGTTTTAAATTATATTTTATATATTATTATTGTATATATATATATGTGTATATATATGTGTTTTGTATAATATTTGTAATAATATATTATGTTATTTGTATACATATTGGTTTGTATATATATTATTTTAGGGTATATATTATTTGTATTAGTAGTATACTTTGTGTGAGTATGATTTGGGATCTAATTTTTATTCCTAAATTATTGTATTTATTTTCTATATTATTTTATATAGAGGTTTTGTGAGGTTGACTTTGGTTTGACCCTTTAGTTGACTTTAGAGTTGACCATGGTTGACTTTTAACTTAGAATTAATTTATTTACCTAGGAGTTGACTAGTTTGACTTGTTCTCTTTCCGGGACCTTGTTTTAATGTGGTATTCCATATCTAGGTCTTCGAGGCACCGAGTCAGACATCTGTGAGACTTTTTCATTGGATTTCAGGCGAGTACATTCTCTAATAGTTTCTTATTTATGATATCCTCTATGTTCGTTGTATCTAGTGTAGATTTACATATTTCTCTCGACACTATGGTTACACGGATTGGTATATCCGGATCTCGTCATGAGATGTTATTCCTTGGTATATGGTGTATATGGTGCAAGTATTATTTTATTGGTTATCTTGTACATGTACAGACACCGATTCTCGGGGAGACTAGCTATCTTCTTGGGGAATCTAGTGCCATAGCATACCGTGGTTGGATCTATTATACCAGTTGGGGGTGGGGAGTATTAGTATAGATATGTGATCAAATCCCTATTGAATAAAGTATTGGTAAGCGAATAGTGTTGATCATGCACCGCACGTATGATTAGCCAGGCCGCATTGTATCTTGCCCAAGCCTATCACATGTTAAGCTAGTACTCACACACTTAGTCATTAGTATTATTGTTTCATTGGCATATTGTTCATTATTGTATTTCTTTCCAGTATTTCCTTATTGTCTATATATCTCTTGTATCTATTTTGTGCATCTTGTTTATCCACAGCTATTTACTGTTACATAGTTTTTATCATGGATTAGAACTGCTGTTAGAGATGTACTCTGCTCCTTTCCTGACTGGATATATTTTTCCAGATGATACTGAGGAGTACCCTACCTATTATGGACCCCAGGATGTTGTGGGTTTAGATTCGGAGACCCTGGCTTAAGAGGGACTTATCCCAACTGAGACAGTTGACCCTGGAGTGTAGCTTTGTAGCATGATAGTATTCTTTTGTACTGGATTTGTCTCCAGCTTATTTTTGTTACTCTTCAGACTCATTGATGTATTATTTTAAACTCATGAGTTGATGACTATTCTATTCTTATCTGATTCGTGTTCATTCTATCTTAGTTCTGTGATTGAGTACACTATCTTTTGGTGGTTTATTATATTAGATAGACTTTCTAGACAGCGTTCTACCGCCGATTCTGCGGCGTAGGCTGGGCGTTGTTTCCGACTAGTACCCTTACCCCGGGTGCGGGTTGTGACACATTTTTGGTGGTGGCCCATGGAGGTCTAGCTTCACAAGTATGTGATATCGTGGTAGTGCGACAACTTAGTTGTACTACTGCGAGCCTGCGATAGGACATAGGATATAGACTGAGATACTCAATCACATCTAGGAAAATTCTTTTGATTCAACTATTCTCCTTTGACATTGATACTTGATCCCTTAAACTGTCCTTTCCTTGATGTCTTACATCATGTGCCATATTGATCCTCATTCCGTCTTTTTATGAGACATACTCGGAGATACTTGCGGAGGCACGCAAGGTTGAGCGGAATCTGGGTTTAAAGACCAAGAGAGACCGTAATTCTTTTCTGGGGGCCAACGGCAGTGCAGTATCTGCCAAACGTCCTTATTTCCAGTCCAGACCTTTCCAGCAGCCACAGCAGAACTAGACTCCAGCTAGAGCACCTTTCCACCAGGCACCTCAGCAGCAGAGACAGTTATAGCAAGCTCCATGCAATTTTTGCAAGAAGCCCGGCCACATCTGGGAAGTTTGCAGGAGGAGGCTAGGAGTTTGTTTGTATTGTGGTACTGAAGGGCATCAATCAAGGGAGTGTTCTCGTCGTGCAGTTCAGGGAGCAGCTCCAGCTCCGAGGACACAGACGAGACCACCTACAGCACAGCCGAGGGGACCGCTTCCGACACAGCAGTAGCGTTTTGTCCAGCATCAACAGCAGGGAGGTGCTCGACAGGGACGAGCGTTTGCTATGACCGTCGAAGAGGAGGAACCCACCGGAGATGTTATCGCAGGTTCTATTCTTCTTGATTCTATTCCAGCTTTAGCTTTGTTTGATAGTGGTGCTTCCCATAGTTTTGTATCTGTTTCTTTTGCTCTGAAGTATGGTTTGGTAGCTGAGTCTTTGCTTAGGACTTGCAAGATCATGACCGGGGGAGGCATTATCCTGGTTAATGATATTTGCAAGGATCGGAGAGTTACTCTGGGAGGCCGGGAGTTGAGTGCGTGTCTACTTGTAATGCCACTTCCAAGCTATGACATTGTACTTGGGATGGATTGGTTGAGTAGGCACCGTGCTAGCATAGACTGTAGAGGAGGTAGAGTTTTATTTGGTTCGCCAGGAGAGCCAGAGTTCGAGTTTACTAGAGGAGCTGCGGAGCAGGGAGAAGGCATTATTTATGGAGCTATGGTAGAAGACAAGGAGTTGCCACATCCGTTGATAGCAGAATTCTTGGATGTGTTTCCTGAGGAATTGCCAGGATTGCCACCAGATCGAGATGTTAAATTTTCTATAGATTTGGTGCCAGGTGCAGAACCAATTTCGCAATATGTCTATAGAGTAAACAACAGCGAGCTGGTCGAGTTGAAGAAGCAGGTGGATGAATTACAGGATAAGGAGTTTATCAGATCGAGTTCTTCACCATGGGGAGCCCCGGTATTATTTGTACCGAAGAAGGATGGATCGGTGCGTATGTGCATTGATTACAGAGCTTTGAATAATCTCACTATCAAGAATAAGTATCATTTGCCAAGGATTGATGATCTGTTTGATCAGTTGAGTGGTGTGAAGGTATTTTCTAAGATAGATTTGAGATCAGGCTACCATCAGGTGAAGGTGAAGCCGGAGGACATACCGAAGACTGCTTTTAGAACTCGGTATGGTCAGTTCGAGTTTATGGTGATGCCATTTGGTTTGACTAATGCACCGGCGGTATTTATAAACTTGATGAATAAGGTGTTCCACCAGTACCTTGACAAGTTCGTGGTGGTATTCATCGACGATATACTCATATACTCGAGGACACCGGAGGAGCATGAGGAGCATTTGAGGATTGTGTTGGATGTGCTGAGGAAGGAGAAGTTGTATGAGAAGTTGTCCAAATATGAGTTTTTCTTGGACAAGGTAGAATTCTTGGGGCATGTTATGACTGGTGATGGTATTTTAGTGGATCTGAAGAAGATTTCAGCAGTGGAATCTTGGAAGACTCCGAGTTCGGTAGCAGAGATCAGGAGTTTCTTGGGATTGGCAGGCTATTACAGGAAGTTTGTGCAAGATTTTTCGAGGATTGCCGAGCCGATGACCAGACTCACAAGGAAGGATATGGAGTTTGTTTGGACGAAGGATTGCCAGGTTGCTTTTGAGGAGTTGAAGAAGAGGTTGATGTCTGCTCCTATTTTGACGTTGCCATCAGGGTCCGGAGGTTTCACTATTTATAGTGATGCATCGGGGAAGGGTTTAGGTTGTGTTCTTCAGCAGCATGGGAAAGTGATTGCCTATGCATCCAGACAATTGCGTCCTCATGAAAAGAACTATCCTACCCATGATTTGGAGTTGGTAGCTGTCATATTCGCCCTGAAGTTGTGGAAACATTATTTGTACGGAGAGCATATGGAGATCTTCACAGACCACAAAAGCTTGAAGTACGTTTTCACGCAAAAGGAGTTGAACATGAGGCAGCGTCGGTGGTTGGAACTGATGAAGGATTTTGATATCTCTTTACAATATCATCCTGGGAAAGCCAATGTAGTTGCCGATGCTTTGAGCAGGTATCCGGTAGCTATGTTCTTGACGCAGGATCGATATCTGTTGGAGGACTTGGAGAGCTTGGGCATTGAGGTGATTGTTCCTGGGTGTGCTATGCAGATGTGGGGATTGCAGATACACTCAGATTTGATGGACAAGATCAAGGCAGCACAGTATGATGATGTATCTTTGAGGAGTATCAGAGCTCAGGTGAGAGCAGGATTGGAGGATGATTTCACTATTGCAGAGGATGGATCCTTGAGGCATGGAGTTAGATTGTGTGTGCCTAGTGGGGAGTTGCGCGAGGAGGTGTTGCAGGAAGCGCATCGCTCTCAGTATTCCATACATCCAGGTGCTAACAAGATGTATCGGGATATGCGAGAGAGTGTGTGGTGGTATGGCATGAAGAGGAAAGTGGCACAGTTTGTATCCAGATGCTTAGTGTGCCAGCAGGTGAAAGCCGAGAGGCAGAGGCCAGGAGGGTTACTTCAGCCATTACCCATTCCAGAGTGGAAGTGGGAACACATTACTATGGATTTTGTGTCCGGACTTCCACGATCTCCAGGAGAGAAAGACGCGATTTGGGTCATTGTTGATAGATTGACCAAGTCGGCCCACTTTTTGTCTTTCAAGGTGGGTTTGTCTACGGAGAAGCTGGCAGAGATGTATGTGAGGCAGATCGTTAGGATACACGGAGTTCCCGTCAGCATAGTCTCAGATCGAGATAGTCGTTTCACTTCTCATTTCTGGAGGAGTTTGCAGGAGAGTTTGGGCACTCAGCTCAAGTTCAGTACTGCATATCATCCCCAGACAGATGGGCAGTCAGAGAGGACTATCCAGACTCTCGAGGATATGTTGCGCACTTGTGTACTAGATTTCGGGGGTTCTTGGGAGGACCATCTCCATTTGGTAGAGTTTGCTTACAACAACAGTTACCAGGCCAGTATAGAGATATCACCTTTTGAAGCTCTATATGGTCGGAGGTGTCCTACTCTTTTATCTTGGGACGATGTTGGAGAGAGAGTTTTGCTTGGGCCAGAGATGGTTGTGGATACAGCGGAGAAGGTTCAGTTGATCAGAGACAGACTTCGAGTGGCGCAGGACAGACAGCGGCATTGGGCCGATAGCCATCGGAGACCTTTGGAGTTTGAGGTATAGTTTAGATTTTGTTTGTGCTTGTTCTTGTTTGTTATAGATTAAGTTCTTAAGATGGTGTTTTGTTCTAGGTGGGTGGTTTGGTGTTTCTGAGGATTTCTCCGACACGAGGCACGATTCGCTTCGGTGGAGGCGGAAAGCTTAGTCCGCGATTCATCAGACCTTTCACTATTCTAGAGAGGGTCGGTGCAGTTGCTTATAGACTAGACTTGCCACCTGCATTGGAGGGAGTGCACAACGTGTTTCATGAGTCGCGGTTGAGATGATACGTGGCAGATCCTAGTCATGTATTGGATCACTCGGAGATAGAGGTGAGCCCTACTCTTAGCTATCCAGAGCAGCCAGTTGAGATTCTGGATCGGAGAGAGAAGGTGCTGAGGAACCAGACTATTTCTTTGGTGCGCGTCGCATGGAGGCATCACTCTCCGGGGGAGTCTACCTGGGAGAGAGAGGATGACATGCGAGAGCGTTATCCATATTTGTTTGTACCTTGAGGTATGTTATTTCTAGTTATGTTCTGTTCATTAGTTAGTTGTGATTCTTTAGTTCTGTTCTGTATTTTTTTGGGGGTAGTTTTCGTCTTTGAATTTCGAGGACGAAATTATTTTAAGGAGGGTAGACTTGTCACTACCACATTTTAGGAAAAAGGGTATTTTAGTAATTTCCTATTTAAATAATATTGTGCATGGTAAATAATTTTTGTTGTATTATTTAATTGTTGTTAGATATTATTTAATTATTTTGGACTTATTTTAGTGGACCCAACTAGTTTAGATTGGACCCATGGACCAACATGAATTAAATAGTTAGATTTGGCCCATTTAGAAAGCCCATGGTTAAGGAGATGGATTAAATTAATTAAGTGATTAGACTAGAAGCTTGCTTCCTTAATTATTTCTTCATGAGAGGCCCCAAGGGGTACATTGGACATTTTATAATTGCTTGGGAGAGGGGCAAGGCCGGCCTATTAAAAGAGGGAGAAAATTTCTCTCTCCTCTCATTCTCATTCCAAATCTAGATCTAGAATTTTCCACTCCCAAATTCCCTCCATTCCCATTCCAATTCCCTACCAAATTCATTCCAAATTCTTTCCAATTCATCATTAGAGAAGGAGGAAGCAAGAATCTAGAAGAAGGAAGCAAGAATCTACAAAGAGGAGGAAGGATCTACAATTTGGAAGCAAGTTCTTCTCAATTGGAGGTTTCATTGGGAATCCATCTCCCAATAGGTATAATTCAGATTTTTTCCATTTAAATAGCTTCTAAATCTGAGATTTAATTATGTAAAATCAACCTATATGTATGTACTACCCATAGGACTTTGTTTTGTGTTCATAGGAGACCCATGGAGAAAGTTATGGTACTTTTTGTGTTAATTTTGTTGGAATTCCGAATTTACATTTTGTTGTGTGTATCAATTGATCCTATAGATCAATTGGACATGAGTTTATGTGTTTGGGGCTAGTGTCGTATCCATAATTTGGTACATGTGGTTCGTACCCCAACTATTTGGTGATACGTGTCATTTTGGGGGTTTTTCCTCCGACACGGGGCTTTGAACATGTCGTATTTTGACACGGACACATAGATCTACTTTTGACACTTTGATTTATTCATAAATATTATTTGTGATTTGTTTGTATCCTTCGGGGTGCAATTGGTTGTGTGTTGGACTCGTGTCACATGCGTATCCTAGATCTAGTGGGATACGGTATGATACTCTCCAATTGTGTGGATTTTTGAATAGATCTAATTATGTATGGTTTAAATTCTTCAATTATAATTAGTAAATATATATAGATATTATATATTTATTTTGTGTATTTATTATAGTAATTATTGTAGCATAGATCTATATATTTTTGTGTGTGCTAATATGATGTACAAATATAATATGTAGCTTTCTTGCATGTAATTATATATGTACTTATGTTAATAGTATAAATTATACATAAATATTTTATAAAATATATTTATGTGTTTAATTGTGTAATTATATTATTTATAATTAATATGTAATTATTTGTATATTAATGTATATATTTTAGGTGTGCTTCTAGCCATGTAAAATATGAACATTAATATGTGCATGTGTTGTAACTATTGGTATTTAATTATAAGTTTATATGTGCATATATATATATGTATATAATTATTTATTTATATATATGTATTGTGATTATTATTGCATATATATATTTATATTTATATATATATATATATATATATATATATATATATATATATATATATATATATATATATATATTTTTATTTTTATTTATTTTGGTGACAGTGGTTTCTATGACAGTGAAACTGTCATTATTTGGTCTGAACAGCAGCCGCTGTACAGTGGTCAGCATTAATGACAGATCTGTCATTAATGCTGCGGCAGTTTTGAGCGGCAACCTTTCAGCGACGTTTTTTTGTGACAGTTTGAAACTGTCAGCAAACTGTGACCGCAGCGGTTTTGTATATGGAGTTTCTGCGACGAATTTTCAGTGACAGTCAAGACTGTCACTATTAAACTTGTTTTTATTTTATCTTGTTTTGTTCACTGTTTTCAGTGACGCTTTGACAGTTTTAAATTATATTTTATATATTATTATTGTATATATATATATGTGTATATATATGTGTTTTGTATAATATTTGTAATAATATATTATGTTATTTGTATACATATTGGTTTGTATATATATTATTTTAGGGTATATATTATTTGTATTAGTAGTATACTTTGTGTGAGTATGATTTGGGATCTAATTTTTATTCCTGAATTGTTGTATTTATTTTCTATATTATTTTATATAGAGGTTTTTTGAGGTTGACTTTGGTTTGACCATGTTTGACTTTAGTTGACTTTAGAGTTGACCATAGTTGACTTTTAACTTAGAATTGATTTATTTACCTAGGAGTTGACTAGTTTGACTTGTTCTCTTTCCGGGACCTTGTTTTAATGTGGTATTCCATATCTAGGTCTTCGAGGCACCGAGTCAGACATCCGTGAGACTTTTTCATTAGATTTCAGGCGAGTACATTCTCTGATAGTTTCTCATTTATGATATCCTCTATGTTCGTTGTATCTAGTGTAGATTTACATGTTTCTCTCGACACTATGGTTACACGGATTGGTATATCCGGATCTCGTCATGAGATGTTATTCCTTGGTATATGGTGTATATGGTGCAAGTATTGTTTTATTGGTTATCTTGTACATGTACAGACACCGATTCTCGGGGAGACTAGCTATCTTCTTGGGGAATCTAGTGCCATAGCATACCGTGGTTGGATCTATTATACCAGTTGGGGGTGGGGAGTATTAGTATAGATATATGATCAAATCCCTATTGAATAAAGTATTGGTAAGCGAATAGTGTTGATCATGCACCGCACGTATGATTAACCAGGCCGCATTGTATCTTGCCCAAGCCGATCACATGTTAAGCTAGTACTCACACACTTAGTCATTAGTATTATTGTTTCATTGGCATATTGTTCATTATTGTATTTCTTTCCAGTATTTCCTTATTGTCTATATATCTCTTGTATCTATTTTGTGCATCTTGTTTATCCACAGCTATTTACTGTTACATAGTTTTTATCATAGATTAGAACTGCTGTTAGAGATGTACTCTGCTCCTTTCCTGACTGGATATATTTTTTCAGATGACACTGAGGAGTACCCTACCTATTATGGACCCCAGGATGTTGTGGGTTTAGATTCGGAGACCCTGGCTCAAGAGGGACTTATCCCAACTGAGACAGTTGACCCTGGAGTGTAGCTTTGTAGCATGATAGTATTCTTTTATACTGGATTTGTCTCCAGCTTATTTTTGTTACTCTTCAGACTCATTGATGTATTATTTTAGACTCATGAGTTGATGACTATTCTATTCTTATCTGATTCGTGTTCATTCTATCTTAGTTCTGTGATTGAGTACACTATCTTTTGGTGGTTCATTATATTAGATAGACTTTCTAGACAGCGTTCTACCGCCGATTATGTGGCGTAGGCTGGGCGTTGTTTCCGACTAGTACCCTTACCCCGGGTGCGGGTCGTGACACAGTTCTCCCTATTGAAATTCAAATTCCATCACTCAGAATAGCAATAGATAATGAGCTAACTAAGGAAAATAATAATCGTTTAAGACTTCAAGATCTAGAAGGGTTAGGCGAAAGACGCCTTCAAGCTCAACAGCGCATTGAGTTCTACCAAGCACGCATCTCCAGAGCTTTTAATCAAAGAGTGAAGGAAAGAGTGTTCAAAGTTGGTGAGCTAGTTTTAGCTGTGAAGAGGCCAATGATCATTACACATAAAAGTAAGGGGAAATTCCAGCCCAAATGGGAGGGCCCTTATGTGATTGAAACAACATTTTTAAATGGCGCTTACAAATTAGCCAAGCCTAATGGAGATTTGATAATGGCTCCTATCAATGGCAAATTCCTGAAGAAGTATTATGCTTGAGCTCCCTTGCTTAATGGAGTATGATGAAGATTTTATTCTGATGATACTATCTACAAAAATTTAGTTGGATCATATTTTATCTTGTTCATATTACCTTTGAATAGATATGTTTAACTAATTTGAAACTTCAAAACCTATCATGTCCATATTACCTCTGATAGTGTTTTGTATACAAATTTAGTTGGATCATATTCTATCATGTTCATATGACCTATGAATAGATATATTCAGCAAAACCAGTTACCGAAAGTATATCATGTCCATATTACCTCCGATATCACTTTCATCTTAGCCTATCATTTATATTCTAAGTAATGGGTCCACAGAATCAGAAAATGTATCTTCAGTATCTCTGAGAATTATAAATTATATGGTAAAAAAGGAGCAAAAGTACATAATCCATCATTGTGGAGGAGTAATTAAATCGCGAATTTGTTGCGCTAAGGCAGCCATCCTTTCATTCCTGGAGTTCAAAATTGTGGTGCGAGCCAGTTCCATCCTTGCTTCGTCATTAGTCAAAAGGGATAGTTCAGACAGAGAATCAACAAAACTTGCATGGATGACACCCACATTTGTCAATTTCTGTTGAGCCGTATTCACTTGGCCCTCCAATACATCACGAACTAGTGATGCTTTGAGAAGCCTCTCCTTTGTCTGAGCAAGTTCAGCTTTCAGTTCTTGAATCCTCACTTCGTATCCCTCACATTCGACACGACATTGAGCTAGCCGAGGAATACTCTCCACCAATATTGCTTGCTCTTTCTTTATCTCTTGTTGCTGCTCTTGAATAGATTTGTTCAAGGTTTCTGTCTTTCGAGCAAATTCCGAAGTTAGCAAGTCATACTCAGCCTGAACTAAGTCATCGATGCTGCCTCTGGATAATTGCAAATATTCGTTAATAGATTTTTCTAAACCATTAACGACTTGCTCTAGCGCATTAGCTCTGTCAGAGTCATTAAAATTTCTAATTTGCGCTATAGTGAGCATGGAAGACGTCTTCAAAGCATCAAAGCCTAGATTCTTTTCCAGCACCATGGAGATTAATTCTTTCAAAGTGAGGTAGAATATGCTAGTGTATTGTTCAACTAGCATAGCAAGGCTCGAATGGAAGCTGGGAGTGGCTGCAACATCAATAAATCTCCCTCCTGGAATGACTGCAGAAGATGTTGCCACAGTAGTTGCTTCAACACATGGCGCAACATAAGAAGAGACACCAACAACAGTTGAAGTTGTTGGCATGCTCAACGAAGGCGAGATTATCTCTGGGAATGTCGCGATTTCAAGGCACACTTCTTCGACAGTGGTCACAGCCGTTTCAGTAGCTGAATCTGCAACAAAAGCAGAGGTTATTTCAGCTCCGCCTTCCCCAGAAATATCTTCGCCTAAAAATAAGATAAGAGAAAGTTAATATCAATTTGATGTTAAATTTTCCCGAAAAAAGCGTAAAGGCAACATTTAACCATGGTCGATGGTATGTATATTACGTCTGCAGCCTGTATAGCTAAATCATTTCTTAATGATGCTAAACAAGCTGTCATACCTGGAGAGGAGGGTACACCAACTGACGCTTGAGGTTCGTCATCCCAGTCATCACCCAAATCTACTCGAGGTTCATCGGGTGGAATCTCGCTTGAAATATTTACAGATGAAGGAGGGGCTAGTCCCATTATTTGTCTTGTATGAAAAGATAAAGGTACAATGATTATTAAAGAACTCGGCCTCAAAGGCGATAAAGAAACGTCACCAGTAATGGTGGTAGACGTAATTGCGGCAGCAGTCGTCGGCAAAGAATCCCCAGCACTTTCAGCTAGGACTGTGGAGGCTCCTTCTTTAAAAGGCGAATGATCCCTAATCACAAAATCATCCCTAATAGGGGAAACAATAGGTTCACTCCTGGAAGAGGCCCCCTTGGTGGAAGTCCTTTTAGGACCTTTAGTGGTCTGCTTCTTCTTACGAGGGGAAGGCTCTTTCTGAGTAGAAACCTTTCTTTTATTGGAAATTATGAGAGGCTCTGCTGGTGGAGCTGTTATGTCTCGCGGTAATATCAATAAATAATCATCTACCCCAGTAGTCTCATCACCTTCATCAGAGGAGACAGATGATATCTCCTCTCTTCCAGTGGATTTATGGGAGGGCATTCTGAAACTTCCATATACATCAAAATCATGATGGAAGGTATTAATGGACGCATACAATTGCGCGTACGAATGAAGAATGCACAATTCCAGGGAGAGAGAAGTCGCAGGTACAACAAAGGTTGCTTCAGTACAACCCATGATGAAATAACGCCATCCCCTAGCTCCATCAATAAGCCCACCTTTGAATTTAAAACTGGTGATGGGATTTCCCATGTGCAACTGATCATATCCAAATTGCCTGGCGAAACGGCTAGGAAGATAAGGTTCCAGGTAGCAGTGGTCCTCATTTCTATACAACAGGTGTGAAGGTCTAATACAGACCAACCATTAAAAGGCTTCAGGAGAAAGAATAAACTTTCCCTGACCTATATCATGAAGCTTGGTCCCCTGCTAATTAATATGTACGAGGGGAACTATGCAGAAAAATTTCCAACTATGGACAAAATTCAGTGCTAGTCGACAATCTGTGACGCTAGTCACATTCCAAGAAGAATTCTTGTAATTCAACAGGAAATTATTGCCCGAACCACTGGCGGATCCGGGAGACATCACTCTGGCATTGTGAAGGATTAACCATCCCATCAAATATAAGAATAGTAATTCCACTCTAGGATATCCTTCGCGCTGACTGGTATTGGCCAGCAGTCCATCAGTAATAGCCCTCAGGCCAGCTTGTATCATGCATACCATGGCAGAGAGTAGGCCCAATCTGGCTCCAAATACCAAGCGCACTGCAGGCCATAGAGTGTTGCGATGAATCTGATCTGCAGACGCGATGCCAGGCACCACCCATCGGCGTAGCCAAATAGAAAGAAAGCCAGCCAGTTGAGTTTCTTTTGACAGAGGCTTTCGGCAATACCTCATATAACTATAGGCTTTAGTCCCTGCAGGATAACTCTCTATATCTTTATTGAGAACACAATATGGATCTTCTGCATCTTCAATAAGATCATCGATTGTGTTGGCATCAAGAATACTTAGAGGGTTCAAAGGTTTGTTTTTGCCTTCTACAACCTTGTCCTGCTTGGCATTCCTAGCCTGATGGAAGAAAAGATAAGACACCCACTTGTTAATATGAGCCAAATCAGAAGGCTCTCTGTAAAAAATGGTGCATGCAAGATAGTGGCTCATCAGTTCTTGGTACACAGCCACTGCCCGAGGGTTGGCATCCTTCAACTCTCTATTGGTGGGAACATATTCTTCATAAGGAGTGTCTCCCATTGGCAGTTTTGAGATGTCGGCCATCTCATGAAGTGCTAGGCCCAATTCACCTATTGGAGTGGCGAAAGTCCCAATAAGTGAGTTATATAGCTCCATCAAAGCCAAGAATAAATTTGTGTTGATGGGCAGTCCAACACTAGTAGCACTGACATCATCAAATAAATTAATACTTTCTAGCTCCACTTGAAAGTGCTTCAGGGCCCATGCAGTTAATCTGGCCCATCGAAGATTGTGGAGGTTAAGCCATCCACTGGTGCGAGGGTTAACTTTGGGATATACTCCTCCCTGCCCCATGAAGTCATTGCAGAAAGTGGCTATCTGAAACGGCTGAATCAAAGAAGAGTCTTCACTCGGGACGCTGTCTGGTAGTAAACCTCGGAAGGGCACAATAGGACCTGAGGGACTACTTATGAAGGATCCTCGGCCCGATCTTTTCTTATAGAAGATCTTCCTTTGCTGGCCATGAAGATCAGGAGTCAGAGTCCATGCCATCCTTCTGGGATGTGTGGTATGGAAGAATGCAGAGATGGGGTAGTCTCTGAACATCTTTGGCAGGTACATGATGGTGCCCTCAATAGAAAATATCCAGTCCTCCTTCTTGGGCTTTGTTTGGGATTGCTTATCAATAGCATCTCCAAATAAGAAAGCTGGTTTTTTATGCTCGGTTCCATCTATGTATGTCAAGGGTTCCCCGCTGATCATAGTCAGCAATATTCTTTCTCCTTGGGCCAAGATCAGAGTTCCCCTTTCTTTAGGATACTCGCTTCCGGAGATGGGGAAAGTTACATGGGACAAGTCCTCCAAATAGTTGGAATTTAACATTCCAGTAGTAGAACTCATTACTTCAGCCAGAAGGGGGATCTGTAGGTCTACTGCAAAAAAGCAAGAGAATAAGTCAGCTTTACGCTGGAATTTACTTTCAGTGCGTAAAACGCAAGGCGAGTAAAAATCTTGCAGTATACGCCAAATTGAACAATCTGAGTTTTTACGCCATATTGCAAAATATGGAGTTTTACGCTGACACATTAAAATGTGGGCGTAATCTTGCAGTATACGCCAAATTTAACAGTCTGGATTTTTACACCAGATTGCAAAAGATGGAGTTTTACGCTGACACATTAAAATGTGGGCTTATTGATAAATCATCTCTGTGCATCATCTTCCTCGAAGAGACTCTTAGCACAAAAGATAACCTTGCGCATACACGTAAAACGTGTGCGAAGGGTTTTTATTTCTTGAAGTTTTACCTGTGATGTCTAGTGCACAGCTAGACAGCGGAGCACTTCGTTCAGAACGAGGCTCGCTTGGCCTAGGAGGATTCGCTCGTGCTTGAGCAGATTAGTGAGATGATGAAGCGGCTTGCTTTCCTTTAGCGGTGGAGGTCTGTTTTGGTGCCATGGCAGAAAAGAAGGATTTTTCAGAAAGAGATGAAGGGTTTTTCAGAAAGAGATAAAGGGTTTTCCTCTCTCATGACCTAGGCCTATTTATAGAGTTGAAAAGACTCTTCGAATCCTTAATCAAATCCGATCTTATCGTAGTCAGTTATGATTTGGGACCACGTCAGCAGATAATTTGAAAAGGAAGATAGATAATCATGCTGCGTAAAGGATCCATCGGATGTTAAGGATCTATGATTTTATGCTCAGAGCAAAGATCTATGATTTTATGCTCAGATGCTACGGATCTATGATTTTACGCGCAGAGTACGGATCTATGATTTTACGCTCAGATGCTACGGATCTATGATTTTACGCTCAGAGCAAAGATCTATAATTTTATGCTCAGAGCAAAGATCTATAATTTTACGCGCAGAGCACGGATCTATAATTTTACGCTCAGAGCAAAGATCTATAATTTTACGCTCAGATGCTACGGATCTATGATTTTACGCGCAGAGCACGGATCAATAATTTTATGCTCAGATGCTACAGATATATGATTTTACGCACAGAGCACGGATCTATAATTTTATGCTCAGATGCTACGGATCTATGATTTTACGCTCAGACGCTACGAATCTATAATTTTACGCGCAGAGCAAGGATCTAAGATTTTACGCTCAGATGTTACGGATCTATGATTTTACGCGCAAAACAAAAATCTTAAATTACGCGGGACAGATCAGTTAGCAGAATACGCGTATATATTGATAATATGAGTTTTACGCTCGAGAAAGCTAGTCATAAGAGTTTATGCAGAAAATGCTCTTTTGATTCCACATTGTTTACAAACATTGCGAAGGCCTGAAATACGTAAATATCAACGTTTGCAAACAGACGACGAGTATTAAGTAACTTCTCTTCTTCTCCAACCGAGAGGACTTTATCAGACGAAGGGCCAAAGAGTTCCCTAAAAATGTCTATCTTCATTAGAGATGACTCTTCTTCTTTGGCCATTGCTAGTTCATTCGAGGTTTAGCCAGGATCTTTTACATCTAGTTCAAGAATGGCCTGTTCGACGGACATTTCTTGCCCTGTCTCAAAAATCTTTCGAGAAGCCATTTTTGAAGATGATGTTCTGAACAGATGTTCTTCGTATTTATAAAAGAGAAAAGTCAGTTCAGAATTCTATGTGACTCCTCGTCAAAACAGCATGACAATTAGATCTAATGCTAAAAAAGTTTTTACGCATCTTCCTTTATGCGTAAAAGTTAGAACGTGACTGGATGCATATTTATCAGAGTCCGCGTAAAAATTACTCAAGTATGTCGAAGCTGCGTATTACCAGACGTTCTCACAGCAACATGGCAAATCAATAGTGCGTAAAAGAAGACAAGTTTATTAATCATGATTACATATGATGGAAATCCATTTTACAAAGGATTTTTCATTAATATTCAAGATCATGATTACATATGATGGAAATCTATTTTATAAAAGATTTTTCATTAATATTCAAGATCACGATGGGAATCTATTATGCTAGGTTCTCATCTGATGGAGATCTTTATTTCTTCTTCTACAATACTTCTTCGGCTCCTATACGTCGGGTGCCAAGAAAATGGTCAATGGAGGGAGGATACAAAACTGGGCATGTTTAAATTATTCAAGCCCACCCTCCATACGTCATCGACGGCCATGCTTAGAATTGTGATTGGGATTCAGACCCAACACAATACTGGAAGATACGGCCAAGCTGCACCTCAGGATCCAGCTTCATAATAGGGGAAAATACAGCTAGCAAGTTGTGTGGTCTAATGCGACCCTTCCTCTCTTTTTGGCAAATTGCCATATAAAATCGCTGATTGCCTCGAGCATAGCAAGCTATGATATCCCTCCATGGTCCATCATTGCAGAGAATATTTGCTCGAAGACGTCTTTTTTTACGGCTTCTTACATGCTGGAAGAGCATAATCTTCTTCTTTCTCAGTTCAGTCCAATGAATCTCAGCAGTCATCTTTGTGGTAAAGGAATTATGGAAAATCAAGTTCATTTGCTTGCCCTTATATAGGCAGAAGAGAACATACAAATTCTAACGACTTCTTAAATGTAGCCGAAAAAGTAGCCTTGAAGAACGGGTCAAAGTTGACCATTTCATGCTTCATTCAAAGTATTTCAAATTACGAGGAATTTAAAAACTTTGAAGGGGGTCTTGTAGAAGCATAAAATACGCTAGGGAATTGTCCGCGTATTTTTCAGTCAAAACCCCCAACATACATGAAGTTCCTCCCCGTGTAAAACAGAAGCTTCAAGGTTATTTGGCATAAAATAGGGCCTCAGACCTCTCTGCGTAAAACAGAGCTTCAAGGCTGTTTGGCGTAAAATATGGCTTCAAAGCTGTCCGCGTAAAGCAGAGTCTCAAGGCCGTTCTGCGTAAAAGGTTGCTATACCTTCCTGCGTAAAGTTTAAAATATGTTGTTTTTAATGCAGCATAAAGTTGTACGAGGAACTCTTCATATTCCTCGGATGAATTTGTCAGTCAGTGAACCTGACGTTCGACAAAAGTACTGCACGATGATCAGAGAGGAACAGCTGTGATGATAATTTTGGCACAGAGACCCTGGTTGTCGTTTTGTGACATATTTTTTGATACAAGTCATTTTTATGCGTTCAAAGGAAGAGAAATGGAGCCTACAGAATAATCTGCCTATTCTACACTGATAGAAATAAGTTTTTACGCTCAAGATAAGACAAAATCAGACACCACGTCAAAAGTTGTTTCTTGTACAGAGCTCAAAGCATATCTCTGCATTTAATGCATGAGATTGAGGCATATCTCTGCATTTAATGCACGAAATTTTGTTCTATGTTCAAAATTTGTCATGACTGGGAAAGCTAAGACTGGGACTAATATGCTCACATCACCATCCTTGCATTTTACGCCAACCAGGCTATTTTCAACTATAGGAGTACGCCGTATGCTATCTCCTCGAAATACGCCAACTCGGCTATATTTGCAAAGGTACGTTGATAAAGCTATTTAGCCCAGAATATGCTCAAGACCTCAGTCGTAAAGAATAATTGGCTACTTTACGCTGGTTATCTATTATTCATGAATCATCAAGCTTTACGTAAGGAGCAGTTACCTACGTGGCCTGCATGCCATGATCTTCGAGAAGCAGTTATACGCATTACCTTATAAAGGGATACGTGTCATATGCAGATTCAGAAGATTATTTGAACGCGGGTAGCAGTTATTATAACTGTATCGTAAAGGAAGCAATCCTCTTTACAGTTTGGCTTTTTACGCCAACGAGACAGTTATTTGACTTTTACGCCAACCAGGCAATTACCTACGTGGCTTGTATACCACGATCTTCGAGAAGCGGTTATACGCGTTACCTTATAAAGGAACACGTGTCATATGCAGATTCAGAAGATTATTGGAACGTGGGTAGTAGTTGTCATAACCGCAGCATAAAAGATGTAACTTTTTTCACAGTTTGGCCTTTTATGCCAACAAGACAGTTACTTGGCTTTTACGCCAACCTAGACAGTTATTTGATTGATCTCTATAAATAGAGACCCCTGGTCACAGGGTAGGAGGCACAATCATAATCAGATCAGAGAGAGAAAAGAGCACAGACAGAGAGTTTTGGCTGACAACTTTGGCAACAGGAATTCGATCCTACTTGCAACTTTCCTTTGACCGGCTTTTGCCTTCAGTTCAGAGAAAGTTTGAAGCTTCTTCTTCTTCTACAACACTTCTTCATCATCGTGTAGTCCACGGAACAAAGTGATCGACCGCAGATCAGACTTCCATATCAATACTCCCTAGAATCATTTTTATTGTACATAACATCCTCGTATATGATTAATTGTACTTTCCTCTTTTCTAGTTTGTAAGCAAAGGTTTCGTATAAACCTCTTTGTTTAATCCCGCAAACACACTAAACCACAAATAATCTTTGAATGTTAAAAAGGATAACATTGGCCAAAAGTGGAAAGAAGCGATAAAAGCATAAATAGATTCTCTAGCAAAACGTGGAGTGTTCGGTCCTATAGTACAAAATCCAAAAGGAATAAACCCGATAGGTTTTAAATGGGTGTTTGTAAGAAATAAAGAGATCCAAATGTATATAGCAATGTTAATCGCTCAAAGTTTGTCGAAATGACCATGAATAAAATATTAAGAAACATATTTTTCGGTCATGATAACCTAGACAATAAGATTTACATGAAATCTCCGAAGGATTTAAATTGGCAGATATATATCCTTGAAGGATTTAAAATTACTAGGATATCCTTAAGAATTTGCAAAACGATCCATACATGGACTAAAACCATCCGAAAGAATGTGATATTATAAGCTTATTGAGTATTTGTCTAGAAAATGATGTAATGATGATCCCAAATATCCAAGCATATTCAAAAAAAAATCTGAATGGATTCGTCAAAGTGGTCGTCTATATACATGCCAATATCTCGTGAAGAGATTACCTCATGAAGAGATATTTCTCCTGAAGAGAACATTCTGCAGATAAAATCTCCTGAAGAGAAGATCTCCTAAAGAGAAAATCTTCAGAAGAGATCTCCTGAAGAGATAATCTCCTGAAGAAATCTCCTGAAAAGACAATATCATGAAGATATCTCCTAAAGAGAAAATCTCTTGAATAGATTTAATATGAGTAGTCATCATTAACTTCGTACACATATAGTAGTCAGATCTGTTGGCACATTCCTGATTTTGATAAACTGTTATAATTAACTCTCGTACTAGTTTTAGTCTAAATCCATTTCCAGAGATTCATGATAAACCGAAATCCTTCATCATCCCTGTACAAGTCACATTACGTTCCAAGCTATATCAATTTTCAAGCCCCAAAAGACCCAAGACGTTGTTCGAAGACCCAAGATTAAAGATTGTCCATTACGTTGTCTTCTAGAGTCTGTAAGTGTCTAGGACTTGTTGTAAACACTTAATTATGGATGGAAAAAACAAAATCTAGGATAGTAATTCATTTGGAAACTTTGTATAAAGGTATTCAAAAATTCTGTCGAATCTCCGCGGACCACGGTCACGACCCGTACCCGATGTAAGGATACTAGTCGGAAACAACGTCCAGCCTACGCCGCAGAATCGACGGTAGAACGCTGTCTAGAAAGTCTATCTAAAGTAATGAACCACCAATCATGATAGAATACTCAATCACAGAACTAAGATAGAATGAGCACGAATCAGATAAAGAATAGAATAGTCACAATACAACTCATGAGTTTAAAATAATACATCAATGAGTCTGAAGAGTAACAAAAATAAGCTGGAGACAAATCCAGTACAAAAGAATACTACCATACTACAAAGCTACACTCCAGGGTCAACTGTCTCAGTTGGGATAAGTCCCTCTTGAGCTAGGGTCTCCGAATCTAAACCCACAACATCCTGGGGTCCATAATAGGTAGGGTACTCCTCAGTGTCATCTGGAAAAATATATCCAGTCAGGAAAGGAGCAGAGTACATCTCTAACAGCAGTTCTAATCCATGATAAAAACTATGTAACAGTAAATAGCTGTGGATAAACAAGATGCACAAAATAGATACAAGAGATATATAGACAATAAGGAAATACTGGAAAGAAATACAATAATGAACAATATGCCAATGAAACAATAATACTAATGACTAAGTGTGTGAGTACTAGCTTAACATGTGATCGGCTTGGGCAAGATACAATGCGGCCTGGCTAATCATACGTGCGGTGCATGATCAACACTATTCGCTTACCAATACTTTATTCAATAGGGATTTGATCATATATCTATACTAATACTCCCCACCCCCAACTGGTATAATAGATCCAACCACGGTATGCTATGGCACTAGATTCCCCAAGAAGAGAGCGACTCCTTCCGAAAATCGGTGTCTGTACATGTACAAGATAACCAATCAAACAATACTTGCACCATATACACCATATACCAAGGAATAATATCTCATGACGAGATCCGAATATACCAATCCGTGTAACCATAGTGTCAAGAGAAACATGTATATCTACACTAGATACAACGAACATAGAGGATATCATATATGAGAAACTATCAGAGAATGTACTCGCCTGAAGTCCAATGAAAAGTCTCACAGATGTCTGACTCGGTACCTCGAAGACCTAGATATAGAATACCACATTAATACAAGGTCCCGGAAAGAGAACAAGTCAAACTAGTCAACTTCTAGGTCAATAAATAAATTCTAAGTCAAAAGTCAACTATGGTCAACTCTAAAGTCAACTAAAGTCAAACATGGTCAAACCAAGGTCAACCTCACAAGAAATCTATAAATAATATAGAAAATAAAATACAATAATTTAGGAATCAAAATTAAATCCCAATTGATACCCACACAAAGTATACTAATAATACAATATTATACACTCTAAATAATATATATACAAATAAAATAATATATTAGTATTATACCTCACAAAAACACCTATATATATACAAATATAATATATAATATATAAATTAAATCTGCCAAAACATCACTGAAAACAGTGAGCTAAAAATATAAATTAAATAAAATAGGCTTTCAGTGACAGTTCCTACTGTCACTGAAACCACCGTCGCCAAAGCCGCTGTGCAAACTGTACTGCTGTCACCTATTGGTGACAGTTCTCAACTGTCACAGCAAAATCCATCGCTGCTGCTGCGAATCCCGCTCATTGCATGGGTTATTAATGACAGTGGCGGCTCTGTCATTAATAATCCGCCGCCACTGTTACAGCGACTGCTGCTGTAACCGCCTAATTAATGACAGTTCTCTGTCATTAATCCTACTGTCACTAAAAACACAGAAAATATATATATATATATATATATATATAAATCTATATATAAATCAAAATATATATATATAAACAATTAGATAAATATATATACTTATATATATACAATTAAATACTATTAGTTACAAAACACAATGCACATATTAATGTACGTATTTTACATGGCTAGAAGCACACATAAAAATACATTCATTAAATTAACAATTAAATATATAATAATTATAAATAATATAATTACACATTTAAACACATAAATATATGTTATAAAACATTTATGTATAATTTATGTTATTAACATAAGTACATATATAATTGCATGCAAGAAAGCTACATACATATATTTATACACCACATTAGAACACATAGAAATATATAGATCTATGCTACAATAAATACCATAATAAATACACTAAAATAATATATAATATCTATATATATTTACTAATTATAAATGAAGAATTTAAAGCATAAATAATTAGATCTACACATAAACACACCAATTTGGAGAGTATCACACCGTATCCCACTAGATCTAGGATACGCATGTGAAACGAGTCCAACACACAACCAATTGCACCCCGAAGGACACAAACAAGTCACAAATAATATTTATGAACAAATCAAAGTGTCAAAAGTAGATTTATGTGTCCGTGTCAAAATACGACATGTTCAAAGCCCCGTGTCGGAGGGAAACCCCCAAAATGACACGTATCACCAAATAGTTGGGATACGAACCACATGTACCCAAATATGGGCACGACACAAGCCCCAAACATATAAGCACATGCCCAATTGATCTATAGGATCCATTGACACACACAACAAAATGTAAATTCGGAATTCCAACAAAATTGACACAAAAAGCACCATAATTTTCTTCATGGGTCTCCTATGAACACAAAGTAAATTCCTATGGGTAGTACATACATATAGGTTGATTTTACATGATTAAATCTCAGATTTAGAAGCTATTTTAATGGAAAAAACTGAATTATACCTATTGGAAGATGGATTCCCAATGAAACCTCCAATTGAGATGAACTTGCTTCCAAATTGTAGATCCTTGTTCCTCTTTGTAGATCCTTACTTCCTCCTTCTAGATCCTTGCTTCTCAACTTTCTAATGGTGAATTGGAAAGAATTTGGAATGAATTTGGTGGAGAATTGGAATGGGAATGGAGGGAATTTGGGAGTGGAAAATTCTAGATCTAGATTTGGAATGAGAATGAGAAGAGAGAGAAATTTCCCCCCCTCTAATATAGGCCGGCCATGCCCCCTTCCCCAAGCAATTGTAAAATGTCTAATGTACCCCTTGGGGCCTCTCATGAAGAAATAATTAAGAAAGGAAGCTTCTAGTCTAATCATTTAATTAATTTAATCCATCTCCTTAACTATGGGCTTTCTAAATGGGCCAAGTCTAACTATTTAATTCATGTTGGTCCATGGGTCCAAACTAAACTAGTTGGGTCTACTAAAATAATTCCAAAATAATTAATTAACATCTAACAATAATTAAATAATAAAACAAAAATTATTTACCATGCACAATATTTATTTAAATAGGAAATTACTAAAATACCCTTTTTCCTAAAATGTGGTAGTGACAAGTCTACCCTCCTTAAAATAATTTCGTCCTCGAAATTTAAAGATGAAAACTACCCCCAGAAAAATCACAGAACAGAACTAAAGAATCACAATTAACTAATGAACAGAACATAACTAGAAAATAACATACCTCAAGGTACAAACAAATATGGATAACGCTCTCGCATGTCATCCTCTCTCTCCCAGGTAGACTCCCCCGGAGAGTGATGCCTCCATGCGACGCGTACCAAAGGAATAGTCTAGTTCCTCAGCACATTCTCTCTCCGATCCAGAATCTCAACTGGCTGCTCTGGATAGCTAAGAGTAGGGCCCACCTCTATCTCTGAGTGATCCAATACATGACTAGGATCTGCCACGTATCGTCTCAACTGTGACACATGAAACACGTTGTGCACTCCCTCCAATGCAGGTGGCAAGTCTAGTCTATAAGCAACTGCACTGACCCTCTCTAGAATAGTGAAAGGTCCGATGAATCGCGGACTAAGCTTTCCGCCTCCACCGAAGCGAATCGTGCCTCGTGTCGGAGAAATCCTCAGAAACACCAAACCACCCACCTAGAACAAAACACCATCTTAAGAACTTAATCTATAACAAACAAGAACAAGCACAAACAAAATCTAAACTATACCTTAAACTCCAAAGGTCTTCGATGGCTATCGGCCCAATGCCGCTGTCTGTCCTGCGCCACTCGAAGTCTGTCTCTGATCAACTGAACCTTCTTCGCTGCATCCACAACCATTTCTGGCCCAAGCAAAACTCTCTCTCCAACATCGTCCCAAGACAAAGGAGTACAACACCTCCGACCATATTGAGCTTCAAAAGGTGACATCTCTATACTGGCCTGGTAACTGTTGTTGTAAGCAAACTCGACCAAATGGAGATGGTCCTCCCAAGAACCCCCGAAATCTAGTACACAAGTGCGCAACATATCCTCGAGAGTCTGGATAGTCCTCTCTGACTGCCCATCTGTCTGGGGATGATATGCAGTACTGAACCTGAGCTGAGTGCCCAAACTCTCCTGCAAACTCCTCCAGAAATGAGAAGTGAAACGACTATCCCGATCTGAGACTATGCTGATGGGAACTCCATGTATCCTAACGATCTGCCTCGCATACATCTCTGCCAGCTTCTCCGTAGACAAACCCACCTTGAAAGGCAAAAAGTGGGCCGACCTGGTCAATCTATCAACAATGACCCAAATCGCGTCTTTCCCTCCTGGAGATCGTGGAAGTTCGGACACAAAATTCATAGTAATGTGTTCCCACTTCCACTCTGGAATGGGTAATGGCTGAAGTAACCCTCCTGGCCTCTGCCTCTCGGCTTTCATCTGCTGGCACACTAAGCATCTGGATACAAACTGTACCACTTCCCTCTTCATGCCATACCACCACACACTCTCTCGCATATCCCGATACATCTTGTTAGCACCTGGATGTATGGAATACTGAGAGCGATGCACTTCTTGCAACACCTCCTCTCGCAACTCTCCACTAGGCACACATAATCTAACTCCATGCCTCAAAGATCCATCCTCTGCAATAGTGAAATCATCCTCCAATCCTGCTCTCACCTGAGCTCTGATACTCCTCAAAGATACGTCATCATACTGTGCTGCCTTAATCCTGTCCATCAAATCTGAGTGTATCTGCAATCCCCACATTTGCATAGCACACCCAGGAACAATCACCTCAATGCCCAAGCTCTCCAAGTCCTCCAACAAATATCGATCCTGCGTTAAGAACATAGCTACCGGATACCTGCTCAAAGCATCGGCAACTACATTGGCTTTCCCAGGATGATATTGCAAAGAGATATCAAAATCCTTCATCAGTTCCAACCACCGACGCTGCCTCATGTTCAACTCCTTCTGCGTGAAAACTTACTTCAAGCTTTTGTGGTCTGTGAAGATCTCCACACGCTCTCCGTACAAATAATGTTTCCACAACTTCAGAGCGAAGATGAAGGCTGCCAACTCCAAATCATGGGTAGGATAGTTCTTTTCATGAGGACGCAATTGCCTGGATGCATAGGCAATCACTTTCCCATGCTGCTGAAGAACATAACCTAAACCCTTCCCCGATGCATCACTATAAATAGTAAAACCTCCGGACCCTGATGGCAACGTCAAAATAGGAGCAGACGTCAACCTCTTCTTCAACTCTTCAAAAGCAACCTGGCAATCCTCCGTCCAAACAAACTCCACATCCTTCCTTGTGAGTCTGGTCATCGGCTCGGCAATCCTCGAAAAATCTTGCACAAACTTCCTGTAGTAGCCTGCCAATCCCAAGAAACTCCTGATCTCTGCTACCGAACTCGGAGTCTTCCAAGATTCCACTGCTGAAATCTTTTTCGGATCTACTGAAATACCATCACCAGTCACAACATGCCCCAAGAATTCTACCTTGTCCAAGAAAAACTCACATTTGGACAACTTCTCATAAAGCTTCTCCTTCCTCAGCACATCCAACACAATCCTCAAATGCTCCTCATGCTCCTCCGGTGTCCTCGAGTATATGAGTATGTCGTCGATGAACACCACCATGAACTTGTCAAGGTACTGGTGGAACACCTTGTTCATCAAGTTCATAAATACCGCCGGTGCATTAGTCAAACCAAACGGCATCACCATAAACTCGTACTGACCATACCGAGTTCTAAAAGCAGTCTTCGGTATGTCCTCCGGCTTCACCTTCACCTGATGGTAGCCTGATCTCAAATCTATCTTAGAAAATACCTTCGCACCACTCAACTGATCAAACAGATCATCAATCCGTGGCAAAGGATACTTATTCTTGATAGTGAGATTATTCAAAGTCTTGTAATCAATGCACATGCGCACCGATCCATCCTTCTTCGGTACAAACAATACCGGGGCTCCCCATGGTGAAGAACTCGATCTGATAAATCCCTTATCCTGCAATTCGTCCACCTGCTTCTTCAACTCGACCAGCTCGCTGTTGTTTACTCTATAGACATGTTGTAAAATTGGTTCTGCACCTGGCACCAAGTCTATAAAAAATTCAACATCTCGATCTGGTGGCAATCCTGGCAATTCCTCAGGAAACACATCCAAGAATTCTGCTATCAACGGATGTGGCAACTCCTTGTCTTCCACCATAGCTCCACAAATAATGCCTTTTTCCTGCTCTGCAGCTCCTCTAGCAAACTCGAACTCTGGCTCTCCTGGCGAACCAAACAAAACTCTACCTCCTCTACAGTCTATGCTAGCACGGTGCCTACTCAACCAATCCATCCCAAGTACAATATCGTAGCTCAGAAGTGGCATTACAAGTAGACACGCACTCAACTCCCTGCCTCCCAGAGTAACTCTCCGATCCTTGCAAATATCATTAACCAGGATAATGCCTCCCCCGGTCATGATCTTGCAAGTCCTAAGCAAAGACTCAGCTACCAAACCATGCTTCAGAGCAAAAGAAACAGATACAAAACTATGGGAAGCACCACTATCAAACAAAGCTAAAGCTGGAATGGAATCAAGAAGAATAGAACCTGCGATGACATCTCCGGTGGGTTCCTCCTCTTCGACGGTCATAGCAAACGCTCGTCCCTGTCGAGCACCTCCCTGCTGTTGATGCTGGACAAAACGCTGCTGCTGTGTCGGAAGCGGTCCCTTCGGCTGTGCTGCAGGTGGTCTCGTCTGTGTCCTCGGAGCTGGAGCTGCTCCCTGAACTGCACGACGAGGACACTCCCTTGATTGATGCCCTTCAGTACCACAATACAAACAAACTCCTAGCCTTCTCCTGCAAACTTTCTAGATGTGGCCGGGCTTCTTGCAAAAGTTGCATGGAGCTTGCTGTAACTGTCTCTGCTGCTGAGGTGCCTGGTGAAAAGGCGCTCTAGCTAGAGTCTGGTTCTGCTGTGGCTGCTGGAAAGGTCTGGACTGGAAATGAGGACGTTTGGCAGATACTGCACTACCGTTGGCCCCCAGAAAAGAATCACGGTCTCTCTTGGTCTTCAAACCCAGATCCCGCTCAACCTTGCGTGCCTCTGCAAGTATCTCTGAGTATGTCTCATAAAAAGATGGAATGAGGATCAATATGGCACAAGATGTAAGACATCAAGGAAAGGACAGTTTAAGGGATCAAGTATCAATGTCAAAGGAGAATAGTTGAATCAAAAGAATTTTCCTAGATGTGATTGAGTATCTCAGCCTATATCCTATATCCTATCGCAGGCTCGCAGTAGTACAACTAAGTTGTCGCACTACCACGACATCACATACTTGTGAAGCTAGACCTGCAAGGGCCACCACCAAAAACGTGTCACGATCCGTACCCGATGTAAGGATACTAGTCGGAAACAACGCCCAGCCTACGCCGCAGAATCGGCGGTAGAACGCTGTCTAGAAAGTCTATCTAAAGTAATGAACCACCAATCATGATAGAATACTCAATCACAGAACTAAGATAGAATGAGCACGAATCAGATAAAGAATAGAATAGTCACAATACAACTCATGAGTTTAAAATAATACATCAATGAGTCTGAAGAGTAACAAAAATAAGCTGGAGACAAATCCAGTACAAAAGAATACTACCATACTACAAAGCTACACTCCAGGGTCAACTGTCTCAGTTGGGATAAGTCCCTCTTGAGCCAGGATCTCCGAATCTAAACCCACAACATCCTGGGGTCCATAATAGGTAGGGTACTCCTCAGTGTCATCTGGAAAAATATATCCAGTCAGGAAAGGAGCAGAGTACATCTCTAACAGCAGTTCTAATCCATGATAAAAACTATGTAACAGTAAATAGCTGTGGATAAACAAGATGCACAAAATAGATACAAGAGATATATAGACAATAAGGAAATACTGGAAAGAAATACAATAATGAACAATATGCCAATGAAACAATAATACTAATGACTAAGTGTGTGAGTACTAGCTTAATATATGATCGGCTTGGGCAAGATACAATGCGGCCTGGCTAATCATACGTGCGGTGCATGATCAACACTATTCGCTTACCAATACTTTATTCAATAGGGATTTGATCACATATCTATACTAATACTCCCCACCCCCAACTGGTATAATAGATCCAACCACGGTATGCTATGGCACTAGATTCCCCAAGAAGAGAGCGAATCCTCCCGAAAATCGGTGTCTGTACATGTACAAGATAACCAATGAAACAATACTTGCACCATATACACCATATACCAAGGAATAATATCTCATGACGAGATCCGGATATACCAATCCGTGTAACCATAGTATCAAGAGAAACATGTATATCTACACTAGATACAACGAACATAGCGGATATCATAAATGAGAAACTATCAGAGAATGTACTCGCCTGAAGTCCAATGAAAAGTCTCACAGATGTCTGACTCGGTACCTCGAAGACCTAGATATAGAATACCACATTAATACAAGGTCCCGGAAAGAGAACAAGTCAAACTAGTCAACTTCTAGGTCAATAAATAAATTCTAAGTCAAAAGTCAACTATGGTCAACTCTAAAGTCAACTAAAGTCAAACATGGTCAAACCAAGGTCAACCTCACAAAAAATCTATAAATAATATAGAAAATAAAATACAATAATTTAGGAATCAAAATTAAATCCTAATTGATACCCACACAAAGTATACTAATAATACAATATTATACACTCTAAATAATATATATACAAACCAATATTTATACAAATAAAATAATATATTATTATTAGTATTATACCTCACAAAAACACCTATATATATATACATATATATATATATATACAAATATAATATATAATATATAAATTAAATCTGCCAAAATGTCACTGAAAAGAGTGAGCTAAAAATACAAATTAAATAAAATAGGCTTTCAGTGACAGTTCCTACTGTCACTGAAACCACCGTCGCCAAAGCCGCTGTGCAAACTGCACTGCTGTCACCTATTGGTGACAGTTCTCAACTGTCACAGCAAAATCCGTCGCTGCTGCTGCGAATCCCGCTCACTGCATGGGTTATTAATGACAGTGGCAGCTCTGTCATTAATAATCCGCCGCCACTGTTACAGCGGCTGCTGCTGTAACCGCCTAATTAATGACAGTTCTCTGTCATTAATCCTACTGTCACTAAAAACACAGAAAATATATATATAAATATATATATATATATAAATCTATATATAAATCAAAATATATATATAAAAACAATTAGATAAATATATATACTTATATATATACAATTAAATACTATTAGTTACAAAACACAATGCACATATTAATGTACGTATTTTACATGGCTAGAAGCACACATAAAAATACATTCATTAAATTAACAATTAAATATATAATAATTATAAATAATATAATTACACATTTAAACACATAAATATATGTTATAAAACATTTATGTATAATTTATGTTATTAACATAAGTATATATATAATTGCATGCAAGAAAGCTACATACATATATTTATACACCACATTAGAACACATAGAAATATATAGATCTATGCTACAATAAATATCATAATAAATACACTAAAATAATATATAATATCTATATATATTTACTAATTATAAATAAAGAATTTAAAGCATAAATAATTAGATCTACACATAAACACACCAATTTGGAGAGTATCACACCGTATCCCACTAGATCTAGGATACGCATGTGAAACGAGTCCAACACACAACCAATTGTACCCCGAAGGACACAAACAAGTCACAAATAATATTTATGAACAAATTAAAGTGTCAAAAGTAGATCTATGTGTCCGTATCAAAATACGACATGTTCAAAGCCCCGTGTCGGAGGGAAACCCCCAAAATGACACGTATCACCAAATAGTTGGGATACGAACCACATGTACCCAAATATGGGCATGACACAAGCCCCAAACACATAAGCACATGCCCAATTGATCTATAGGATCCATTGACACACACAACAAAATGTAAATTCGGAATTCCAACAAAATTGACACAAAAAGCACCATAACTTTCTCCATGGGTCTCCTATGAACACAAAACAAATTTCTATGGGTAGTACATACATATAGGTTAATTTTACATGATTAAATCTCAGATTTAGAAGCTATTTTAATGGAAAAAACTGAATTATACCTATTGGGAGATGGATTTCCAATGAAATCTCCAATTGAGATAAACTTGCTTCCAAATTATAGATCCTTGCTCCTCTTTATAGATCCTTGCTTCCTCCTTCTAGATCCTTGCTTCTCAACTTTCTAATGGTGAATTGGAAAGAATTTGGAATGAATTTGGTGGAGAATTGGAATGGGAATGGAGGGAATTTGGGAGTGAGAAATTCTAGATCTAGATTTGGAATGAGAATGAGAGGAGAGAGAAATTTCCCCCTCTCTAATATAGGCCGGCCATGCCCCCTTCCCCAAGCAATTGTAAAATGTCCAATGTACCCCTTGGGGCCTCTCATGAAGAAATAATTAAGGAAGGAAGCTTCTAGTCTAATCATTTAATTAATTTAATCCATCTCCTTAACTATGGGCTTTCTAAATGGGCCAAGTCTAACTATTTAATTCATGTTGGTCCATGGGTCCAAAATAAACTAGTTGGGTCTACTAAAATAATTCCAAAATAATTAATTAACATCTAACAATAATTAAATAATAAAACTAAAATTATTTACCATGCACAATATTTATTTAAATAGGAAATTACTAAAATACCCTTTTTTCTAAAATGTGGTAGTGACAACCACCGCCGGATAATCCGTTCTATAACAGCAAGTTTTGTTGTGATCATTCGGATCATCCGTCGGATCTCTGCGGATCACCACTGAATAATCCATTCTGTCAGAGCAAGTTTTGTTGTGATCATTCGGATCATTCGTCGGATCACCGCCGAATAATCTGTTCTGTCACAACAAGTTTGTTGTGATCATTCGGATCATCCGTCGGATTTTTGCGGATCATTGTCGGATAATCCGTTATGTCACGATAAGTATTTGTGTGCTCATTAGGAACATCCATCGAATTTTTGTAAATCACCGTCGGATAATCCTTTTTGTCACAACAAGTATTTGTGTGCTCATTCGGATCATCCTTCAAATTTTTGTGGTTCACTGTCGGATAATCTATTTTGTCACAACAAGTATTTGTGTGCTCATTCGGATCATCCATCGGATTTTCGCGGATCACCATCGGATAATCTTATTGGTACAATTGTCAGTTTAAAATCAAATCTAACAGTTTAAAATTAGTGCATTAAATGCATCCAACGGCTATTTTTATAGACATTATTGTAGACTGTCAAAAATTCGTCGATAGTCCTCGGATTACCGTCGGATCTTCCGAATGCCTGCAGAAAGTTGCTTTGGGACTTATTTCTCTTGACTTTGTATAAATAGACTTGCTACCCCTTCATTCAAAACCATCCACTTGAGTCTTAAACTTATTCAACTACCAAAAGCAAACTCCTTTACTCTACCAAGCTTTATTATTGCCATCCACCAAAGTGTTAGAGTTGTTCAAGATTTATAACCTAGATCTTATTAAAGATCAAACCATTCTTTGTTATAGAAGAAGTTTGCGAGCCTTCAGATCAAAGCTCGTGTGTAATAAGTAATTGACAAGTCTTCGGATCAAAGCTCGTTTGTAAGAAGTTGACGAGTCTTCAGATCAAATCTCGTGGTGTACTATTTTTGTTTAAATAATGGATTCAAGTCGGACATGAGTTCCCGGAATTGGATTGCCTTCATGGTAGGACACCAGGATATATCGCGTGTTTGATTTCTTACTTTCTTCTTTTAATTATGCATTATTATTGATAATTGTCTTGTTAGATTTTATTACCCTATTCACCCCCTCCCCCCTAGGGTTCTTACAAGGTCAATGTGACCTATTTCGGCTAAAAGAAGAAAAGAGCATGTTCTAGGTCCTAAAGTACCCTATAAGTACAATTCTTTATTTAGCATAGTATATTTTATGTGAAACTACTGATATGCACATTATCATAGACAATAGAATGACAAAAAATATTTTTTTAATATAACAAAGAAATTATTGCTCTTTATTTCATTTATATGTATGTGCTAATATATCTAATTAAAACATACATGAACATGTTATTTATCTGATCCTCATAAGGGGAGATCGTAAACAAGATATATTTTTCTTAACAATGTTGCACCTATTTTGGAGATCAGTCGAACAAACCACTACGATAACATCGACCTATCATCCTGGTACTTCATGGATCAAACAGGAAATGAGTATGGCAATGGTTTCACCAGTTCAACGAATCAGGGAAAGTTATGAGCTTCCAAGTGTCACGCCCCGATCTCCCGCAGGCTAATCGGCTGTCCCTACTAGGCGAGAATGTAGCACCCTGTTTTTAAAAAAAATATATAAAAAATAAATTTTCGGGATTTTTCGGTAATTTTTAATTAATTATTAAAAATGTCCTTCATGGATTAATAATTTTATGGATTAAATTAATTATTAAAATATTACAAAAATTATATTTTTGGGTGTATTATTAATTATTGGATGTTGTGTAATTTTTTTGAAATTTATTGGGCTCAAAAACTATGTTTTAAATGGCTAAAACCCCCTATTTGATTAAACCGGATTAAACCGGATTGAACCGGACCAACTAAAACCGGTCTAAACCCACTCGAACCCAACTGACCCAAACCCTAACCTAATGGGTCGTGTCCTACCCAACCCGACCCGCGGACCCGCCTACCCGACCCGACTCCCCTTACACAGTAACCCAGACACCACGATCCCCCCGCCCCCGCATTTCCCGGCCGACGATCGCCCACGTCCCCGCCCATTCCGCCGGCCCCCGCCCCGGTCGCTGCCGACCTCCCACTACCCCCAGCCACGATCTCCCTCCCTGCTCCACCGCCTCTCCCTCTCCCCTTCCCTTTATAACCCCCCCGAACCCCACTTCACTGCCACCGCCATCACTCCGGTCGCCGTCTCAGGCCGACGAGCTCCCCCGACGACGGCGATGACTTCCCCCTCCACCGTGACCCCATCGATGACCCGTCCCGACCTTAGCAGCCGCAACAGTGCTGCCATCCGCCGTCGACCAGCCGTCGCGTCGCTCGCGTACGCGAAGAATAGACATTTTTGGCGTCCTGCTAAGGTAAGAATTTCTCTCTTCTCGCTGTGTCATGTTCGCTGTGTGACCCTCTCGAAACCCATACAAATAGTTTGGGGTATCGCGTCTTGTGTCGGTCGCAAATCGCGACGCAAAATTAGGAAAGAAAACTCCATTTCTGAAAATTCAGAAATCGTCCCAAACTCGCAAGTTCACGATTATTTTGCGTGTAACCTGTTAACTGTTTTCAAAATCTACTTAAACATTAATTTAGACCATATGACCAAGTTTAAAACTTAATTTTAGTTCAATTTATTGAGCTGTAATTTGCATGTTATTCGATGGTAAAAATGACCAAAAACTTGGTCTTTTTAAATCTAATTTTTTCGGAACTGAGTGCGCCCCACTAAACGAGGCGACTTGGTCGTGTGCGAACTTTACCGAAAGGTGCGCACCGTCGATACGGATGTGTGAGATTTCGTGGAAGTTGATTTGGATGTGCGTGCACACCGGAATCAACGCATATCCGTCGACAACGTCCCGTATCGGTCTTGTTCTGAAACTCGTTGTAACTTTGTATTGACTCGTCGTTTCAAAATAAAACTTGTGCCATCGGACTCGTAGCAATACGCTGGTCCTGTGACCCAAGTTGGTTCGATTCTGAGAACATTGACAAAATCCCATATCGTAGGCCCTACGACTCCACTTGACGGGCAATTTTGTGATCGGCTCATCGGAATCCAGTTCTGGACATTCCGTTGGGTTCGTATCGTTGTTCTGGACTTGTAGACACTAAGTTTGATGAATTTGGAGAACATTGTCTCTGGCATATTTTTCGGTGCGAAGTGGGCCACATGTGGACCCCGCTTTGACAAAAAACTGTCAATTTTGTCCCTGTGTCCAAATTGGACTTATGGACAGGCAATTCTAGATATTTGATATCTTCTGAACATGATGATAATATTTGTTTCAGCATCCGGAGGCGCTCTTGAAGATTTTACGTACACCGGAGCAACTGAAGGAGTTCAAGCCCTAAGCAAGTGTACCTTGCCAACTTGCAGTGATTCCTGTTATAGTATTTGTTTGAGTTCTTTGTACATATATATATATTCTTGATATAAATGTTCAACCTAGGACCGTGTGACATTGCTTAGCATCTGAATAAAATTCGGGTGTCGATGCCGTACGCGGAGTCGTGTAACGTCACTAGAGATTGATATTGCGACCCTATATATACCTTCGTGCTTGCATTATCAAGTATGTCATACCATAGGACACTTGACACTGTTCATGAGACAGAATCTTCTGAGTTATTCTTGGTGATTCTGTATAGGTTACAGGATTCATGACATAGACTTTATTGCATATGCTTAGCTATCATTATGACTCGTTGCATCAGTTAGAGGTCATGATCTTGCGTGACATGGACATGAGACATCGTGGATATGAGACGTGTGATTACATTGGGTGGAGAGAGACTTACCATACTAAAGGCTGATTATATTATATATATAAAGTTATCTGGAGGTGCCTTAGACTCTGACACAGAGCTTTGGCACATGTACCGGCCCTTCGAAAAAATGCTGCTATGGGTTTTTCCAACACAGAGCCTATAGTAGTCTCAGCCTGAGTATGATTAATGCTCTCACTTGCATATCACATAGCTGCTTACATAGTTTACCCTATTGGTACATTTTATATACTGTATTTATTTTGGCATGTTGTTTCTTGTACCTTGTTACGTCCCTCTGAGGACCCGGTCCCTTGCCAGTTTTGCAGCATAGACCGTTGTGGAGCCTGTTTGGAGTTGCTGATGTGTGTTGCTTAGTCTTACAGGAATTGGTGCCAGGTACTTACATAAATTCTTCCGAAGTCATGGTTATTATTCATATTGTTTATTCATCTGCTGATATAGCCTAGTTTTATAGACTCATATTCTTTTCTCGAGTCTATTCGAGTTTATAGGTTACTGGCGGCCGACTTTAGCACATGTAGTTCATTCTTGTATATTCCGTTCATTTTGGATTGAGGTATAGATAGTCATAATTACTTGATTATATAGATAATGACCATTTTAGCACAGCTTATACGTATTCGAATCGGACCGAAGTCTGGTCGAATGTGTAGCTGGCATGTTACGTATTCCTAGTCCTACGTATTTTGGGACTGGGGCATGACAGAGAATGACCGCGCCAGCGCTCCCACGGACGATCGCTTGAACCATCTGGACGTGATGCTGTACGAGCGTGAACTGCGCCCGTGCAAGGCCGTGGTTCGTTGGCAGGCGGTAAGAGGTCTAAGTCACAGAGTCGCACAGATTATCCGAGTGCAGCAAAATTATAAACGCATAGGTGATCTGGTAACAAGTTCACTGAGTCGACAATAGCGGAAGCATTGAATAACACAAGTTGAAGTAAAACAAACTCTTTATTGATATAAACAAGTGTTACAGGCGACGTATAGCCGAGAGTACAAGTCGCTCAAGCCTCTCTCTCTGAAACAGTAAAAGCGTGCCAAGTGGCTACAATGGTGGAATGATATACAGGCGATGTTCCAACATTATGTCTTGTATATGTGCTTCAGTTCTGGACGTAGCGCTCCAAGGCTTCAGAGTGAACTCCACGCCTTAGTACGCACGAAGGAGGTATCCGCACCGAACGAGGTTCTCCCGCACCCTGCAAACAATATGGTAGATTATCAGTACACGAATGCACTGGTAGGGAGGCTACTCGCCCGCTCGATAAATCCAAACACATAATATAGGTTTCGTGCACCAACTATTCTGTTGTCTTTCTAATTGCCTTAGGATCAGTTTTATGACAATGAATGAATAGCCTATCTCGTGTGGCAGTGTGCCGTACAACATTGTCTTTCTAATCCTAAGTCTTGTTGCCCTAGTTCTGTAGCTTGTTCAAGCAATGGTAAAGTCAGTAACACAGGTTCATTCACTCGACATAGGGTCGTCTGCCTAATTACTATGTCAGCTCACAAGGTCATAGGTACAAGTTCAAGCACATTGCGATTCATCGTGCAATTTTGTCGCACGATGCTCGCCCCAATTCCTAGGGTCAAACCATTGTTTATTAGCATGGGGTATTCTACCCAAGCTTGTTTTACTCAAATTTCTAAACATCGAGCACATATTTTTCTACTCTCAATAACGCGTTCGTTTGCACGGGGGACGAGTTCGTTCAGTAAAATCCATAATATTTGAGATATAGGACAAGCCCAGTGATTTACATAGTCTATCTCTCCAAACATGTTTTGATAGAATTTCTATCCATTCCAAGTCTAAACCACCAAGCCAAGATTCGATTCTAAACCTTAGATTATAATCCAAGTCGTCCAACCTGATTCATGTATTCGTTCCCGAAACCATCAAGCGTGATTTATTTTAGGTTCTAGGCTAACTTATCCATGAAACATATCTGAATACTTGCATTCCAAATTCGTCTTATCGTGTCGAACCAAATGTCAAGACGATCCATTAGTTGTCACGCTCCGGTCTCCCACAAGTTCGATCACCCTCGTTAGACATGAGATCCCCACGTCAATGCTCCCGCTGGATAATCGTCCTAATCCGGGCGTGACGCATGCATGAGCACAAAGTTACGCTCGCACAAGGCAAGAATGTTTGAATGTTATGGTTATCTTCGACATGATCGAGACCTTAATATTTCCCTTGCTCCATCAAAGTTATATCCATTCATGCAATGATTTTAATTCGTCTGATAAAATCATCCAACTTTAATGTTACCGTTCGGTAATTTCATAGTCTAACTTCTAGCATTCTCTCAAACAACTAGTTTTAAATATTCAAATCCAAGTCTATTCCATTTTTGATACGTTCCATTCATCGAGTTCGTTTGGAATAATTACCGAACATGTTCCTGTGAGTTCGATCATCCCCGTCGTACGTGAATTCACCACGCCGATGCTCCCGCAGGATAACCATTCTCGTTGGGACTGACGTCGAATGTTATCGTTTTGAACTTGATTTCAAGACCGTTCTTCTGAACTCCAAGCCAAATCCATTATCGTTCATCTCTTTCATCGAAACACAATATTTATTTTGGGCTAATTTCTTATTCAAGCAATATTGTATTCAAGTTCAGTCCGTTTGTTTCAAATCCGAAATCGCTTGCACAATCGTTAAGTTTCCAACAAGTTTTTCTTAGCGAGGTATCGATTTCCATTTTCGTGAATCCCAATTCGGTATAAGCCTTATCAATTATTTAGGACATTCCTCAATTTTGTTCAATCCGATTATTGTACGAGACCTATGAATCCGTTTGAACGTTTCTAAGCGATCCATACACCACTCGGAATTGAGTCATCTAATCAAATCCTTAATCGATTTTATATCTTCCAACCCAAAGTATCGTTCGAGCTATTTCCCAAAATCTAAGCACGATTCTCTTTATTCGCCTAAGCGATAAGTCCGAGAATGTTCTATTGGTTGTCATTCTAAGTCTGACTTGTCTTATTCCTGAACGATATCGAAATCTCGTTATAACTTAGCTTGCACCAAAGGGTCTTAGCGCGCGATACTTTGCACAATTTAGCCGAAAGACTGCGTGCAAAGCTAACCGTTCAGGACAATATTTGATTCCGTACTAACCAGTTCGGCAAACATATATAGGCAATTTAGTTTGCACATAAGTTGCAACTTTTAGCACGAGTCCATTCCCAAAGGGACCAGCACAAGTTGGCACAAAGGCCAATCACATTACAATTTCGTACAAGCAATCATGTTATTTACATGCACTTTTGAAAGTATTTAGACTCATTATTGGAATATTTCGTTGGGACATTGAGAGAGTATGTGCACATAACCCACGAACGAGCTTTTGAAACCGAGAAAATTGAAACAAAGTCCAAAGGCGTATAACCAAGCTCTGATACCAATCTGTCACGTCCCGATCTCCCGCAGGCTAATCGGCCGTCCCCGCTAGGCGAGAATGATCGCGCCAGCGCTCCCACGGGATGATCGCTTGACCCATCTGGGCGTGATGCCGCACGAGCGTGAACCGCTCCCGTGCAAGGCCGTGGTTCGTTGGCAAGCGGTAAGAGGTCTAAGCCACAGAGTCGTACAGATTGTCCGAGTGCAACGGAATTATAAATGCATAGGCGATTTGGTAACAAGTTTACTGAGTCGACAATAACGGAAGCATTGAATAACACAAGTTGAAGTAAAATAAACTCTTTATTGATATAAACAAGTTACTCGGATGATCAAGTGTGTTGCATAAGATGTTCAAGTGCTCCATATATATAATTGTGTTATGATCGTTCAGGTGTTTCAGATATTCTTGACCTGATGCAATGACTTGCACGCGAATAGCCGCTAAGTGAGGATGACTTTATCTATATGAACAATTGGTCGCTGGCATAGCCATAAAGGACGAGTTATAGTCTATGAACGAGGATGGTATGCAATGAAAGCACTTGGGGCGCTGCATAATCCCGTTCGGAATATGAGACTATCAGCCTTTAAAGCAAGGATGGCGTGACGTTTAGCGGAGATGCCACTCTGCTTGAACATGAAAGGCTGCTTGAGTTCCATCCGGATCGGGTCGGCCCCTGTGCCCCGGAGGCCGCCCGTGGAACTGAGATCCGAAGATCACCTTTTTCAAGTTGTCCGCGACATGCTGGTCAGGGTCTTCCAATTCCATAACTTGACATGATAATCCATGATTCTTGTTCTGAACCGAGCATTTGTCCACGAGCTGTGATTGCTTGACATGATTCTCGTTCAGAGGTTAACTTGATGTGGTTATCATTCCGATATAAACTTGACAGGATTCTTGATCAATAAACACTTGCCTTGATGCATTCCCCTGGTGCGGGGACTGTCTTAGCGACCCATCGGTCCCGGATACTTGCAGGTTCATATTGCACAGAAGAGCTATTTGATAGTCTCCTGGCTAACTAGAATGCATGCACGATACGCGATAATATTTACTTGACTGTGGCATGAGTTCCGTTGTGGTAAGTATTGAGTCTAGGCAACATCATAAGTTAACTTATAAGCAGGCAAGCATGCATTTGTTATAAACATAATCATTCACGTTAGCTCGGGCCCGAAGGTAAGCCGAGGAGTGAAACCATAAAGGGACTTTCCGAGCGACATGATCTAGGGCCGTGCAGTGTGGCAAGTGAACAGTGCATTACTGAGTATACATATATAATCTACTCGAGGCATAGCAAGGCTAGTTGTACAAGGCAAAGGTAGCATGCGAGGGTCTGAATATAAGAAATATTTTATTTTCATGTTCTAGCACAAGCAATACAAGTTGGGATTATTCCCTTAGCTAGGTGCGTTGTATTCTTATTAGCATGCAGGGGGTGATTCACCTAGCGCTAGCATGTATCGTTCTATATTTTAAGTGTGCTGGTTAAGCAAAGACAAGTTCACTGTAGCCACCCACCTTAGCGATGATTCGCCTCGGTTGAGCGATACTCCGAGCGAGCCTTTGAAAGCCTAAGCCGAACTCCTGAAGGGACAAGTCTAGATATCCTTTGCCTCAAACGAGTATTCTCGCCTGAGCAAAACGGGTCGGAATATTGCACTTTTGTCGTTTGAATCAGCGGTCCGCTTGAGCGGAACGGGGTGTTACACCAAGAGTCACAAATAAGCATACAACTCTTCATGAGGTTATGGGGATAATAAATAAAAATGTCTAGGCAAATAGAGTATTGGGGTGAGATGTAATATTCAAATGTAATAATTAGGGAGGGTTGATTTTTCATTTGAGTTGATGTAAGAACTAAATGTAATATTTTTAAAATAATTTTTAGAGGGAGCATCCTACAGATGCAAGCATATTAGAGATGCTAATGGAGACATCTTGAAGAATATCTTTGCACATTGTACTATTTTCCTTCGATAAGATTTTTTTTTTAGTGAATTTTTCCTTTGAAATATTTTAACGAGACAGTGTAAGTCACACCCATTTGGATTCCATAAGAATCATATTCCTGGAGAATCATATGTTTAAAGAATATTTTTACTATAATTTTTTTTTCCAAAATGGATTTTTTTTTCCTTAGATTTTTTTTAACGAGGCAATGATTAAAGTGACAATTCAAGGGAGAGTGATATAATTTGTGGATAAATCCAAACAATGGATGCTCTTATCTCTATTTACAATTACCCTTATCTTATTCCCTCTATATATTTTCTTAATAAGAGAAGTCCCCGAGCGATTATATTCGGTTACAATATTCTCTCTCTCTCTCTCTTTAATTATATAACAATTTTTGTAGGATTTTTTGTCTTTGCCTTTTTTTTTTCCCTCTCACACTGTAACCACTTATTACCAAGGGAGGAATATTTTTGTCATTTGATAATTATTGTTATTAGCAATATATACATTATTTATTATTATTTTTAGTATTATTATTATTATTAGTATATATATATATATATATATATATATATATATATATATATATATATATATATATATATATATATATATATATATATATATATATATATATATATATATATATATATATATATATATACCTCTCAGAAGCAAAAAAAAAAAAAAAAATTAGAAAAAAAAAAATGCTATTTTTGCTCACAGCTCTCCTCTTCCTCGCTGCGGCCATAGCTCTCCTCATCAAATTCGCCACAACAGATGGTAAAATTTTCTAAAACCCCCGTTAATTTCTAACCCAAATTATCTAAAATGTAGTCAATTTTGTTCCCACTTGCTGTGGGAGTTTCAGGAGATTTCACTCTCATTTCGAAGGGATCCCCAAACAAGAAGGAAATTGAAGGAAAGGTACAAAAATTGTTTTTTGATATTCATTTCCTGTGATATATAAATTAGTAATTGAGCAATGGTTTCTTGGTGGTTAGGTTGTTTGGATCACTGGTGCAAGCCGCGGAATCGGTAAAAAGGAAATTTAATTTCTGCTGATCATCAAAGTTGAAAATTAATTGATATCGTGCCATTTTTCTTTTGCATCTTAATTTTTAGCGATTATCTAGATATTGTCTTCGTGTAATCCTGTGCTATGTTGTTTGGTATACTCAATTGTTTGTTGGAACCTGGATTTCGAGAGTGAAATTATTCGAACATTGGTATTGGGACAATATAAATATACGACCCCCAACAATTGTCACGACTCTATGGGAAGAACATTTGTTTCAACTCATTGGCTTAACATTTCATAGACGGTCTATCGTCTAAGAGAACTTGGAACATGCTCTTGGTTGCACGAGCTTAAACTGCATGGCCAGAAGTTTGGTCAACATACCCGCCAACAAGCTGTCTAGGTTTTATGGCATGACCCTCTCATGCTCATAATTGTCTTGGCTATAAATTTGGTACCAATACTGAGGGTTGAGGTCAAGCCGATAGTCGGTTTTGTCGTAAAAATCGTCAATTCATCTCCGACCCCATTTTGATGGGAGAATGCTCCGATGATGATGATAATGATGATGACGATGATGAAGCATAGTCACAACTTTGGAGGTTTGATGAAGAGGCGTGGACTCAGCATGCTATTGGAGCAACACTCACGTTCAACTTTACTCTGGTGCATATTGTAAGCGGATTGTATAAAATAAATAAGAGAAATTTTGACTTGTCCCCCACTTTATTTACCATATTTAAGGGTGCACCCTACTGTTTTACCATAATGTATAAGTCCTCATACTTTTAACAGAATCCGTCTATTACTAACAGTCAACCTCTTTAACTGAAAATTTATGATGAAAATACCCTCATTTTCCTATATCCCTTCTCTCTCCTCCCTTCTATTCCTCCTGTAGCCCCCCCTTTTTTCCTCGCCCCCCTCCCCACTGCGTCTCGTCCCCGCTCCCCCTCTCTGCCCTCGCTCTCCCTCCCTCTCTCCCTCCTCTCTCCCCCCTCCTCTGCTCCTTCAACACCCTCCTCTTCTCCAGCGTCGGCAGCGGAGGGGGGGGGGGCGCAGCAGCAACAACAGCTAGCGGCGGTGGCAAGCAGCAACAACTAGCGACGGCGGCAAGCATCAACACCGACGGGGCGGGGAGTGGTCAGTACGACAGAGCGGGGATGGGGCGTTGGCTGCCCGCGGCGGAGAGGGGGGGATCAGGATGGGGGGGAGGTGGGGAGTGGGGGAGGTGGTACGTGGAAGAAGACAATGAGGGGAGGGATATTTTGGTCATTTTTTTTCCGGTCAAAGCAGTTGACCGTTAGTCCTAGACGGTTTCCGTCAAAAGTGGGGTGGGGGAGATTCTTACATTATGGAAATTGTTTGGGGTGCACCTTGAATTGTGGTAAATAAAGTGGGGGTGCAAGTCAAAATTTCTCAATAAATAATAACTCTCGGACCTCATAGGAACTCTAAAGTATTGGTGCAGTGACAAGGACTTGTTAACACTTAGAACTAGTCAAAGAAGAAGCAGATTGATAATATTTGCTCTAAAGAAAACTATAGTGATAATTTAGAATAATTCATGGATATAAAACAGGAAAAAAATTGATCGAGTAATAATTTGGGTAAGTATTTTTTTTCCCTTCAGAACAACCCATATTATTCATGAATTTTACGAATAAAACAAGAATGTATTTGTTACGCTACACAAATGTATTTTTTATTTAATAATGTCGAAAGTTAATAGCTATTGTTCTTGTAACTATTATAAACTATTGCCAAACTAGGCACATTTTTTCATATTTCTCCTGAATATTGAACTTTTTAACTGGTGTTGAGTTATATTCTGGACTCCAAGTTATGTGAAAGAGATGAGCTAAGAGTGAGATTTGGGTATAGTTTGTGCTGACAAGTTACAAGAACCCTGAATTCTAGTTTCGTATTGTGGGAGGCTTAGGGTTCGTTTGGATAGGTTTCCTGAAATTTTGTTCTGAAAATAATTTTCGAAGATGTTATAAAGTTGTTTCCAGAATTAAAAGTTTAAAGATTCCGTTTAGTTACTTTCTTCTGAAAAATAGTTTTAAGAAACAAAAGTTCAAAGATTCCGTTAGGTTAAAATTTTTTAATATTACAATTTTTTCTCACGCACAAAAAAAAGTTGTTACAATTTTTTCTCTCTCTGTTACCCTGTCCCTCGCCACTGCCCCAGTGCACCGGCCTAAGCTCCTGTGTAGAACTGCCACATTGCCGTCGTCCCTCATGTGCGAAGTCTAAAGCATGGTTGAAGCTTGCGTCGATCAGAACCACCGCCCCATAGTCGACCAATCCGACTATGGTGAGATTTGCATCTTTCTCGACCTCGAAGAAAGATCCCGTCGATTACGACGAAACCATTGCCCCATAGTCGACCACCACATAGTATCGCTAATGTTTGTGCTCGACCTGAGCTTCATCCCTCCTTTAAGCTCCTGGCCCATGACAAGCACATTGTTAGTATTGAGGAAAGAGTGCCAAAGTGTGGAACCATTGCCGCTGAGGAGTGCTAGATCAGTATTGCTTCGAAGAGTCATACTACTGGCCGAGGTGTATTTAGTGATGTTCGTAGACCAAGCTTCGTCGGTAGTGCCCAGGTCAGTGTAGTCGGGACCGCAAGGCGGTGTGCGGTGCTCCGCCCGGGAGGGTTGACGGCGATCGTTGAAGGGGCAGATCAAGAAAGGAGAGAGAGGAGATAGCTGGAAGTCCTCGCCGGGGGAGGGTCGACAGCGATCTCACAACGGTGTGCAGGGCAGTGCCCTCGACCGAAGTCCTCGCCCCCGCAGTGCTCACCACCCTCGCTGGAAGCAGACGCCAGACAGAGCTCAGACTACGGCAACCGTCGGAGCACCCGACCTGCCTTAGCGCCGTCTTATTCGTAGGCGTCGTTGTTTCCTGTCACATCCCAGAACCAGAATACTAGAGAGCAGAGACAGACAAAGCCAGCTACGTATACCAGAGTACTCTATATCCCGAGATACGGTCACCGCTGTCTAGACATGTGAGGGTTTACTCTACAATCCATCAGGCAATCCTGGATCAAGAATCTAGGTGTTTTAAGCTCAAGCAAGCAACAAGTTCACAAGATGTATGATCACCAACATATAATAGTAAGGCGTCCCAAACTATACATATCCAGATGATCATGAAGCTAGTACCTAAATGAAGAACTAGCAGAGTACAATGTTAAATGATCAGCTCTAGCTATAGTCTAGAATATGCTTTACATGTAGGCCCACATGCTAGAATGTCAAGTCCCAAGACACTAGTTAAACACGTGCTCGGTGGCTAAATGCCTTAAAAGAATAATGTACGAGATCAAGTGGGCGAGGAAGAAGAAATTCACTCATGTCCTCGGGTGCTTCTCGTGTTCACCATCTTGAGGCGGGAAGTACGGGAGATCCTGCGGTCCTGCTCTGAAATCTGGCCATACAAAACCAGTGGGGTCAGACCCCAAAACAGCAAGTACCACAAGGGAGCCAAACTTATGAACTAAAACCAGCATGCAGACAATCAATAAGAATAGCATGTAAAGTAGCAGTTAAACTATTCTGGAGTATTTAAACAAGGACATCTGGAATCAGTACTCCGGTTACTATTTTCGGATCTGTTGTTAAAATAAATCAGGACGGGACTAGACTAGACTGGAAATCAAGCGATCACGACCAATCATGCCCTACGGCTTGCTATCATTAGCTAACTAGGGTTATCACAGTCCTAGTTACTAACGCATACAGTTTGAAATTCCTTACAGCCACATGCCCTGCAGACTATCCGGGTTATCCAGATGAACGAGTACATAGTATAGATTTATCAGGTATAATCATTTTCTTGTCTTTTCTGGTAGTGCAACACTGGTCGGTGTGCTGGAAGTGTCCCTTACGACGGAGAGTTCCAAATCCATCAGGTGTCGTTGGGATACCGGGATTGCATGTAGTCAGAAAATCTCTCTAGATGCTTTTCTAGATTATTATTCTAGTTATTAGCCTGGACAATTATTAAGGATTTTCGATCGTGGTGCTAAAAAATCTGCCTTAGACATGATGCAAGACATAACAGTAACTGGACGAGTACAATCAAAATCAACCACGGAGATACATGTCATGCAATACATGTGCTACTAACAGCCTTAATCAGGACAGTTACAGGAATTCTCAAGTCAGGAGTGCGCTACGTCGAACCAGTATCAGGATTATTAGGATCAGGATTATCAGTACAATATCAGGGTTATCAGTACAGGATCAGGATTATCAGTACAGTGTCAAGATTATCAGTACATGGTCAGAATTCAAGAGTTCATTTATAATGTACAATCACTAGATCATGTCAGAAAATCAGGGTCAATATCAAGAATGTCATATTCGGGAAATAACCAGGATTAACTAAAATAACGGGATAAAAGAGAACCAGAGAATCATCAAGAGTTAAGCATATCAAAGAGTATACTAGCATACAGGTGCATAAATCATTAATTCAGGGTTGGCGCATAAAATCAGGCAAGAATATAACATCCGCGCACAATGGACAAAAACTACTATTGGTGCACAAATGGACAAAACGAGGATTGGCGCACAAATCACTAATCCGGACAGTTATGACGCACTTTGATACAAAAGTACTCCGAGCAAAGATGGTGCACAAATCATACTAAAGCGTACTTCTAGGACCTTGACGCACAATGATAGAAGTGCGCGAGCCATGAGCTTGGCGCATAAATCTATCATTGGTGCACAAATGAAAGTACCCAAGCTACGACTTTGGCGTACTTTCATCTAGTATGCCAACAGAGAGGTTTGACGCACAAACAAGCGCAGGAAGGTCTACTAAAAGACAACACAAGTTCCAAGATATAGCATAGCAGTCGAGACGACTCTACAGTCGAGAACACAATTCTCGAGAATGGTCATAAGTCTTTGCTTAGTCATTAAGTAATTACGAAAGACTAGAAAGTGCGCCGTCTCTGGAGAATGCCACATAGTGCGGCACACAACAAAGTGCGGCATTCTCCAGAAAGGACAAAGTGTGCCGGTAAGAAAAGTTCACCAAAGTGCGCCAACTCTGCAATATCTGCAAAGTGTGTCAACTTGGCTTTTTAAGCAGTGACGTACATTCTTGATGACTTGCAGACCCATTCAAAAGTGCGCCAAGTGGGATTGGCGTACTTTTGAAGGAATTGTCATAGTACAAAACGTACGTAGGAGTAGAGAAGTGCGTCCAGAGTACTTAACGTATCTTGACGCACTTTTTAAGAAAATTATAAAACACACAAGTGCACTCACTGGACTTCGCTTATGCGACAAGGGTTCTATGCGTACTTTTTGTATTCATTCTCAGGCCAACTTTGCATTCTCCGACTTGCTGTTCTCGGGCTCCATGAGCAATTCAATCCAAGGAAAACAAAATCATCAATGAGACAAGTTCTAAGTGTTACCCAAAAATAAAACCGATCAAATGATTAAAACAAGCTATACTAAGAATCAAAGCAAGATCCAAGGTTGTTCCTTCGGTTGGCAATATGTTCTTGCCTACGGTCAAGTTCTAGCCTAATACCAACACTACCAAGGTCACCCACGGCCAAGGCTAAGCTCAGCTGCTGCTCTTTGCTGGGGAAGAAATGAAGAAGGAAAGAGAAATGAAAGGAAAGAAAAGTGAAGGAAAGAGAATGTGATTGCTTATATAGCCAAGAGATTGATTGTAGGTCATTGGATTATAATCCATGCCTCTCACCCGAGTTCATCACAGCCACACACCAAGAAAATCAAGGGACCAACGGTCCAAAATATGTAACTAAGAAAAACTTACAAAAATAACCTAAACAATGCATGAATGACATAAAACATAATATAAGCAATTAAACAATAAGCAAGTTATACATGTATATGCGTATATCGGGTACGTATACTAGAATAGTGAGATGAGTTTCACAACTCTCCTCCTTAGAAAATTTTGTCCTCGAAATTTCAATAAGGCACGGGTCTAGCAAGAAAACTCTGGAGACATGCAATCAAGGTAAGTAAGGGCATACGGGGATCAAGCGCAATCCTAGAATAAGACAAGCATGCACAAGACAAGATCAGGGTACGAGATATACGAACAAGTATACCTAACGAGTCAAACAAATACGGGTATCGGGCACGGATATCATCATCTCGCTCCCAAGTTGACTCGTCCGGTGAGTGATGCCCCCAAGCAACTTGGACTAACCGAATAGTCCGGTTCTTGAGAATACTCTCTCCGGTCCAAAATGGATACGGTCCTCTCCTCATACGAAACGTCAGTACCAACGACCAATTCCAAATGATCCAGGACATGGCTTAAATCCGGTATATACCGTCATAACTGAGATACATAAAAAACGTTATATATCTCGCGAAGCGACGACGGAAGAGCAAGGCGATAAGAAATATTTTTCACTCGCTCGAGGATATCGAACGGACCAATATACCATGGACTAAGCTTTCCCCGCACACTAAATCTGATGATCCCTCGGGTAGGCGAAATTTGAAGGAATACATGGTCGCCGACAGAGAATTCAAGAGGTCGCTGGTGTGAATCGGCCCAATGACGCTGACGATCTTGAGCCACCTTAAGATGCTTCTGGACTTGTTTGACTACATCAACTGTCTGGACTATCATCTCGGAACCAAGTAATTTTCTCTCACCGATGTCATCCTAAGCTACATGGGATCTGCATTTTCTGTCACACAGTGCCTCGAAGGGTGCCATCTGGATACTTGACTGGAAACTATTGTTGTAAGATAATTCCACCAAGTGCAAGTGATTCTCCCACGAACCACCAAAGTCAATGGTACATGATCAAAGCATATCTTCTAGAGTCTGGATCGTACGTTCTGACTGACCATCTGTCTGGGGATGATAAGTTGTACTAAACTTCAGACGGGTACCCAGACTCTGCTGTAGACTCTGCCAAAAGTGAGATGTGAACCTGGAATCTCTATCTGATACAATGTTGACTGGCACTCCATGAAGTCTGACAATCTGATTCATGTACATCCGAGCCAACTGCTCTGTAGACTGTCCCACTCTGAAGGGAAGGAAGTGAGCAACATTTGTGAGTCGATCCACTACTACCCAAATTGTATCTCTGCTAGCTGGGAATTTAGGAAGACCGATCACAAAATCCGTGGTGATATGGTTCCACTTCTATTCCGGAATCGGTAAAGGTTGAAGAAGTCATGCTGGTCTCTGATGCTCAGCCTTGACTTGCTGACAAACCAAACATCGGGAGACAAATCGTGCTATCTCCCTCTTCATACCATTCTACCAGAAATGCTGACGAATATCTCTGTACATCTTCGTTCCTCCTGGGTGAACGAAATACTGAGAACCGTGGGCTTCTGACATAATCTCTTGACGGATATCTCCACTTGTTACACAAAAACGATTACCAAATCGGAGAGTTTCGTCACTGTGAATGCTTAGTTTAAGGTCTACGTCCTGCCTCACACTCTGTCTTGAGTCGCTGAAGCTTGACATCCGTGGACTGCGCTGCTCTGATCCTCTCCACAATACTAGATTGAACTTGCAAGCCAGCCATCAATGTCGTGTTGCCAGGCGACACTACTTCTTTGTCCATATCCTGAAGATCTTCTAAAATCTCTAGTTGCGCCGTGAGAAAATAAGCTCCTGCTCTCCGGCTCAAAGCATCTGGCACGACATTAGCCTTCCCCGGATGATATTGAATGTCAAGTTCATAGTTTGTCATCAGCTCTAGCCATCTCCTCTACCTCATGTTGAGATTCTTCTGAGTAAAGACGTACTTCAAACTCTTATGATCAGTATAAATCTCTACTCGATCTCCATATAGATAATGTCTCCAAAGTTTGAGTGCAAAGACAACTGCTTTTAACTCCAAGTCGTGTGTTGGATAATTCTTCTCATGGTCTCGAAGCTGCCGAGATGCATAAGCTATAACCTTACCATGCTGCATAAGAACACACCCTAGTCATTTTCCTGACGCATCGCAATATACCGTGAAACCACATGTCCCATCTGGAAGCGTCAAAATTGGTGCCGTAATTAACTTCTGCTTGAGCTTCTTAAAAGAGGTTTGATATTCATCTGTCCAATCAAAGCGTACATCCTTACGAGTCAATTGTGTCAAGGGTGCGAAAATTCTAGCAAAGTCTAAGACAAATCTTCGATAATATCCTGCTAGTCTCAGGAAATTACGAACTTATGCAACTGTTCTAGGTACTGGCCACGTCTCAATGGCTTCTATCTTCTGGGGATCCATTTCTACTCTACCTTTTGCAATAATATGTCCCAAATATGAAATGCGATCAAGCCAGAACTCACACATGCTGTACTTGGCATATAACTTATGTTCTCTTAAGGACTTGAAGAACTGCGCGAAGATACTGCTCGTGCTCTGCATCACTTCGAATGTAAACAAGATATCATCGATGAACACAATCACGAACTTGTCCAAGTATGGCATGAAAATACGATTCATGAGATCCATAAATACTGATGGCGCATTAGTTGCTCCAAAGGGCGTTACTAGAAACTCCCAATGTCCATATCTCGATCTGAACGCCGTCTTGGGTATATCTTGCTCTCTGACTCTGATCTGATGATATCCCGACCGTAAATCAATCTTGGAAAACACTGTTGCTCCACTAAGCTGATCGAACAAGTCATCGATCCTTGGCAAGGGATACTTGTTCTTGATTGTTACTGCGTTGAGGGTACGATAATCAACACATAATCATGACTTTCCATCATTCTTCTTCACGAGTAGCATTGGGGCTCCCCAAGGCGATCCACTAGCACAAATGAATTCCTTGGTTCTCAATTCTTCAATCATTCGATACAAGTCTTCCAACTATGATGGTGTCATCATGTAGACTCTCTCTGACACTGGTGTTGTTCCTGGAAGTAGATCAATGGTAAACTCTCTCTTTCTGGTGGCATGCCTGAAAGCACTTCTGGGAACACATCTGGAAACTCACTGACCACTCTGGAGAATTTTACTCCTTCTGCTACTGCCATTCTCATTATTGCTGACGGAGACTATATCTCTCATCTAGAAAATGAGAATTCTTCTACTCCGGGGATACGAAAGATAACCTTGCTAGCATGGCAATCTACTGTCGCGTATCAGACACTCAACCAATCCATTCCTAGGACGACATCATAATCTCTCATAGGAAACTCTATCAGTCTAGTGGAAAAATCTCTCCCGCAAACTACGATCCGATACGGGGTATAAACTCTATCTACTCCCACGATACCGTTACCAGTAAGTATATTGAGTCTTACTGATAATGATTCGGGTTCTATTCCAACTCGTGTCGCAAATTGTACAGACATAAAGGAATGCGATGCACCAGAATCAAACAATACTGAAGCTGAATGAGAGTTGACGAGAATGGTACCTGCCAACACCTCACCTGAAGCTAGCTGCTCTTCCACGGTGAGTGCCATAGCCTGGCCTCGTCCTCTCGGTGTTGGTCCTCGTTGCTGCGGAACTCCTTGCCTGGCTTGTACTTGAGCTTGGGCTTGCGCATACTCTATGGCCTCTGCTATTGGAATACTTGAGATTGGGTCGGCAAAGGTCTCTGACCCTGGTGTTGTTGAACCGGCGCTGGAGCCCTATACTGGGGTCCTGTCGGGAAAGATGGTGATGAACTAGCTCTGTGTGGGCAAGATCCCACCCTGTAGCCTGGTGCTCCACAGGCTAAGCACAACCCCTGTGCTCTACGGCACTCTGATAAAATGTATCCTAGTTTTCCACAATGAGAACATCCCACTAAAGGAGATGATCTCTGCTGCTGAGTTCCGGTTGGGGTTGTTTGCTGAACTGAGACTGTTGAAACTTGCCTCCTCGGAGATCCGCTAGTTAAAGCCTTAACTGACGGGGCTGGTGCTGAAGACTGGTTATAAGAACCGTCTGAAGTTTGTGTCCTCTTACGACCTACAGTCCTATCCACTATTCTCTGGGAGGTATACTCATGCCTCCTTGCTTCTCTTAACACATCATCAAAAGTTTGGAGCTCGTGTTGTTCCACTACCAATATGATCTCCAGGTGAAGTCCACGCTGGAACCTTCTTGTTCGGTCTAATTAGGTCGCCACCAAGGTGTGAGCAAACCGACTTAACCTACAGAACTCTGCCACGTAGCCGTCGACAGTCCTGCCCATCTGCTTCAAGTTATTAAATCTCTGTTGCAGATCATAACGCGACACCGCGTCAAATTATCTGACCAGAAACCTTTCACTGAATACGACCCAGGGGACGGGTACTGTTAGTGAAACCATCTGTGCTGTCCATCAGTCTCGGGCCAAATCTAACAACTGTAACCGAACCACCGAGACTTGCTCTCTAGCGTCCGATGTAATCGTATCCCCAGTGCCATAGAAATACGAGAGTTGGAGGCGCTTGAAGTTGCTTGCCGAGTTGTTGGCACGATGTTCGCCTCTTTCCAAAGTACCTTGTATTGACTGAATGAGTACGTCCTTAAGATGCCAATAATTTTCGAAAGATACCAATTAGCACACTGTTGTCCCCTCCTGCATCAGCTACTGGTTGTACGGGAGGTACTGGCTGGATCTGAGGTTCCTCATTTTGAGCTGTCCTGGACCTATTCTCGGAATACTGAGGCTGAACCTGAAGGATTTGCTAGGCATCGGGATATTGTCCTGCTATTGGAGGAACTCTAGCTGGATGATCAGAAGGACCATAAACAATGTCCCTGAAAGATAAGGACACAAGGATCATCAAAGGGACGAACATGATTGATCGAGAATCAAAGTAGATGTTGAATCAAGATTTCAGGAATATAAATTCGACACTGGAGGAGATCAAGGAGTAGCGTGATTGAGATATCTAAAACACATTGGTAAACCCCACACACTTCTGAATTTTCAGACCTGTATGGGCCACCACTCAAACCGTGTCACGTCCCAGAATCAGAATACTGGAGAGCGGGGGCACACAAAGCCAACTATGTGTACTAGATTACTCTATACCCCGAGATACGGTCACGATTGTCTAGACATGTGAGGGTTTACACTACAATCAATCAGGCAATCATGAGTCAAGAATCCTAGGTGTCTCAATCTCAAGCAAGCAACAAGTTTACAAGATGTATGATCACCAACATATAATAGTAAGACGTCCCAAACTATACATACCCAGATGATCATTAAGCTAGTACCAAAATAAAAAACTAGCAGAGTACAATGTTTCATGATCAACTCTAGCTATATTCTAGAATATGCTTTATATGTAGGCCCGCAGGCTAGAATGTCAAGTCCCAAGACACAAGCTAAACACGTGCTCAGTGGCTAAACTGTAACACCCCGTTCCGCTCAAGCGGACTGCCGTCTCAAACGGCAAAAGTACAGCTGTCCCGACCCGCTTTGCCTCAAACAAGAAGCAAAGGATATCCAGACTTGTCCCTACAGGAATCCCGGCTTAGGCTTTCAGAGGCTTGCTCAGACGTATCGCTCTACCGAGGCGAATCATCGCTAAGGTGGGTGGCTACGGTGAACTTGTCTTTGCTTAGCCAGCACACATAAAATCTGGAATGTTTATGCTAGTCGCTAGGTGAATCACCCCCTGCATGCTAATAAATCCAACGCACCTAGCTAAGGGAATAATCCCAACTTGTATTGCTTGCTAGAACATGGAAATGAAATACTGCTTATATTCAGACCCTCGCATGCTAAGTCCCTTAACGGTTTCAATTCTCGGCTTACCTTCGGGTCCGAGCAACGTGCCTGCTTATGTTCTTTAGAAACGCATGCTTGTCTGCTTGAATGTTGCATTGTCTTCATCCAAACCTCGGAAGACTACAAAGTAGTCATTCCGTGCCTGAATGAACCCGCAAGTATTCGGGACCGTTAGGTCACCAAGGCAGTTCCCGATCCAGGGGACTGTATCATGCCAAGTAAAAGAATCATGCTCCTGTGGCAAGACTCATTCAGGTATTTGGATATCCCTGCGAGTCTCCCTCGTGTGCGGGCTTACAGCAGCCCAGGAGACTGTGCATATCCAATAGCTAAATGAATCTCGTGTGCTCGTGTGTAAATTAATAATCGTGTTCGATCATGGACAACTTGTGCACAAGGGTATAAGTTCTGCGGACGGTGCTGGGGCACTGGCACCGATCCGATCCGGGCAGACTTCGTGTGTAGTCATCGTGTGCGGACTGGATAGCTTGCAACGCATCGTGTGTTATCGTGTATTCAATATGAGCTCCCGTTGCTTGTTATCCATGTCCATGACTAGTCCATTATGGCATCAAGCCAGTGATCATCGTGTGCAATTAAACTTGTGGCTTAGTCATCGTGTGCGGATGGGATAACTTGCAACGCATCGTGTGTTCATCGTGTGCTCTCGTTGCATGTTATCCTTATCCATGACTCTGTCCACCTCGTGTGTTTAAACTTGAACATTATAACTATTCAATGCTTGCTTGTAAAATGGAAGATAAACAAGTCATCCTCGCTTAGCGGCTATCCGCGTGCGAGTCATTGCATAGCATCAATGAATAACTTAACACCTGAACGATCATGTTACTAGAACCCTCGTGTTTGCATATGCTATGCCTCCTGAATGTTTATGCTTGCCCGTGCTTGAATTAACAATGTTTGCCTTGGACAGGGAAGGAGAAATGGTAAGTTGGTAAGTCTCGCCGTGTTTCCTCAAACATCGCACGGCGCACTGCCCGACACGTTAGGCTATTCAACATTTGCATGAAACTGATCCTAAGGCAACTAGAAAGACAACTTAATAGTTGTGCACGGAACCTGTGTTACGTGTTTGGATTTGTCGAGCGGGCGAGTAGCTTCCCCACCAGTGCATTCAATGTACTGATAATCCACCAGTTTGTATGCAGGGTGCGGGAGAACCTCGTTCGGTGCGGATGCCTCCAACGTGCGTGCTAAGGCCAGGAGTTCCCTCTGAAGCCTTACAACGGTGCGTCCGGGACTGAAGCACATATACAAGACATAATGTTGGAGCGTCGCCTGACCATCGCCTGTACAATCATTCCACTGTTGTAGCCACTTGGCACGCTTTTACTGTTTCAGAGAGAGAGGCTTGAGCGACTTGTAATCTCGGCTATACGCCGCCTGTAACACATGTTTATATCAATAAAAGAGCTTGCTTTACTTCAACTTGTGTTTCAATGCTTCCGCTATATTTGTCGACTCAGTGAACCTGTTACCGATCGCCTATGCGTTCATGACTCCGCTGCACTCGGACAATCTGTGCGACTCTGTGTCTTAGAACTCTTGCCGCCAGCCAATGAACCATGGCCTTGCACGGGCGTGGATCACGCTCGTGCGGCATCACGCCCGGATGGGTTAAGCGATCGTTCCGCGGGAGCGCTGGCGAGGGTGATTCCCGCCTAGCGGGAACGGCCGATTTGCCTGCGGGAGATCGGGGCGTGACATAAACATCTCAAAAGAATAATATACAAGATCAAGTGAGTGAGGAAGAAAAAATCCACTCATGTCCTCGGGTGCTTCTCGTGTTCACCATCTTGAGACGGGAAGTACGAAAAATCCTGCTTTCCTGCTCCGAAATCTGGCCATACAAAACCAGTGGGGTCAACCCCCAAAATAGCAAGTACCACAAGGGAGCCCAACTTATGAACTAAAACCAACATGCAGACAATCAATAAGAATAGCAGATACAGTTCTGGAGTATTTAAACAAGGGCATCTGGAATCAGTACTCCGGTTACCATTTTCGGATCAGTTGTTAAAATAAATCAAGACGGGACTAGACTAGACTGGAAATTAAGCGATCGCGGTCAATCATGCCATACGGCTTGCTATCATTAGCTAACTAGAGTTATCACAGTCTTAGTTACTGTCACGCCCCAGTCCCAAAATGCCGAGGGACTGAGCACGTGCACAATGGCCAGCAGCACGCACCGATGGACAACCCAATTTAATGGATCCATCAGGGCATGCTTAAGCTGTAGTCTAGCAGTACTAAGTACAAGTCTCAGGTATTTCTAATCTCATCCACCAAATAAACACAGATTAATTGCCAGAAAATAATGCAATGGAATTAAATATGCAATATCAAATAAGGTTATCTCGGGAAACAATCCGAGAATTATTCTGTTACAATTAAGGAAACATAGACTGGAAATAAAATACTGAAAAGGAAATACTGTGTAGCTGAAGCCGGTGCTCAGGTGAAGTCTTCTGCAACTATCTCGTCCTCGGTTCCGGGTTCTGCTCCAAGGAGTGCTCCTGTACCGTACACCTCGGGGAAGTTCTCCTCGGCTATACCTGGGGACATAGTCCATTCCAGGTCCTCAGGGGACATAACAAGGTACAGAAAATACAAGCCAAAACATATGCAGTGCAGCAATAAAATAAACAGCAGGGTAAATATATAAACCAGCTAGTGATATGCAAGTGAGAGTTTTAGTCATACTCAGGCTGAGACTACTACAGGATCAGTGTCGAAGAAACCATAGCAGTATTTTCTCGAAGAGCCAGTAAGGAACCAAAGCTCTGTATCAGAGTCTAAGGCACCGCCAGATAAAAGTATTTATATTATATTATATTCAGCCTTGATATGACAATACTCTCCCCACCCCATGAAATCTCACGTCACAGTTCCAGAATATATCAGGTACCAGTCACGCAAGTTTGAACTAATGCAATGAGTCAGGCTAGAATCTAAGCATGTAAACTGGAAATGACATGAAAATGTAACCTATACGGAATCACCAGGTGTATGTCAGGGGATTCCGTCACATGAATAGTGTCAGGTGTCCTGGGTTGAGCAGTTAAACAAGTTACATATGAAGCTACAGAAATCAAGTAAAATACCTTAACCAGAAATATCTGAGAATTGGCAAGCTTTACTTGCCCACTGTTGCTAAATTAAGTCCAGAAAATAACTAGCAAGCTGCAGGGTTTGGCAAGGTATACTTGCCCACTGAGGTATAACTAAGTCCAGGAATTATTAGCAAGACTGCAAGTTTGGCGAGGTACACTTGCCTGTGGTTCCGGCTATGTTTGCAGTTCTGACTTCGGCGGGAATTGCAGGCGGTACTCCGGTTGCTGAAACAAACATCACCATTAGATCCAGAAAATATCAATCATCTAGAATCGCCTGTCCTTGGGTCCAATTTGGAGACAAGGACAGAAACGGCAGTTTCGGGCCAAAACGGGGTCCACCGGTGGGCCCGCTTTGCACCGAAAAACGCGTCCGGGTCAACGGTCTCCAAATTCACCAAACTTAGTGTCAACAGGTCAGAAACGCTGATACGAACCCAACGGAACTTTCAGATTTGAATTCCGATGAGCCGATCACGAAATCGCCCGTCGGGCGGAGCCTGTGGGGCCCACGACACGCGATTTCGTCAACGTTCTCAGAATTGAACCAAACTTGACCCACAGGACCAGTGTATCGCTACGAGTCCGATGGCGCAAGTTTCGTCTCGATCCGACGTGTGTACACAAAGTTAGGGCGCGTTCCAGAAAGTACGGATACGGGGCGATGTCCGCGGATACGCGTTGATTCCGGTGTGCACGCACACCCGAATCAGCTTTCGCGAAATCCCACACGTCCGTATCGACGAGGCGCACGTATCTGTGAAGACCGCGCGCGACCAAGTCGTCCCGTTTGGCGGGGCGTACTCGGTTCCGGGGTGAAACAGGGTCTGGTTTTTTCCTGTTTTTGGATCGCGGTGTGCGATCACCACAGGACGCGATGCCCCGAACGGTTTGTCCGGACACCGAGAGGGTCATACAGGCTTCGCAACGCAATTTGCGGAATCGAAAACGGAGCTACGAGCAAAAAGTTACGCGTAGCTGAAGGGGACCCGAAAACCGGGGTCCGAATCGTGTCCGACACGTGTCCGACTCGTGTCGGACACAGGGGCTGAATTAGGGTTAGGGTTAGGGTTTGGGGATCCGGCGGCGGGGACGGCGGCCGGGCGGCTGAGGCGGAGGGCTGGGGGCACGCGGCGGAGGGCGGCGCGGCGCTGGAGGCTCGCCGGCGGCGCGGGGACGGCGGCGGAGGCGCTGGCTGCTGCTGTTGCCGCGGTGGCCGCCGCGGCTGTCGACGGCTGCTGTCGACGGCTGCTGTCTACGGTCGACGAGGAGAGGGAGGGAGGCTGGGCTGGGCAGGGTGGTGCGGCGGCGGCGTCGCAGCGGTGGGCGGAGGCGGTGGCGATGGCGACGGCGGAGTGAGGGAGGCGGTGGCCGGAGAAGGAGAATGGGGGGGGCTTTATAGGGGCCGGTCGGGGGTGAGGGGCTGAGCGAGGTGGAGATCGTGTGCGGGGAAGGCGGAGGCGCGGGGGATCGTGGCCGGGTGGGGCGCAGGCGAGGCCGGGCGGCGCGGGCGGAGCGGATCGTGGGGGGAGAGAGAGGGCGGGTCGGGTTTGCGGGTCGGGCGGCGGATCCGATCCGACCCGACCCGCTGGGCAGGGTTCGGGTTGGGCTGGGCTCGTGGGCCGGGCCGGCCCAACGGGCTGGGTATTTAATTTTTAAAAAAACAAATATAATAATACCTAAATAAATAAATCAGTAAATAACTAAATAATTAAATAAATAATTATTTTTAGGTGTTTAAAAATAGGTCCGGGGCCCAATAAATTCCAGAAAAATTGCCCTAAGTCCAGTTTTTCATTTTACATCCAAAAATATTATTTCCATAATATTTTAATATTGTTTAATATCAATTAAAAATTATTTAAAAATTATTTAAAAATTAAAACCATGTTTTTAAATTACAGAAAAATTCCAGAAAATTGTGAAAAATCCAGTTTTTAAAATTTTGAAAATTCAGGGGGTTTACAGTTACTAACACATACAATTTGAGATTCCTTACAGCCACATGCCCTGCAGACTATCCCGGTTATCCAGACGAACGGGTACATAGTATAGATTTATCAGGTATAATCATTTTCTTGTCTTTTCTGGTAGTGCAACACTGGTCGGTGTGCTGGAAGTGTGTCCCTCACGACGGAGAGCTCTAAATCCATCATGTGTCGTTGGGATACCGGGATTGTATGTAGCCAGAAAATTTTTCTAGATGCTTTTCTATATTATTATTCTAGTTATTAGCTTGGACAATTATCAAGGATTTTCGACCGTGGTGCTCATGAATCTGCCTTAGACATGATGCAAGACAGGACATTAACTTGACGAGTACAATCAAAATCAACCACGGGGATACATGTTATGCAATACAGGTGCTACTAATAGCTTGATCAGGACAGTTACGGGAATTCTCAAGTCAGGAGTGCACTACGTCGAGCCACTATCAAGATTATTAGGATCATGATTATCAGTACAATATCAGGGTTATCAGTACAGGATCTGGATTATCAGTACATAATCAGGATTCATGAGTTCATTTGTAATGTACAATCACTAGATCATGTCAGGAAATCAGGATCAATATCAAAAATGTCATATTCAGAAAATAACCAGGATTAACTAGAATAACGAGATAAAAGAAAATCAGAGAATCATCAAGAGTTAAGCATATCAAAGAGAATACTGGCATACAGCTGCATAAATCATTAATTCAAGGTTGGCGTATAAAATCAAACAAGAATATAACATCCGCGCACAATGGGCCAAAACTACTATTGGCGCACAAATGGCCAAAACGAGTATTGGCGTACAAATGGCCAAAACGAGTATTGCACACAAATGGCCCAAAACGAGTATTGGCGCACAAATCACTAATCCAGGCAGTTCTGGCGCACTTTGATACAAAAGTTCTTCGAACAAAGATGGCACACAAATCATACTAAAACGTACTTCTAAGACCTTGGCGCACAATGATAGAAGTGCGCGAGCCAGGAGCTTGGCGCATAAATCTATCATTGGCACAAAAATGAAAGTACCCAAGCTACGACTTTGGCGTACTTTCATCAAGTATGCCAGCAATGAGATTTGGCGCACAAACAAGCACATGAAGGTCTACTAAAAGACAAAACACAAGTTCCAAGACATAGCACAGTAGTCGAGACGACTCTGCAGTCGAGAACACAATTCTCGAGAATGGTCAGAAGTCTTTGCTTAGTCATTAAGTAATAACGAAGGGCTACAAAGTGCTCCGTCTCTGGAGAATGCCACATAGTGCGCCACACAGCAAAGTGCGTCATTCTCCAGAAGGAACAAAGTGCGTCGGTAAGAAAAGTTCACCAAAGTGTGCCAACTCTGCAATATCTGCAAAGTGCGCCAACTTGACTTTTTAAGCAGTGACGTACATTCTTGATGACTTGCAGACCCATTCAAAAGTGTGCGAAGTGGGATTAGCGTACTTTTGAAGGAATTGTCATAACGTACGTAGGAGTAGAGAAGTGCGCCCAGGGTACTTAACATATCTTGGGACACTTTCTAAGGAAATTGTGAAACACACATAAGTGCGCTCACTAGAACTTCGTTTATGCAACAAGGATTCCCAGTGTACTTTTTGTATGCATTCTCAGACCAACTTTGTATTCTCTGACTTGCTGTTCTCGGGCTCCATGAGCAATCCAATCCAAGGAAAACAAAATCATCAATGAGACAAGTTCTAAGTGTTACCCAAAAATAAAATCGATCAAATGATTAAAACAAGCTATACTAAGAATTAAAACAAGATCCAAGGTTGTTCCTTCTGTTGGCAAGATGTACTTGCCTACAGTCAAGTTCTAGCCTAGAACCAACACTACCAAGGTCACCCACGGCCAAGGCCAAGCTCAGCTGCTGCTCTCTGCTGGAAAAGAAATGAAGAAGGAAAGAGAAATAAAAGAAAAGAAAAGTGGAGGAAAGAGTATGTGATTGCTTATATAGCCAAGAGATTGATTGTAGGCCATTGGATCATAATCCATGCCTCTCACCCGGATTCATCACAGCCACACACCAAGAAAAACAAGGGACCAACGGTCCAAAGCATACAACTAAGACAAAATTACAAAAATAACATAAACAATGTATGAATAGCATAAAACATGATATACGCAATTAAACAATAAACAAGCTATATGTGTATAATACGTGTATATCGGGTACGTATACTACAATGAGACGAGTCTCACATTCCCCGTCGACGAGCTCCCGTGCTCGGTTCCTCACCGACCTCGAATGCAGTAGAGCAACCTACCGGAAGACCCTGCGCGAGCTCCTCGAGGAGCAACAAAACCTTTTGAGAAGGAGCTCCTGTGCGACCACCATTGGAGAGGAGAAGGAGAGATCTAGAAAGGAGAGAGAGGAGAGAGATTGAGAGCTGGAGTGAGAAGGAGTCTCTCCTCTCTCTTTCTAAAAATGGGAGCTGGAGTGAAAAGTTGTTTTGGGAAAAACAACTTTTTTGGAATCTCTCAAATCAATGTTTAAGTGTTGGTTTTGGGAAAAAAAATTGGGAAAGAAGAAACCGGGTGGTAAAACTGATGTTATAATGACTATCCAAACGGAACCTTAATGATTGATTTTTTTCCCACTATTTTTCTTTGCTAATGTTTCCTCATGAAAGATATCATGCTTTGTTTTCAATTAACATGGTGAATGTTGTCAACTGATGTCAGTTAGGGCTTTTGTTTGTCTTCGTTATTGCAATTATTGGGAATCTCACACTAATGTATCTCATAATTGTGAGAGAAAAAAAACGAATGAAAATGTACTCATTTTGATGTATTGAGTGCATAGATGCTTGCTATATAAACACACGAAGAACTGTATGTGCTGTATATGATCATGATTTAGACTAGAGGAATCCTTCAAACAGTCAGTTTTTTTAGGAAATGTATTTATGCTTGGGGACACAGAAACAGGAAGAAGTCTAGGGATAATCCGATAATATTTGCGTAATATAAATCATCTCATTAGCTTACATAACTTCCTTAGTTTATAATAGGCTCTCTTATGTATATTTGGTATAGTAATCATTGATGCTAGCCTCTTCTGGTCATTCAATTAACATACAGAGCCTTTTTTACAATTTCAGGGGAGAGTCTTGCAAGGCAGTATGTAAACTTAGGGGCAAAGGTGATACTTTCTGCTCGTAATGTAGCAGAACTTGAGCGGGTCAAAACTGAACTTGTCGGTTAGTGACCAATATGCTGACATATTATGTTTGTACCTTTAAACAAATCTAGGTAAGCATAAAGTTGGGAAGAATTTAAGTAGGATATTTATAATTTCTTTGTGAATTTCACTTTGCTGGTGTGGAAGTAGCTACATGTCCTCCTAGCAGAGTTGAAGTATTGCCTTTGGATTTGGCATCTGGTCAAGGGTCTCTCAGAGAAGCAGTGGAAAAGGCAGAGTCCTTGTTCTCCGGTTCTGGCGTAGACTGTATGATACACAATGCAGCCTTTGAACGCCCTGTAAGTGTCTTCTATATTTTTCTATTCTGATCTATATTTTGAAAATGCAATCATTTTTTCCAAATTGATTGTAAGGTTAACTTACCCTTCTGTCTATGCAGCCATGTTCCAGTGTACCATATATTATATGGGTAGCAAATACTGGTACACTGGATCCAATCAAAATTGCATCCTTTCCTAATTTTTCTTCTTTGCATTTTTGTTTGCAGAAGAGGATAGCTTTGGAAGAGACTGAAGAAGCTCTTCAGGTGCATGAGTTCCAATTATATCCTTATTTTTGTCTAATTCATCCTGAAGCTAACCATTATTTTCAGGCTACTTTCAATGTAAATGTGTTGGGAACAATCAATCTTACACGGCTGCTAGCACCTTACATGCTGAAAAGAGGGAGGGGTCATTTTGTTGTGGTACACCCATAATATAATATAATTCACCATGTTGTTATTTTATTAGTTAAAATACAAAAAAAAATTACTTACCGTTACTGACTGCATATTTCACTCAGATGAGTAGTGCTGCTGGGAAGTGTTCTTCCCCGGGTCAGGCTATATACACGGCTTCCAAGCATGCTTTAAATGGATATTTTCATACTTTACGCTCTGAGGTATTTTTTGTGGGATTTGTAAGGAAGATGTGGATATCTATTTCATTGATTTCCCTGTGCTTTACATTTCCAGTGCCACAATTTCACAAGATTACAGTAGTATACCTTTTTTTATTTCTCTCTTTTATTGCTTCCATTTAAGATTACTGAGTAGTACTGAAGTAACTAAACATTATTCAACCAGTTTATTTGAAGCATTTTTTTTTTGTAGATTTTGCTTCAACATTCCTTTTAAATAATTACATATTTCGAATGTCAACAGTCGATTAAACTGTATTCATTATCTTGCCAAGTGACGTTTTCCAGTATCTTGCTATGACTTCATAATTGCAGCTATGTCAGAAAGGTATTAAAGTAACTGTTGTTTGTCCTGGACCAATACAAACAGTTGAGGTTTCTGGAGCAGGCTCATCTGAGGTGAGTTTCTTAAACTAGTCTTGGAAAGTAAATTAAAGGGAAGAACATCTGAGCTTGAAGAAACATATAGAAAGTGCCATTTAAATAGCTATCACTGATACAGCATTAATAATTTATTATTTAGATGCACATCATGTCAACGATTCTTGTTTGGAATAAATAAATACCTTCATTTTTAAAGAGAGGTCTTGCCTACCAAGTACCCTGTGTAACAATATGTAATGGATACAATTGGCAAAGCTGTTGAACTACTACTATTTTATTTCATTATTTTGATATCATCAAGGTAGATTAAAAAGTTCTACTTAATGAAATCCCTAAACAACAAACACTGTTGAATTTTCGTAAATAAACTCTTGTGTGTATGGAGAGAGAGAATCAACGCAATAAATAACTTTATCATATCATTCTATAATAATTATTTTTAGAGCACTTGATGTTTTTATAAATATTACATAATAGACTCCTGATAGGATTACAATAGCTACCTAGTCGTAGCTAACAATCATATCTAAACATATTTATATCAATCTAATACAAAGTTCTAATAGGGCTAGAATACTAACTAAACCTTAATGGTAAGTAACTATGATTCAATTAGGATAGGAATTGTCTTCTTTCCATATTATGATTGGATTAAAATTTTCTTCTTTCCATATTAGGATTGGGTTATTGTTTCTGACAAAAAGAACAACAGTCCTTTTCCTAAATTTCTGGAATTAGCTATTTGAATCCTTTTCTTTCATTCAACTCTCTGAAGGGCCAGGTCCTCTATAACATTAACAAAAATATATTCTTTGTTACAACCTCAATCCAAGTTCGTTTAGATCTACTCCTAGTCTAGCATCTCCTTGCCTTAAACCTTATCGCCCATCCTAGCAAGTATATCGATTGGTCTATGTTGCACATGTCCAAACCATCTGAGATTCTGAGTGGATTTTCTCTCAAAATATACTTAATTGGTGTCACCTCCAACTTCTCACGAATATATCATTTCTTACCTTATCTTACAATGTTTTGCCACTCGTCCATCTTAGCACTATCATTTCAGCAATGCCTATTTTTTGGACATGTTCACTTACCAAATCCCTAATCAACCATGTTATGGTGTCTATTTGTATTTTATCAATGCCACCTTGTTAAATTAGTACTTTCTCCATTTCTCTGCATTTAAATATATCCTTATACATATATTTGACAGAAGCATGTGTCATCAGAAAGATGTGCAGAGTTGACAATTGTTGCTGCCAGTCATGGGCTTAAAGAAGCTTGGATATCATACCAGGTTATATGCTCTTTTCAGAGGGTGTCATTTCAAATTTCATGTGCTGACTCTTTTGACTGATATATCTATGAAAAATCTTATTTATGTTGTTCATATAGCAGTCAATGCTTATTCACAAGATTGCATTTTTCACGTTTCTTCTACTATCACAATTTGGCTAAACTATGGTTTGTTAAAATACTTGTTTATGTTGATTTTGGACCAACATATCATCAAATATCCTTATAATAGAACTCTATTTTTGCAGCCTGTATTGTTAGTTATGTACCTGATACAATACATGCCAACAATCGGCTATTGGGCCATGGACAAGGTATGTTATGTTGTATCTTAAGGTTCCTATTTTTCTTCTAAAATCTGAGTTTACTTCGATCTTGAGTTTGTATTCTTTCACGAAATCATTACCTTTTGGATCTTCCTACTATGCTTGTGAAACTGACTTTGATATTCAGTTTTCATGTTTTTTCACCAAATCCTTCCTTTCCTTTTTCTATGATTAGATGGCTGCAAGTTCTTGTAAGTTACTATCGAGGGAGCTATTCTAATTTCCAGTGGACTGCAACCTTTAGTCACAAAATTGCATGTGTAATAAAATATTTATTCTCATCTCTCTCTATACAACATGATGAACTTGCTACCATTGTCCCTGTCCACTCAAGAACTCTTGCCCATGAAATAAATCCACTCAGAACAAGATTCCTTTCATGATACTTGCCAGTCTGACTGAAACCTGTAAAATCATAAGAATTAGAATCTAGAAGTAAATAAAAAGATGAAATAAGTAATGGTAAAAGGATGAGGAATTGATACACTTCATGGTTAAGGTAGACAGAAATGGTTGGAGTTTCCGTATAAGCACACAAAATGAGGAGTTTTCTTACGCCACATTACGAATTAGTCACAAGAAACCTGCTCGGCACTTTACGGCTTGTTCGGCAAATTGAAAGAGGGAAACTAGGAAGTATAGGAAAGTACAGCTAGTTTCCATTTAGTCGCTTGCTTGGTAGTTGGAAACTAGTTCAGGCCAGTTGTAGGACCCACCAAAGAATTGGGAAGTAAGAGCCATTATAGTTTCCTTCCAAATAGATTAGAAACTCATGGAAGGTCATGAGAAGCAATAATGATTTTTTATTACTATTTATTTTTGAAAAGCAAACACACTTTTGAACCCGCTATGTTAAATTTTTTTTTTATTGTTACCATGTCATTATTAGCTACAAGTTTTTATCTTAAACTTTCTACCAAACAAACAAAATTTTAAGTTGGAAACATAGTTTCCTTGTGTTTCTAGAAACCAATAGAAACTAAGTTTCTTAGTTTCCATTTGTCAAACGGGCCCTTAGTTGCCTAGAGGAAAACCAGAGAAACCCAGATAGTCTCATCCTAAAAACTAGATTGTAATCGCGGGACTAACAGAACCTACTCTGTTGGAACCTACTTGATTTGCTTCTAGGTCTAGCTGTCTCTAGAAGAAGTTTTACTTTTGTGAACCTAAAACTGGAGAGTTAAGATATACAATGCTCATTGGTGGTGGTTATATATGCAATTCAAGTTAAACATACACTGCCTCGCGGCTCCATTATCTTAAACCGCTAACATACACTGCCTCGCGGCTCCATTATCTTAAACCGCTCGTATACCCCCCAGACTCATAATCTTATGATTGCATACAGAAAACACCACAAGCATTAGAAACCAAAGAAACTGGTGCCAAACATTTTTTTGTCAACTCAAGAAGGTTAAATATGCAGCAGCATGATTCATGCTAGTTACTCATATACAAAGTGACCACTAAATCTGAAAGTTGAGTTTATACTGCTAACCAGAGCACACATGTTGGTTCTTTTGTAGCTTTCTGTGAATGAGTTGATTCGATCTCATACTTTTCCTTCGTGATCCTGTAGATTGGCTCAAACCGGTTGGATGCTGCTGCAAATAAGAGTAACACCTATAGTTGGAAGCTGTTCTTTGGTGAAAAGAAGAAGAAAACATGACACGTTTTCTCATCAGAAACTTCACTCAAGTATAACTGGGTTCACTCAGTATGATGATATTAAGTCAGTGGAAGTGTTTGGTATGAAACAGGCAGTACACGAGTAGGCACTGGAACTTTTGTCAAGGTTCGGAAGTATGGAGAGAAGGATTGCGATCTTTGTACACCTTTCAGTTTACAGTTTGTAATTTATTGTTTATGAAGACCGTCTTAGTCAGTCAAGCTATTACAAGAACGGCATACATCAGCTAAACATCCTGCCATCTGATGTAGTAACATGGTGATTATCCCTCGCTTGAGTTTGATTTGGTTTGTTCTATCATGTTAATATATGTTGTTTATTCTTTATGATAATTACTGAAACTCTGGTAATATTGAAGAGGTAGCGCATGCTGGTAAGAGGAAAGCCGGTTTGGGTCAGGCCGGCTAGTACCCATGCCTGGCGTGAAAATAAGTTGGGCCAAAATATTGATTCTGGCCCAACCTAGTTTACAATCAGGTTTGGGTCAGGCCGGCTAGTACCCATACCTGGCGTGAAAATAAGTTGGGCCAAAATATTGATTCTGGTCCCACCTATTTTACAATCGGATCTGGGCCAAATTGGTCTTTCCTTTTGAGTCGGCCCTAGCATGCACTTCAGAAAGAAGAATGTTGCACGGAGGGGGAAAAAAAACCACAGTTCGACTAAAGAAACTCGAACTCCTTACAATTACGTTACGACACGTGTACAAATTTTTTTATTTACTCCTGGGACGGTCCCGGTCATACCCAGCACATAGATATCGTTGGTGGTGGTAGCTCGTGTTCAACGGAATTAGGCACAAGAGAATCTTGAAGGTGTCGAGAAGTTGGAAGACGCCGTCGTCTAAAATGGCATCAAAAGAGGGGCTCACAACAACCGTAACGGACCTGTGCACAAGGGACCAGAATTCCGGTCCAAAGGAACGGAAATTCTGGTCATCCCTGAGCACAACAAATGCATGAATGGAAATTCCAGTCCTCGTGATCGAAAATTCCTTTCGATTCCAAGTGTTGCAGTGGCAAGGGTGGAAAGCCCAATTCGGTTTCTGTTTTGATTGGCTGTTTTGACGGCCGAGATTAAATCCCTACTTTAGGGACTAATAAGGGATATGCAAGCCCGTATTTGGGTAAGTGTAACATGTGCGATTGCACATAACCTAAAAAATTAATGAAAGGCTCTAATTTTTTTTAACATTCTTATATATTACTAATATAAAATTCTTTTTAGATGTAACATTCTTTTCAGGAAGACCGATCGTCGACTTATGTCTGTCTGCTCTTATGTCATCGTCTTATGCCGGTTTTTTCAACTTCCAAAAGATAATTTATTGGTTTTTCTCATCTTCAATTTTAAATAATTGTCATTTAAATTTTTTTTTATATTAAAAGTTAATAAAATTGGGAATTTTTTTATATTTTTTAGGGATATTCTATTCTGGATATCTCTAGATTTGATTGTTTGAATATTTGTTTTTGAGAAATTGATACTTTTTTCTTCTTCCATTTCTCTTATGGTTGGACTTTTGATATGGAGGAAATCATGATTGATGCTATAACCTACAAATTTCGAGAAACATATTAATTTGAATCACAAGATTCTCTCTTGTCCGTGTAGAATAAAATGGCATTGTTATTTGATTTTGAACACCATTTTGAAGTAACATAAAGCAAAGGCTTTTGCATCACTAGTAAAAAAAATTTTAACATACAAGGAATGTTGGAATTTCAAGTGAGACGTTTTTAATAACAAACGTGAAAAATGTTGAATGTCTGGTAAAACAATGATGTTGATTTTTTTTTTTTTTTTTTTTTTTTACTTGTTTATGTTCTTTTTATGTAATTTTTTTAAGTTCTTTTGTACGTTATAAAAGTGTTCATCTTCAATTACTACATCTAAAAAAAATGATTTATACATACAATATTTTTTTTAGTGGTCAAAAAAGACCCTTTCTAGTATTTGCAGAAGGACCTTAAAATGTTATAAATGGATGTCAGAAATGACCTTGGAGATATGAATAAGGTTAAGTTCTAACCTAACTGAATAAGATTGTGCTCGAGGCAAATAAAGATTGAAGAGAGGCTTTGCTATTGAAGAACTTGGAAGAATGAGAGAGCTTGTTGGAATCTCATAATGGAGGATTTCGTGATGCGGTATTTATTTACCAAACTCTTGTATAATTTTTCATTGATTCAATATAAAATGTTCTCTTCTTGCCAGTGGATGTAGGCCGATTTTGGTTGAATCATGTATGTTTGTGTTATTGTCTGTTATTATTCGGTATTTGTGCTTGTTATTTGTTTATTTGTTGTCGTAAAATGAACTCTCGATTGTGGTTTTAAGAATTGGTATCGGAGCGTAAAGGAATCGAATAAATTCCAATTTCAACGATTTAGGTCAACGGTAGATGATGATAATGATTTGGTTTCTATCTTCTTATATCGCGATTCTTGATATTATTGGTCCATAAAGATCCGTGGGAGAGTTTTAAGAATAATAAATAACAATGTTAATAGCACCAAGTTCGAGATGAAGATATTTAATCGTAAAAGCTATGTGGCACATATGGGTAAAGACGATATTTAAAAAAAAAATGTTCTACAAGGCCATAGATGGTAAAAGAAAAAATACTTTCCTAAAAAGTGTTTGAATAATAAAAGATGAGTCTTGTAGGTCTATGCAACTATTTTGTTAACAAAAATACTTTGTTTCAAAAAATTTCTTCTTTGTGTGTTTTTAGTGAGACAGAAAAAAGAATGGACAAATTAGCGTTTATATCATGAATTTTATATCAGATTTTAAGTCTTAACATGTCCAATTAAAAAGTGTAAGTCTTGTATTTTTTTCTTCTTTCTATTTGTTTCTTTTTTCAACATGTGTTGTTGTTGTCCTTATACTCATATTCAGGATATAATGAGAAAAATGAAACCCAAAAAAATTACGTACAAAATAATAAACTATAATAATATTACGAACATAATAAAAACTGTCATAACCTATATTTAAAGATTTTCATAAATGAATATTACCTAGTTAAAATTCATATCCTCCTTCTTCTTCTTCTTCTTCTTCTTCTTCTTATTATTATTATTATAATATTTATAATAATTATAATATATATATATATATACATATATATATATATATATATATATATTTCAACCCTTCGGAAGACATTAAATTTATATTACCTAAATTTTTTCATTTAGATCCTTCAAAAATGTATTACAATTGCATAAATCTCCTTACCCACCTAACTTGCTATGTGTCCCTTGGCTGGTAGAGAAAAGGAATTAGTGGCATTTGCTTGTATGTGTAGGATGAGAAAGGGGTTTCGGAGTTTTTTGAAACACCATAACGGTGTCTGAAGACTTACCATCTTAAAATACCTTTTCTTCTCCCTTTCCTCACCACCGAAAATCCAATCTCTCACCCTACTCCCTCTTCACTTCCTCTCTCCTCCCTCCTCTTCTTGCTGCACCTGCTGCTATTGTTTTTGTTGCGACTGATGTTGTTGTTTCTGCTGCCACTTCTGCTGCGGCTGCTGTTGTTGTCGTCGTTGTTGACGCGCGTCGCCGACGACCGGTCCGATACTTGATAGATTTTTTTAGCATTGACTCAAGTAATCCGACACTTGATAGGATTTTTTTAGGATCGACTTAAGTAATCCGACATTTGATATGATTTTTGGGTATCGACTCAAGTATCCGACACTTATTAAATAATAAAAATAAAACTAGTGGGACTAGAATCTAAGTACCGTTTATCCAGAAAGTTACCTGATCCTGGGTATATGAAATTATTGTCAAGACAATATGTTTTGTTGTGACCAAAAGTGTTTTCTAAATTACATTTGCATATAGAAAATTTGTGTTATGGTTTGTGGTTGTGATTGTGTATTTGATACCAAGTAGATTATGTTTCGTTAGGAATAAAAACATCATATTCCAAGTTAACGAATATTTTTAGTTTTGTATGTAAGTTATTTCTTATTCCAGACATGAACTCTTCCTTGCAAATTTATCCTTAATTTTTTTATTATACTGTTCTTGATATAAGGGGTTGCTTGTTGTTCTGATGACCTAGTTTTGTTTACTAGGAGAAGAAGATAACCCGAAAGAAATGTTGTCTTTATATAGCGTTGATGAAGTTGATGGTTGATGGAAGATAATCTTTCGGGATAGTCAACATGTTAGCTGTGGAGATGCAAAAGCTCAATTTTCTTTTTCTCTTTAGTCCCACATCGGTTGGACCACTCCCCCATTGTATGTATATATTAGTTCTTCTTCATTGTTCTCTTAAGTTGTTGTGTGGGAAACCCCTTGGGCCACACGCGCGCGCTGTCGCCGCCCAGCCCGGTTCGGTTCGGTGCGTATCGGGTGCGGGTACGTGCCCACACCTGGCTCATTCAAATTTTTGAATGTTGAGGCACTATGTCCAGATTCATTGAACCCTTGTGACAGCCTCTGTAACAGCTATTTTGACAGCTATTCCTCCACGTTTCTTTCTCTTTTATTATTGTTCTTTAATGGCTTATGAGCCATTTAATCTCTTGTCGGTTGGTTGTGTCTTTGATCTGCCTTTATATTGCGATCACCTCCTCCTTCTTTCTTTACAGAATATTTTTCCTCTACATGGAACCTCTTTCTCTGTTTCTTCTCTCCAACAACATTCTTTCCTCGCAATCCTTGCTCTGGGCAGAGCTAAGTTCGGTCTCTCTCTCCGAGTTGTGTGCAACGAAGAGAAACCGGTAGTAAGGAGTTTTTACCACTAGGAGCTTCCGAGAAACATCTGCACATAGACCTCGGATTAACTCTTAGGGCAGTGCTTCGTGCACGACTTCCTCGGAGGCCGGTAACTTTAACTATTTAGATTCTTTTTTATTGTTTATAGTTTTCTAAACTGGAAAGTTGTACTATTTTTTCTATCATTCTAAGAGTTAATCCTGACACATTAAAAAAAAAATATTTGTAGCATGATGTTAAATGTGGTGTAGGAATAATTTACATTCAACGTTGCTACTGATTAGCACAATTAAATTTCTTTTATTTAATATTTTCTTACGAAATTGGGTTCAATTCTGTAGCAAATTTATATTAAATAATCCCTTTTTTTATATACATTGTGACGAACTATTTGGTAGTAAAATATTTCTTAGTTCTGTATATTAATTTGTTAGCAAAAAAAAAATGTGAGTAGAATATTTGCTATCAAAGTTCTTATATATATATATATATATATAAAGTTTCAAATCATATAGAAAGTTTTAATTGTTTTAATTGTTTTAATTGTCTTAAATCATATATTAATTAAGTTTTAATTAATATATTAATTAAAAAAATTGGTATTAGAACCTACTGTCAACATAAGTTTTTATTGTTTTAATTATTTCAAACTTAGTATAGAAAATGATTGTTACTAAGGACAATTAATAGCCGTATATTCTGTTGAAAGAAAGTTTTAATTTATTTGGTTGAATATTTACCAACACATAGAATATTGTGGTTCAATTTAGCTACTGTAATTTAGTATTTGTAGCTCATAAAATCTTGCTTAGTATATATATGTACCATAATTGGTATTCATTGTTATAATTAGCTCTATATTTACTTATTGTTAACTACAATATTGTTTAATTGAAACGACCTCAAGACAATAATAGTTAAGTATAATTGCAAATCTCTTTGAGTCTGGATTCTAAAAGTAAAGATCAATTTGGGAACAAGCCGAAAGGGTCCTTCTATCAACCGGGTGTAAATAGCCCTAAGCGACACGATATTTAAGTGTCTTCGGACCACCGCTAACTGGGAACCGGCCTCTACAGCTAACCCAAATTAATCTACACTTGATAGACTAAAGATTTTAAGATTGGTTAGCAAAATCACTTGAACTATTATTCTAAATCATTGGACATTGTTATTGAGTAATTTCATATTTTTCAGATTTTTTCCATTTGCAACCATGACTGGCAAGGATGAGACCTTTACTGCAAAACCTGCAAAATTCAACGGGACCTACTTTAAGAGATGGCAAAGTCAGATAAAATTTGTGTCACTACCTTAGGATTGATCTCAGCCATTGATGGTTCCACACCAATCACAAATGACTCTGATGACACTGAGTCTGACATAGATGTATCCAAGTCCTCTGGTTCCACTAGACCCAAGACCCCTAAGGAAATAGACTACCATTACTTTCATATAATTCTAAACGCCTTGTTTGAATCACTATATGACATATTCTTTGAATACAAAAGTGCAAAAGAACTTTGGGATGCCCTGGAAGATGAATATAGCTGTGATGATGTTGGAATTAAAAGATTCAATTCCTCCTCATTCAACAGATACTTTATTGTCACGCCCCAGTCCCAAAATACGTAGGACTAGGAGTACGTAACACGCTCAGCCGTATGTATACAAACTCCAATATGTGGAAATCATATACACACGTACGCTGTATATGAATATGCATATCCATCAGTGGTAATATACTGTCATAACAAGTCATACAAAAATTTATGTCTCATCCACAACACAAATAATCAGTAGGAATAAACGCTGAATAATAACTGGATATCCAAAATAAGTATCAAGTCTGATAGTCGGGTGAAAACAAATCCACTACAAAAATGACTATCCTGAAGTAGCAAAATATCTAAACACCGTCAATCAATCACAGATACTCTGAGGGTATGATCTCCTCAGTCAGGTACGTAGAGTCAGGTCCCGGTCCGTACTCCTGTGGGTACTCCGGCTCGTCCATATCTGGAAAGGGACCAGGTCCTCAGAGGGACATAACAAGATACATAAAAAAAATGCCAATAAGTACTGAAATAATAACATCCAATGGGTTGCCTAACCATCTAAGTGAATGCAGTTTGAGAACAACTTTCCACCAAGTGGGCTATCTAGCTAAAATATGGGATTGGCGTGACCCTCTTGGAGAATCAGGAGCCTCAAAGCATGTCGTCTTTTGAATGGCAGAGGTCGCCAGTAATATATAGTGGTCATCATCACCCGTTTCTCCGGTGGAGAATCCGGGCGTACAGGAAAAAGTGCAAATGAGCCCAAATATTTTTACTTATTGTTCTTCCCACCCCATGCTCTAAGCATGCCATATCCATGACATGATAAATCCTCTAAATAACTGTCAGGTCTTCTAGCATACACAATTTCTATCAGCAGTCATCCCTAACGCACGACTTTATACATACAGGCGGCCAACCCAATATGTAGTCCGAGAGCTATATGAGACTCACAACTCGTGTAGCAACTGTGTCACGGCCAATGAACCAAATAATGCTCCATAATACTGGGGTGGTCTCATAAACAAAGTCCAATGCAAATACATAAAATAAAACATAATCATGCTTCATATGGAATATAAATAATAGTATTGTGGCAAGATATACTTGTCGAGCAAATTCTGTTATAAGTGCAAATGTCCACAACAGTGTTTAAGCTTTGGTGTAAGAAGTGGAATTAGATTTTTAGGAGAGTTGTGATATATATATATAGGAATAAGGATGCGGTGAAATTTACTTAATGGGTAAGAAACTGTTGCCACTGTTATTTTTCTTTTATTGGTTTAGGTGTACGGTTGGGGGTATTTAGTAATAATAGTGTTAAGGAGCGGTGGAATGAGAAGGTTACACGTATAGGAAAGCAAAGCAAAGTTGATTTTTGCTTCTGTAGCTGATATTTTCTTCTCATAATGGTTATGGTTTGGGTTTTACGCGTAGAGAAAGGAAAAGTTTACGCAGGGTGAAATAAGCGGTGGTATACATACTGCTGCTGCTAGGTTTACGCGCAGAGGAGTATACACAATATGGTGATCGGTTTGCTGTTGACTGCTTTACGCGGAAAGGCTGCTACTGCTATTTTCTTATTTTACGCACGGTGAAAAATATACGCGGGGTAATGAGGCTGCTACTGATTAACTCTTTACTTTACGCGGGAAGGGTGGTTTTAATGGTTTGCGGGTTTTGGGTTTGATCCAATAGGAAATTCTATTTTCTCTATTTATCTCATAATTACTAATAATAATAAATTACATAATATAGAATACGATTTTCAGAATTAGGATTCTTACATTCTACCCAACTTATAAAAAATTTCGTCCTCGAAATTAAAACTAAGCCACGATAGAAGTTAAGGATGGTATAAGATATAAATTAACAAAGTTAAATTTATACCTTGGTCAATGAATAGGTTCGAGAAACGTTGGCGCATGTCATCCTCGCGCTCCCAAGTAGATTCTCCTGACGAACCATGCTTCCATGCTATGCGGACCAAGAAAATAGACTGATTTCTCAATACTTTCTCTCGACGATCGAAAATTTCTACGGGTTGCTCTTGATATGACAAGCTTGGCCCAATAGTGATCTTCGAATGGTCAAGAATATGACTGATGTCTGCCATATATCACCTGAGTTGCGATACATGGAATACATCATGTACTCCCTCAAGTGAAGGTGGTAGCGCAAGTCGATACGCTACTTCTCCCACTCTCTCTAGCACGTCAAATGGTCCAATATACCTTGGACTCAACTTACCGTGCCCTCCGAATCGGATGGTGCCTCTGGTAGGTGATATTCTTAAGAAGACATGATATCCCTCTTTAAACTCCAAGGGATGACGATGAAGGTCTGCCCATTGTTTCTGCCTGTCTTGTGCTGCTCACAAGTGTCCTTGTATCTTTTTAACTGTCTCAATGGTGTTGACCACTAACTCTGGTCCCAAAATCTGACGTTCTCCTATATCACTCCAACACACAGGAGACCTACACTTCCTTCCATACAATGCTTCAAATGGAGCCATCTTGATGCTTGCCTGATAGCTATTGTTGTAAGAAAACTCTACAAGATGTAGGTGGTCCTCCCATGATCCTCCAAAGTCTAACATACAAGCCCTTAACATATCTTCTAATGTCTGAATAGTACGTTCTGACTGCCCGTCTGTCTGTGGGTGATAAAATGTACTGAACTTTAGACGAGTTCCAAGGCTTTCTTGTATGCTTCTCCAAAAATGGATGTAAAGCGTGAATCTCTGTCTGACACAATGCTGACTGGTATGCCGTACAATCTTACGATCTGTCTCATATATAAGTCAGCCAAAGCTTCTGTAGATTGGCCAACTCTGAAAGGTAAGAAATGGGCTGACTTGGTGAGTCGGTCCACTATTACCCATACTGCATCTCTTCCACTTGGACTCTTGGGAAAACCCGAGACGAAGTCCATAGTGATGTGCTCCCACTTCCACTCTGGAATCGGAAGTGGTTGCAATAATCCTGCTGTTCTCTGATGCTCCGCTTTTACTTGCTGACATATTAGACATTTAGCTATAAAACAAGCTATTTCTCTCTTTATTCCATGCCACCAATAATGCTGTCTTAAGTCACGATATATTTTGGTGCCTCTAGGATGAATAAAATATATCGAACTATGTGCTTCTGTCATTAGCTCCTGTCGAATTTCTCCATTTGGAATATAAAGACGATCACCACATCGTAATGTTCCATCATCATGGATGCGCAGTCCTGTTTGCTCTCCGGCCTCTATTTTTTCCTTTAATCTTTTGAATCTGGCGTCTGTAGGCAATGCTGTCTTGATTCTTTCTACTAGTAATGATTGTACTTGCAAATTGGCTAGTGTTCCGTCTGCTCCGGGAAATATTACTTCAATGCTAAGACTTTGCAAGTCCTTCAATAATTCTTTTTGTGTTGTCAAGAAGCAAACTGCTGGCTTCCGGCTTAATGCGTCTGCTACCACGTTAGCCTTGCCTGGATGATAATGTAACTCTATCTCAAAATCTTTCATCAACTCGAGCCATCGACGTTGCCTCATATTTAACTCCTTTTGTGTGAAGACATACTTGAGATTTTTGTGGTCTGTATATATTTCCACTCGTTCCCCATATAAGTAATGTCTCCATAACTTCAGAGAAAATACAACGGCTGCAAGTTCCATGTCATGGGTTGGATAATTCTTCTCATGTACTCGTAATTGCCTAGATGCATATGCAATTATCTTGCCATGCTACATCAATACGCATCCCAAAACTTTTTCTGATACGTCACTGTAGATCACATAGCCTCCTGATCCTGATGGAATAGTTAATATTGGTGCTGAAGTCAGTCGCTTCTTCAATTCCTCGAAAGTGGCTTGACACTCGTCGGTCCAGATAAACTCTTGATCTTTGCAAGTCAACCGAGTCATAGGTGTTGCTATCCTTGAGAAGTTCTCCACGAACCGTCGGTAGTATCCCGCAAGTCCAAGAAAACTTCTCACTTCCGCTGCTGATTTAGGAACAGACCATGTCTCAACTGCCGAGATCTTTTCTGGATCAACAGAAATACCATCTCCTGTAATGACATGTCCAAGAAATGAAACTTTGTCCAAGAAGAACTCATATTTATTGAGTTTCGCATATAACTGCTCTATTCTCAGGGTCTCTAGGACAATTCGTAAGTGCTTCTCGTGCTCCTCGTGGCTCTTTGAATAGACAAGTATATCATCTATGAAGACAACCATAAACTGGTCTAAATACTGATGGAAGACTCGATTCATTAAGTCCATAAAGATAGCTGGAGCATTGGTCAATCCAAATGGCATGACCATAAACTCGTAGTGCCCATATCTTGTTCGGAATGCAGTTTTCGGAATGTCCTCCTTCCATACTTTCACCTGGTGATATCCCGATCTCAAATCTATCTTTGAAAACATCTTGGCTCCACTAAGTTGATCAAATAGGTCATCAATGCATGGCAGTAGATATTTATTCTTCACAGTCACTGCATTTAATGCTCTATAGTCAATGCACATATGTACTGACCCATCCTTCTTTGGTACAAACAATACTGGTGCTCCCCAGGGTGATACACTTGGTCGGATGAAACCTTTTTCTTTCTGTTATTTCAACTGTGTCTTTAGTTCATCCATCTCCTTCTTCGTCAGTCTATAAACATGTGATGCTATGGGTGCTGCTCCCGGTGTTAATTCAATCGAAAATTCTACGTCTCTATCTGGGGGTAATCCTGGTAATTCTTCTGGAAAGACGTCTGGAAATTCTAAAATAATAGGATGATAGACAATATAGTCCATCGCGAGCTGCATACCATCAAGGATTTCGGTGGATCCTCGTGCAAACTCAAGTTCAGGCTGGCCTGGTGTCACTACCACATTTTAGGAAAAAGGATATTTTAGTAATTTCCTATTTAAATAAATATTGTGCATGGTAAATAATTTTTGTTGTATTATTTAATTATTGTTGGATGTTATTTAATTATTTTGGACTTATTTTAGTGGACCCAACTAGTGTAGTTTGGACCCATGGACCAACATGAATTAAATAGTTATATTTGGCCCATTTAGAAAGCCCATAGTTAAGGAGATGGATTAAATTAATTAAATGATTAGACTAGAAGCTTCCTTCCTTAATTATTTCTTCATGAGAGGCCCCAAGGGGTACATTGGACATTTTACAATTGCTTGGGAGAGGGGCAAGACCGGCCTATTAAAAGAGGGGGAAAATTTCTCTCTCCTCTCATTCTCATTCCAAATCTAGATCTAGAATTTTCCACTCCCAAATTTCCTCCATTCCCATTCTAATTCTCTACCAAATTCATTCCAAATTTTTCCCAATTCACCATTAGAGAAGGAGGAAGGAAGGATCTAGAAGAAGGAAGCAATGATCTACAAAGAGGAGCAAGGATCTACAATTTGGAAGCAAGTTTTTCTCAATTGGAGGTTTCATTGGGAATCCATCTCCCAATAGGTATAATTTAGTTTTTCCCATTAAAATAGCTTCTAAATCTGAGATTTAATCATGTAAAATCAACCTATATGTATGTACTACCCATAGGACTTTGTTTTGTGTTCATAGGAGACCCATGGAGAAAGTTATGGTGCTTTTTGTGTTAATTTTGTTGGAATTCCGAATTTATATTTTGTTGTGTGTATCAATTGATCCTATAGATCAATTGAACATGAGCTTATGTGTTTGGGGCTAGTGTCGTATCCATAATTTGGTATATGTGGTTCGTATCCCAACTATTTGGTGATACGTGTCATTTTGGGGGTTTTCCCTCCGACACGGGGCTTTGAACATGTCGTATTTTGACACGGACACATAGATCTACTTTTGACACTTTGATTTATTCATAAATATTATTTGTAATTTGTTTGTATCCTTCGGGGTATAATTGGTTGTGTGTTGGACTCGTGTCACATGCGTATCCTAGATCTAGTGGAATACGGTGTGATACTCTCCAATTGTGTGGATTTTTTAATAGATCTAATTATGTATGGTTTAAATTCTTCAATTATAATTAGTAAATATATATAGATATTATATATTTATTTTGTGTATTTATTATAGTAATTATTGTAGCATAGATCTATATATTTTTGTGTGTGCTAATATGATGTACAAATATAATATGTAGCTTTCTTGCATGTAATTATATATGTACTTATGTTAATAGTATAAATTATACATAAATATTTTATAAAATATATTTATGTGTTTAATTATGTAATTATATTATTTATAATTATTATGTAATTATTTGTATATTAATGTATATATTTTAGGTGTGCTTCTAGCCATGTAAAATATGAACATTAATATGTGCATGTGTTGTAACTATTGGTATTTAATTATAAGTTTATATGTGCATATATATATAAGTATATAATTATTTATTTATATATATGTATTGTGATTATTATTGCATATATATATATATATTTATATATATATATATATTTTATATTTTTATTTGTTTTGGTGACAGTGGTTTCTATGACAGTGAAACTGTCATTATTTGGTCTGAACAGCAGCCGCTGTACAGTGGTCAGCATTAATGACAGATCTGTCATTAATGCTGCGGCAGTTTTGAGCGGCAACCTTTCAGCGACGTTTTTTGTGACAGTTTGAAACTGTCAGCAAACTGTGACAGCAGCGGTTTTGTATATGGAGTTTCTGCGACGAATTTTCAGTGACAGTCAAGACTGTCACTATTAAACCTGTTTTTATTTTATCTTGTTTTGTTCACTGTTTTCAGTGACGCTTTGACAGTTTTAAATTATATTTTATATATTATTATTGTATATATATATGTGTGTATATATATGTGTTTTGTATAATATTTGTAATAATATATTATGTTATTTGTATACATATTGGTTTGTATATATATTATTTTAGGGTATATATTATTTGTATTAGTAGTATACTTTGTGTGAGTATGATTTGGGATCTAATTTTTATTCCTAAATTGTTGTATTTTATTTCTATATTATTTATATAGATTTCTTGTGAGGTTGACCTTGGTTTGACTTTAGTTGACTTTAGAGTTGACCATAGTTGACTTTTGACTTAGAATTTATTTATTGACCTAGGAGTTGACTAGTTTGACTTGTTCTCTTTCCGGGACCTTGTTTTAATGTGGTATTCCATATCTAGGTCTTTGAGGCACCGAGTCAGACATCTGTGAGACTGTTCTTTGGATTTCAGGCGAGTACATTCTCTGATAGTTTCTCATTTATGATATCCTCTATGTTCACTGTATCTAGTGCAGATATCCATGTTCTTTTGACACTATGGTTACACGGATTGGTATATCCGGATCTCGTCATGAGATGTTATTCCTTGGTATATGGTGTATATGGTGCAAGTATTGTTTCATTGGTTATCTTGTACATGTACAGACACCGATTCTCGGGGAGACTAGCTATCTTCTTGGGGAATCTAGTGCCATAGCATACCGTGGTTGGATCTATTATACCAGTCGGGGGTGGAGAGTATTAGTATAGATATGTGATCAAATCCCTATTGAATAAAGTACTGGTAAGCGAATAGTGTTGATCATGCACCGCACGTATGATTAGCCAGGCCGCATTGCATCTTGCCCAAGCCGATCACATGTTAAGCTAGTACTCACACACTTAGTCATTAGTATTATTGTTTCATTGGTATATTGTTCCTTATTGTAATTATTTCCAGTATTTCCTTACTGTCTATATATCTCTCCTGTCTATTGTGCATCTTGTTTATCCATAGCTATTTACTGTTACATAGTTTTTATCATTAATTAGAACTGCTGTTAGAGATATACTCTGCTCCTTTCCTGACTGGATATATTTTTCCAGATGACACTGAGGAGTACCCTACCTATTATGGACCCCAGGATGTTGTGGGTTTAGATTCGGAGACCCTGGCTCAAGAGGGACTTATCCCAACTGAGACAGTTGACCCTGGAGTGTAGCTTGTAGTATGATAGTATTCTTTTGTACTGGATTTGTCTCCAGCTTATTTTTGTTACTCTTCAGACTCATTGATGTATTATTTTAAACTCATGAGTTGATGACTATTCTATTCTTATCTGATTCGTGTTCATTCTATCTTAGTTCTGTGATTGAGTACACTATCTTTTGGTGGTTCATTATATTAGATAGACTTTCTAGACAGCGTTCTACCGCCGATTCTGCGGCGTAGGCTGGGCGTTGTTTCCGACTAGTACCCTTACCCCGGGTGCGGGTCGTGACACGTTTTTGGTGGTGGCCCACGCAGGTCTAGCTTCACAAGTATGTGATGTCGTGGTAGTGCGACAACTTAGTTGTACTACTGCGAGCCTGCAATAGGATATAGGATATAGGCTGAGATACTCAATCACATCTAGGAAAATTCTTTTGATTCAACTATTCTCCTTTGATATTGATACTTGATCTCTTAAACTGTCCTTTCCTTGATGTCTTACATCTTGTGCCATATTGATTCTTTCTTTCGTTTTGTCTCAGGATGCCGCCTAAGACTAGATCACAGCAGGGGAGAGCAGCTTCTGAGAGGTCTGCGATATCCCGAGGGCCTGCACCAGTAACTTCTCCGGTGATTGGAGTATCAGCTGCTTTCGGAGGTCCACCACCTACTCAGAGGACTGTGCCAGCTGTATCTGAGGGGCTTCCACCTCCACCTCCTGTGCCAGCAGAGGCGTCACAGATGTTTACACTATTTCGTGAGATGCTCGAGGTACAGAGGGCTCAGTCAGAGGCACATCAGAGGCAGACCGACGTTCTACGGCAGGGCATCGAGAGTGCTCATCAGCTTGCTCGTGCTGTAGTTGAGAGAGGAGTTCCGATCCAACAGCAGGTTGTTCCTCAAGTTGCTCAGCTTCGGCCAGGCAACATTCAGGACTTCAAGAAACTGGAGCCTAGGGTTTTCAAAGGGACGGAGGGCATCGTCTATGCTGATGATTGGCTCGAGGACATTGAGCGTCTTATGAGGGTGTCCCGTCTTTTTGAAGATCTGAAGGTTGAGGCGGTAGGACTTCAACTGTTCGACATCGCTCGCACTTGGTTCAGGAATGAGCCGGTTCTAGTTGACGCAGGACAATCTTGGGAGGTATTCAAGGACCTTTTCAAGAAGAAGTTTTTCGCTCGGATAGACAGGCTTGACTTGGGAAGACAATTTGAGAGTCTCATTCAGGGAAGCATGTCTGTGGAGGAATACGCTGCGGAGTTCGGTAGGTTGAGCCGATTTGCAGTGTACTTGGTGAGGGAGCTGGAGGTTCGAGCTATTCGTTTCCGAGAGGATCTAAACTGGGAGGTGAAGATTCTCATTCCGTCTTTTTATGAGACATACTCGGAGATACTTGCGGAGGCACGCAAGGTTGAGCGGGATCTGGGTTTGAAGACCAAGAGAGACCGTGATTCTTTTCTGGGGGCCAACGACAGTGCAGTATCTGCCAAACGTCCTCATTTCAAGTCCAGACCTTTCCAGCAGCCACAGCAGAACCAGACTCCAGCTAGAGCGCCTTTTCATCAGGCACCTCAGCAGTAGAGGCAGTTACAGTAGGCCCCATGCAACTTCTGCAAGAAGCCCGGCCATATCTGGGAAGTTTGCAGGAGGAGGCTAGGAGTTTGTTTGTATTGTGGTACTGAAGGGCATCAATCGAGGGAGTGTCCTCGTCGTGCAGTTCAAGGAGCAGCTCCAGCTCCGAGGACACAGATGAGACCACCTGCAGCACAGCCGAGGGGACCGCTTCCGACACAGCAGCAGCGTTTTGTCCAGCATCAACAGCAGGGAGGTGCTCGGCAGGGACAAGTGTTTGCTATGACCGTCGAAGAGGAGGAACCCACAGGAGATGTCATCGCAGGTTCTATTCTTCTTGATTTTATTCCAGCTTTAGCTTTGTTTGATAGTGGTGCTTCCCATAGTTTTGTATCTGTTTCTTTTGCTCTGAAGCATGGTTTGGTAGCTGAGTCTTTGCTTAGGACTTGCAAGATCATGACCGGGGGAGGCATTATCCTGGTTAATGATATTTGCAAGGATCGGAGAGTTACTCTGGGAGGCCGGGAGTTGAGTGCGTGTCTACTTGTAATGCCACTTCCAAGCTATGACATTGTACTTGGGATGGATTGGTTGAGTAGGCATCGTGCTAGCATAGACTGTAGAGGAGGTAGAGTTTTGTTTGGTCCGCCAGGAGAGCCAGAGTTCGAGTTTACTAGAGGAGCTGCGGAGCAGGGGGAAGGCATTATTTGTGGAGCTATGGTGGAAGACAAGGAGTTGCCGCATCCGTTGATAGCAGAATTCTTGGATGTGTTTCCTGAGGAATTGCCAGGGTTGCCACCAGATTGAGATGTTGAATTTTCTATAGACTTGGTGCCAGGTGCAGAACCAATTTTGCAACATGTCTATAGAGTAAACAACAGCGAGCTGGTCGAGTTAAAGAAGTAGGTGGACGAATTACAGGATAAGGGGTTTATCAGATCGAGTTCTTTACCATGGGGAGCCCCGGTATTGTTTGTACCGAAGAAGGATGGATCGGTGCGCATGTGCATTGATTACAGGGCTTTGAATAATCTCACTATCAAAAATAAGTATCATTTGCCACGGATTGATGATCTGTTTGATCAGTTGAGTGGTGCGAAGGTGTTTTCTAAGATAGATTTGAGATCAGGCTACCATCAAGTGAAGGTGAAGCCGGAGGACATACCGAAGACTGCTTTTAGAACTCGGTATGGTCAGTACGAGTTTATGGTGATGTCGTTTGGTTTGACTAATGCACCGGCGGTATTTATGAACTTGATGAACAAGGTATTCCACCAGTACCTTGACAAGTTTGTGGTGGTGTTCATCGACGACATACTCATATACTCGAGGACACCGGAGGAGCATGAGGAGCATTTGAGGATTGTGTTGGATGTGCTGAGGAAGGAGAAGCTGTATGGGAAGTTGTCCAAATGTGAGTTTTTCTTGGACAAAGTAGAATTCTTGGGGCATGTTGTGACTGGTGATGGTATTTCAGTGGATCCGAAGAAGATTTCAGCAGTGGAATTTTGGAAGACTCCGAGTTCAGTAGCAGAGATCAGGAGTTTTTTGGGATTGGCAGGCTATTATAGGAAGTTTGTGCAAGATTTTTCGAGAATTGCCGAGCCGATGACCAGACTCACAAGGAAGGATGTGGAGTTTGTTTGGACGGAGGATTGCCAGGTTGCTTTTGAGGAGTTGAAGAAGAGGTTGACGTCTGCTCCTATTTTGACGTTGCCATCAGGGTCCGGAGGTTTCACTATTTATAGTGATGCATCGGGGAAGGGTTTAGGTTGTGTTCTTCAGCAGCATGGGAAGGTGATTGCCTATGCATCCAGGCAATTGCGTCCTTATGAAAAGAACTATCATACCCATGATTTGGAGTTGGCAGCTGTCATATTCGCCCTGAAGTTGTGGAAACATTATTTGTACCGAGAGCGTGTGGAGATCTTCACAGACCACAAAAGCTTAAGTACGTTTTCACGCAGAAGGAGTTGAACATGAGGCAGCGTCGGTGGTTGGAATTGATGAAGGATTTTGATATCTCTTTACAATATCATCCTGGGAAAGCCAATGTAGTTGCCGATGCTTTGAGCAGGTATCCGGTAGCTATGTTCTTGACGCAGGATCGATATCTGTTGGAGGACTTGGAGAGCTTGGGCATTGAGGTGATTGTTCCTGGGTGTGCTATGCAGATGTGGGGATTGCAGATACACTCAGATTTGATGGACAGGATCAAGGCAGCACAGTATGATGATGTATCTTTGAGGAGTATCAGAGCTCAGGTGAGAGCAGGATTGGAGGATGATTTCACTATTGCAGAGGATGGATCCTTGAGGCATGGAGTTAGATTGTGTGTGCCTAGTGGGGAGTTGCGCGAGGAGGTGTTGCAGGAAGCGCATTGCTCTCAGTATTCCATACATCCAGGTGCTAACAAGATGTATCAGAATATGCGAGAGAGTATGTGGTGGTATGGCATGAAGAGGGAAGTGGCACAGTTTGTATCCAGATGCTTAGTGTGCCAGCAGGTGAAAGTCGAGAGGCAGAGGCCAGGAGAGTTACTTCAGCCATTACCCATTCCAGAGTGGAAGTGGAAACACATTACTATAGATTTTGTGTCCGGACTTCCACGATCTCCAGGAGGAAAAGACGCGATTTGGGTCATTGTTGATAGATTGACCAAGTCGGCCCACTTTTTACCTTTCAAGGTGGGTTTGTCTACGGAGAAGCTGGCAGAGATGTATGTGAGGCAGATCGTTAGGATACACGGAGTTCCCGTCAGCATAGTCTCAGATCGAGATAGTCGTTTCACTTCTCATTTCTGGAGGAGTTTGCAGGAGAGTTTAGGCACTCAGCTCAAGTTCAGTACTGCATATCATCCCCAGACAGATGGGCAGTCAGAGAGGACTATCCAGACTCTCGAGGATATGTTGCGCACTTGTGTACTAGATTTCGGGGGTTCTTGGGAGGACCATCTCCATTTGGTAGAGTTTGCTTACAACAACAGTTACCAGGCCAGTATAGAGATGTCACCTTTTGAAGCTCTATATGGTCGGAGGTGTCGTACTCCTTTGTCTTGGGACGATGTTGGAGAAAGAATTTTGCTTGGACCAGAGATGGTTGTGGATGCAGCGGAGAAGGTTCATTTGATCAGAGACAGACTTCGAGTGGCGCAGGACAGACAGCGGCATTGGGCCGATAGCCATCGGAGACCTTTGGAGTTTGAGGTATAGTTTAGATTTTGTTTGTGCTTGTTCTTGTTTGTTATAGATTAAGTTCTTAAGATGGTATTTTGTTCTAGGTGGGTAGTTTGGTGTTTTTGAGGATTTCTCCGACACGAGGCACGATTCGCTTCGGTGGAGGCGGAAAGCTTAGTCCGCGATTCATCGGACCTTTCACTATTCTAGAGAGGGTCGGTGCAGTTGCTTATAGACTAGACTTGCCACCTGTATTGGAGGAAGTGCACAATGTGTTTCATGTGTCGCAGTTGAGACGATACGTGGCAGATCCTAGTCATGTATTGGATCACTCGGAGATAGAGGTGGGCCCTACTCTTAGCTATCCAGAGCAGCCAGTTGAGATTCTGGATCGGAGAGGGAAGGTGCTGAGGAACCAGGCTATTCCTTTGGTACGCGTCGCATGGAGGCATCAGTCTCCGGGGGAGTCTACCTGGGAGAAAGAGGATGACATGCGAGAGCGTTATCCATATTTGTTTGTACCTTGAGGTATGTTATTCTAGTTATGTTCTGTTCATTGTTATGTTCTGTTCATTAGTTAGTTGTGATTCTTTAGTTCTGTTCTGTGTTTTTCTGGGGGTAGTTTTTGTCTTTGAATTTCGAGGACGAAATTATTTTAAGGAGGGTAGACTTGTCACTACCACATTTTAGAAAAAAGGGTATTTTAGTAATTTTCTATTTAAATAAATATTGTGCATGGTAAATAATTTTTGTTGTATTATTTAATTATTGTTGGATGTTATTTAATTATTTTGGACTTATTTTAGTGGACCCAACTAGTGTAGTTTGGACCCATGGACCAACATGAATTAAATAGTTAGATTTGGCCCATTTAGAAAGCCCATAGTTAAGGAGATGGATTAAATTAATTAAGTGATTAGACTAGAAGCTTCCTTCCTTAATTATTTTTTCATGAGAGGCCCCAAGGGGTACATTGGACATTTTATAATTGCTTGGGAGAGGGGCAAGGCCGGCCTATTAAAAGAGGGGGGAAATTTCTCTCTCCTCTCATTCTCATTCCAAATCTAGATATAGAATTTTCCACTCCCAAATTCCCTCCATTCCCATTCCAATTCCCTACCAAATTCATTCCAAATTCTTCCCAATTCACCATTAGAGAAGGAGGAAGCAAGGATCTACAAAGAGGAGCAAGGATCTACAATTTGGAAGCAAGTTTTTCTCAATTGGAGGTTTCATTGGGAATCCATCTCCCAATAGGTATAATTCAGTTTTTTCCATTAAAATAGCTTCTAAATCTGAGATTTAATCATGTAAAATCAATCTATATGTATGTACTACCCATAGGACTTTGTTTTGTGTTCATAGGAGACCCATGGAGAAAGTTATGGTGCTTTTTGTGTTAATTTTGTTGGAATTCCGAATTTATATTTTGTTGTGTGTATCAATTGATCCTATAGATCAATTGGACATGAGCTTATGTGTTTGGGGCTAGTGTCGTGTCCATAATTTGGTACATGTGGTTCGTATCCCAACTATTTGGTGATACGTGTCATTTTGGGGGTTTTCCCTCCGACACGGGACTTTGAACATGTCGTATTTTGACACGGACACATAGATCTACTTTTGACACTTTGATTTATTCATAAATATTATTTGTGATTTATATGTATCCTTCGGGGTGCAATTGGTTGTGTGTTGGACTCGTGTCACATGCGTATCCTAGATCTAGTGGGATACGGTGTGATACTCTCCAATTGTGTGAATTTTTGAATAGATCTAATTATGTATGGTTTAAATTCTTCAATTATAATTAGTAAATATATATAGATATTATATATTTATTTTGTGTATTTATTATAGTAATTATTGTAGCATAGATCTATATATTTTTGTGTGTGCTAATATGATGTACAAATATAATATGTAGCTTTCTTGCATGTAATTATATATGTACTTATGTTAATAGTATAAATTATACATAAATATTTTATAAAATATATTTATGTGTTTAATTGTGTAATTATATTATTTATAATTATTATGTAATTATTTGTATATTAATGTATATATTTTAGGTGTGCTTTTAGCCATGTAAAATATGAACATTAATATGTGCATGTGTTGTAACTATTGGCATTTAATTATAAGTTTATATGTGCATATATATATAAGTATATAATTATTTATTTATATATATGTATTGTGATTATTATTGTATATATATATATTTATATATATATATATATATATATTTTTATATTTTTATTTGTTTTGGTGACAGTGGTTTCTATGACAGTGAAACTGTCATTATTTGGTCTGAACAGCAGCCGCTGTACAGTGGTCAGCATTAATGACAGATCTGTCATTAATGCTGCGACAGTTTTGAGCGACAACCTTTCAGCGACGTTTTTTGTGACAGTTTGAAACTGTCAGCAAACTGTGACAGCAGCGGTTTTGTATATGGAGTTTCTGCGACGAATTTTCAGTGACAGTCAAGACTGTCACTATTAAACCTGTTTTTATTTTATCTTGTTTTGTTCACTGTTTTCAGTGACGCTTTGACAGTTTTAAATTATATTTTATATATTATTATTGTATATATATATGTGTATATATATGTGTTTTGTATAATATTTGTAATAATATATTATGTTATTTGTATACATATTGGTTTGTATATATATTATTTTAGGGTATATATTATTTGTATTAGTAGTATACTTTGTGTGAGTATGATTTGGGATCTAATTTTTATTCCTAAATTGTTGTATTTTATTTCTATATTATTTATATAGATTTCTTGTGAGGTTGACCTTGGTTTGACTTTAGTTGACTTTAGAGTTGACCATAGTTGACTTTTGACTTAGAATTTATTTATTGACCTAGGAGTTGACTAGTTTGACTTGTTCTCTTTCCGGGACCTTGTTTTAATGTGGTATTCCATATCTAGGTCTTCGAGGCACCGAGTCAGACATCTGTGAGACTGTTCTTTGGATTTCAGGCGAGTACATTCTCTGATAGTTTCTCATTTATGATATCCTCTATGTTCACTGTATCTAGTGTAGATATCCATATTCTTTTGACACTATGGTTACACGGATTGGTATATCCGGATCTCGTTATGAGATGTTATTCCTTGGTATATGGTGTATATGGTGCAAGTATTGTTTCATTGGTTATCTTGTACATGTACAGACACCGATTCTCGGGGAGACTAGCTATCTTCTTGGGGAATCTAGTGCCATAGCATACCGTGGTTGGATCTATTATACCAGTCGGGGGTGGGGAGTATTAGTATAGATATGTGATCAAATCTCTATTGAATAAAGTACTGGTAAGCGAATAGTGTTGATCATGTACCGCACGTATGATTAGCCAGGCCGTATTGCATCTTGCCCAAGCCGATCACATGTTAAGCTAGTACTCACACACTTAGTCATTAGTATTATTGTTTCATTGGCATATTGTTCCTTATTGTAATTATTTCCAGTATTTCCTTACTGTCTATATATCTCTCCTGTCTATTGTGCATCTTGTTTATCCATAGCTATTTACTGTTACATAGTTTTTATCATTAATTAGAACTGCTGTTAGAGATGTACTCTGCTCCTTTCCTGACTGGATATATTTTTCCAGATAACACTGAGGAGTACCCTACCTATTATGGACCCCAGGATGTTGTGGGTTTAGATTCGGAGACCCTGGCTCAAGAGGGACTTATCCCAACTGAGACAGTTGACCCTGGAGTGTAGCTTGTAGTATGATAGTATTCTTTTGTACTGGATTTGTCTCCAGCTTATTTTTGTTACTCTTCAGACTCATTGATGTATTATTTTAAACTCATGAGTTGATGACTATTCTATTCTTATCTGATTCGTGTTCATTCTATCTTAGTTCTGTGATTGAGTACACTATCTTTTGGTGGTTCATTATATTAGATAGACTTTCTAGACAGCGTTCTACCGCCGATTCTGCGGCGTAGGCTGGGCGTTGTTTCCGACTAGTACCCTTACCCCGGGTGCGGGTCGTGACACCTGGTACCTTGAAAAGAATGCTTCCTCCAAAGCAATCGAAGAAAGCGTGGTACTTGCTTAGCCAGTCAATTCCAAGCACAATATCAAAAGTAGGCATAGGAAGGACTAAGAGTCGGGCATTCATTTCTCTGCCACGTATCACTATAGGACACGATCTACAAATTCTACTAATAGGTACAACTCCTCCCCCGGTAAGAATTCTAATGCAACTAGGTAAAGGTGCAGAGGCAATGTTGTGTTTGGCAATAAAACTAGATGATATGAATGAGTGGGTGGCTCCAGTATCAAACAATGTCGTAGCAGGAAAAATAAAAGCAAGAGTGATACATGCTATAACATCAATCTCCTGATTCATGTCATCCACTTCCATTGCGAAAGCTTGACCGTTCCTCTAGGGTTGTCCCTGTCTAGCCTTCGTGAATTGATCCTCCTGTGTAGGTAGTGGTGGTCCTCGCTGGAATCTCCCTGCTGCTGGAGGTCGAGGTACTCCTGGTCTTATCATTTGCTGAGCTGGCTTGGGTGCTGGAAGTGCTAGTCTTTGTGCTGTTGGTGGAAGGGTCAATGCTTGTTGCATAGGACAGTCATTTAATATATGCTGTCCGGAACCACATCACATGCATTGTCCCAAACGGACCCGATAGTCTCTTGAGATGTGCCCGCGTCTCCCACAATAATTGTATTGAGGCTTCTCTGTGATCTGGTATGGTCCTGCTCTGTGTTGGTACTGCTGTTACTGAGCTAAAGGACGTCTAATAGGTCCTCCTTGTTGTGTCCTTGCCTGTCCTTGTTGCGTCCTCAGTTGGCCTCCTTTTCCTCGACTAATAGTTTCTTGCAATCTAGCTTCTGTCAGTAACTCGGCATAAGAGATTCGGGACTGGGAGCTAGTATAGTGTTGGAGCTCTTTAGTCAATCCACGATGAAACCTCTTAGCCTTAGCCAAGTCATCTGGTATCAAAGCAGTGCCATATTTACTAAGGCGACTAAAGTCAGCATCATACTCGTCCACTGTTCTGTTCCCTTGCTCCAGGTGGAGAAACTGATCGTATAATGCATCTATGACAGTGTCTGGGAAGTACTTTCTTTCAAAGCACTCTAGTAATTGCTCCCATGTCTGGTATGTACCCAACTGACGCTCCATGGATTCCCACCAGTGATGAGCATTACCATCTAGAAGCGTCCTCACACCTGTCATCCACAGCTCTGTAGGTAGCTGTGATGCTTCTAATAACTTCCGAGTGTGAGTGATCCAGTTGGTAGTTTCTTCTGGACTCTCGATGCCTTTGTACGGCCTTGGACCCATTTGTACAAAGTCTTTTACTGAACCAACTCTAGCTCGAGGTTCTAGAGTTAGTGCTTGAGCTGGTGTAGTAGTCTTTGCAGCCATCCTTTCAAGTGCTGCTAGGAACTCTTGTCTCTGTTCTGCTGCTTGTTGTCTCTGCTCTGCAGCTAGAGTGGCGGCCTGTTGTTGCTGTTCCTTCATTATTATCTGGAAGAATTAGAACAGTTGAGCCTGACCATCCTGCGGTGTTGATGAGGCTGAGAGGTTCCCATTTGGTGGAACAGGAAAGTCAGATGGAACTTGATTATGAATCTGTCCATCTGGTCCTGAAAGTCTAGGATTCGTTGAGGTTCCTTCTTGAGTCTGACCATTGACTCCAGGAGTTGAGTCACCATCGGTGACAGTACATCCCTTCTGCATATCCATTTCTCTGCAGGTGATGTACACAATATTTAGAAAGAGTACAGGAATCAAACAGAGATGTAAAAATTTGTCGGCGTAAAACATGGTCTCAGAAATATCTGCGTAAAGCAGATAAGCGTAATGTAAGGTTTTTAGAGTTGTCTGCGTAAAACAGAGACTCAAAGAAGTTAGCAGGATAGAGCTTCAAAACTGTTCGCATAAAATAGGGCTTCAGAACTGTCTGGAAAAATCTGCATAAAAGTTTCCGTGCGTAAAGTCTGATGCATAAACTCTGCGCGTAAAAATCTAACATACGTTGTAGCGTAAAGTTGTTCGAAGATCTTTTTGTTTTTCCTCGGACGAATTTGTCAGTCAAATCAGTGATCCTGACATCTGACAAAAAGTACTGAACGATGATCGAGAGGACGGTTTATGATGATGAATTTCACAGAGACCCAGGTCATCGTTTAGTAATATATATAATACAAGTCATTTATGCTTCAAATGAGGAAGAAAAGTTGGGCTTTCTGCATATGCTATCTACAGTAATGAGTTTTACGCTCAATATAAGACAAAATCAGATGCTAAGTCAAAAAGCTAATTCTGTACAGGGCTCGAGGTGTATCTCTGTATTTAATGCACGAGATTTGGTTCTTAATTGGTCATGATTGGAAAAACTAAAACTAGGACTGTGGTAATACGCTTTCTTCACCATCCTTACATTTTACGCCTAATCAAGCTATTTACGCTGGTTTCAGGAACCATCAAGTTTACGCTGGAGTATTTACCTATGTGGCTTACATGTTGTGTCCTACGTAGGATTAGGAACACTATTGGAACGTGGTAACAGTTATTATAACTACAGCGTAAAATAGGCAGTCTTCTATATAGTTTGGCATTTATGCCAACAAGATATTCATTTGGCTCTTACGCCAACTTAGGGTAAACGGTTTTTGGCGTAAACTTTGGTTTTATCCAAACAGGGAATGGTTGATAGGAAGAATGAAGTTTAATCAAGTGTGGATGAGATCCTTATACTCTATTCCTATACACAGGCTTGTTTGGTACAGTTACGTAACCAAGACAATATATTCAGGACCTGCATGGGCCACCACCAAAAATATGTCACGCCCCAGTCCCAAAATATGTAGGACTAGGAGTACGTAACACGTTCAGCCGTATGTATACGAACTCCAATATGTGAAAATCATATACACACGTACGCTGTATATGAATATGCATATCCATCAGTGGTAATATACTGTCATAACAAGTCATACAAAAATCTATGTCTCATCTACAACACAAATAATCAGTAGGAATAAACGCTGAATAATAATTGAATATCCAAAATAAGTATCAAGTCTGATAGTCGGGTGAAAACAAATCCACTACAAAAACGACTATCTTGAAGTAGCAAAATATCTAAACACCGTCAATCAATCACAGATACTCTGAGGGTAGGATCTCCTCAGTCAGGTACGTAGAGTCAAGTCCCGGTCCATACTCCTCTGGGTACTCCGGCTAGTCCATATCTGGAAAAGGACCAGGTCCTCAGAGGGACATAACAAGATACATAAAAAAAAACATGCCAATAAGTACTAAAATAATAATATCCAATGGGTCGCCTAACCATCTAAGTGAATGCAGTTTGAGAACAACTTTCCACCAAGTGGGCTATCTGGCTAAAATATGGGATTGGCGTGACTCTCTTGGAGAATCAGAAGCCTCAAAGCATGTCGTCTTTTGAACGACAGAGGCCGCCAGTAATATATAGTGGTCATCATCACCCGTTTCTCCGGTGGAGAATCCGGGCGTACAGGAAAAAATGCAAAGAAGCCCAAATGTTTTTACTTATTGTTCTCCCCACCCCATGCTCTAAGCATGCCATATCCATGACATGATAAATCCTCTAAATAACTGCCAGGTCTTCTAGCATACAAAGTTTCTATCAGCAGTCATCCCTAACGCACGGCTTTATACATACAGGCGGCCAACCCAATATGTAGTCCGAGAGCTATATGAGACTCACAACTCGTGTAGCAACTGTGTCACGGCCAATGAACCAAATAATGCTCCATAATACTGGGGTGGTCTCATAAAAAAGGTCCAATGCAAATACATAAAATAAAACATAATCATGCTTCATATGGAATATAAATAATAGTACTGTAGCAAGATATACTTGTCGAGCAAATTCTGTTATAAGTCAAATGTCCACAACAGTGTTTAAGCTTTGGTGTAAGAAGTGGAATTAGATTTTTAGAAGAGTTGTGATATATATATAGGAATAAGGAGGTGGTGAAATTTACTTAATGGGTAAGAAACTGTTGCCACTGTTGTTTTCCTTTTATTGGTTTAGGTGTGCGGTTGGGGGTATTTAGTAATAATAGTGTTAAGGAGCGGTAGAATGAGAAGCTTACACGTATAGAAAAGCAAAGCAAAGTTGAGTTTTGCTTCTGTAGCTGATATTTTCTTCTCCTAATGGTTATGGTTTGGGTTTTACGCGTAGAGAAAGAAAAAGTTTACGCAGGATGAAATAAGCGGTGGTATACATACTGTTGCTGCTGGGTTTACGCGCAGAGGAGTATACACAGTATGGTGATCGGTTTGCTGTTGACTGCTTTACGCGGAAAGGCTGCTACTGCTATTTTCTTATTTTATGCGCGGTAAAAAATATACGCGGGGTAATGAGGCTGCTACTGATTAACTCTTTACTTTACGCAAGAATGGTGGTTTTAATGGTTTGCGGATTTTGGGTTTGATCCAATAGAAAATTCTATTTTCTCTATTTAGCTCATAATTACTAATAATAATAAATTACATAATATAGAATACGATTTTCAGAATTAGGGTTCTTATATTTATGGTAGATAACAAACCTATAAATGACCAAATACATGAATTCCAAGAATACCTTAGGCATATTCAAGCCAAAGGCACTTTCTTCTCTACTGAGTATAAAATAGCCTGCTTAATAGACAAGCTTCCTCCTTCTTGGTCTGATGTCAAGAAAGGCATCATTCATACTCAAGGTGACCTTACCTTTGCTCAAGTCCTAAAAAAAATTAGAACAGAAGAACAAATTAGGCTAAGGTCTAACCTTAAGCCTGAGTCTAAAGCTAAGGTAAACCTAGTAGAATCCCAAGGTAAACCCAAGCCTCATCATCACCACAAACCAAAAAGGAACTTCTTCAAGAAGAAGCAGAACCCTCAGCCTCACCACCAAAACCATCACCACAATAAACCAAGAACCTTTGGTCAAACTCACGATCAGAAGAGATTTTATTTTGTGTGTGGTAAAATAAACCATATAGCCACAAACTGTTTCCATAGGAAGAAGAAAGCTGTCCGGACTTCTTACAAAAGGAAATGTCCTGCCAAACCAGAAGCAAACATGCTTCTCAACGGCTCTTCTAGTTCCTTCAGGTCTGTAAGCTATCAACCCTTAGTCAACATTTCTTACCATTCTGACGATTGGTGGTTGAATTCTGGAGCTAATGTTCATGTTTCCTTTGATCGCTCATGTTTTTCAAACTATCAGAAATCAGGTGGAGGAGGTGTAACTCTAGGAGATGGCTCAGCGACACATATTATAGGAAGAGAAAGAATAGATCTAAAGATGATATCAGAAAAAACTCTGACTCTTCATGATGTGTTACATGTGCCGTCAATCAGAAGAAATTTTGTTAGTGGGCCTCTTCTTGTAGCTTCAGGGTACAAGATTATTATGGATGCAAATAAAGTAGTATTTTCTAAGAATGACCTTTTTATTGGAAAATAATTTGTAAGAGATGGTCTTTTTATTCTGAGTACCGTGAATAAAATTTCAGATCCTTCTTTTGTTGTTTCCAATATAGAATCTTCAAATGTGTGGCACAGTAGATTAGGTCACGTGAATTTAGGTTCCCTAAGAAGGATGATGAACTTAGATCTTATTCCTAAGACTCCAATAGATGATAAACACAAGTATGAGATCTGTGTTCAAGCCAAACATACAAGGCTACCTTTCAAATCTGTAGAAAGAAACTATGACCTTCTAGAACTAGTTCATAGTGATGTGTGTGACTCAAATAGGATTTTGACCCGAGGCGGTAGAAAATACTTTGTTACCTTTATAGATGATCATTCAAAGTATTATTATACATATCTACTCAAAACCAAAGATGAAGTTCTGGACATATTTAAGGTCTATAAATCTGAAGCTGAGAACCAGTTGGAGAGAAAGATTAAGATTCTTAGATCAGATCGTGGTGGAGACTATAAATCAAATGATATGACCAATTTCTGTGAAGAATACGGAATAATCCATGAGGTAACTGCTCCATATTCACCACAGTCCAACAGAGTTGCTGAAAGAAAGAATCGCACTCTGTTAGACATGGTGAATGCCATGCTCCTCAGCTCAGGTGCTCCCGATAATTTATGGGAAGAAGCATTATTATCGGCCTGTTACATCCTTAATAGGATTCCTAGTAAGTCTAATAATAAGACTCACTATTAATTATGGAAAGGTAGAGCTCCTAGGATCCATTATCTCAAAGTTTGGGGATGTCTGGCTAAAGTAGGAATTCCTAAACCTAAAAAGAGGAAGATCGGACCTAAGACTGTAGATGTTGTATTCATAGGATATGCCCTAGATATCAATGCCAATAGATTTCTTGTTACTCACTCAGAAGTAAATAAAATCTCTAACAATACTATTATAAAAGCAAGAGATGCAGTATACTTTGAAAATATATATCCTTGTAAAGATAGGATTTCTTCCTCTTCCTCCAACTCCTCTCTTACTCCGTCCACTAGCTCTCATATTCAAATTTTTAGTTTATAACCCGAACAAAATATAGAACCTAGAAGGAGTAAAAGAGAAAGAATTGAAAAGAACTTAGGAGAAGGTTTCTTCACTTTTTTGATAGAGGGTGATCCCTCAACATATGAAGATGCAATATCTTCTCCTGATGCTCCTTTCTGAAAAGAAGCCATTAATAGTGAGTATAACTCCATCATAGAGAATAATACTTGGTTTCTAGCAGACCTACCTTTAGGTAGTAAACCCATAGGTTGTAAGTAGATATTCAAAAAGAAACTTAGAACCGATGGTACCATAGAGAAATACAAGGCTAGATTAGTAGCCAAAGGTTTTACCCAGAAAAATGGATTAGATTATTTTGATACCTACTCACCTGTAGCTAGGATCACCTCTATCAGAACCCTTCTAGCCTTATTATCCATTCATAATATGCCAATCCATCAAATGGATGTAAAGACAACATTTCTAAATGGGGACCTAGAGGAAGAAATCTACATGGAGCAACCTGAAGGTTTCATTGCTAAAGGCCAAAAAAAAAAAGTTTGTAGATTAGTTAAATCTCTTTATGGCCTAAAGCAAGATCCCAAACAATGACATAAAAAATTTGACATAATCATCTTAGAATATGGTTTCGTGTCAAATGAGTATGACAGATGTATATACTCCAAAATTTTAGATGAAAGTTATGTCATCTTATGTTTGTATGTAGATGACATCCTTATTTTTGGATCATCACTAGAATTGATAACTAATACCAAGGACTATTTATCCAGCCAGTTTGATATGAAAGATCTAGGTGAAGCCAACCTGATTCTAGGCATGAAACTGTCCAAATCCAATGAGGGCTATACTCTATCCTTAGCACACTCTATCGAGAAAATGCTAAGAAAATTTGAGATTTTTTATAAGAAACCTGCCCTTACTCCTTATGACAGTAGTGTTGTTCTCAAGAAAAATGAGAGTTCTCCCATGGAACAACACAGATATTCTCATATGATAGGTTCTCTCATGTATATATCAAACAGGACCAGACCCGATATTGCATTTGCTATTGGAAGACTAAGTAGATATACTAGTAACCCAAATCAGTTACACTGGACAACATTAGAAAGAGTATTCAGATATCTTAGGGGTACTCTAGATTATATGCTACACTATACTAGACACCCTGATATTATAGAAGGTTATTCAGATGCAAACTGGATAACTGACTCACATGATATAAAATCCACTACTGGATATGTTTTTACTCTAGGAGGAGCTGCAATCTTTTAGGGCTCATGCAAACAAACTATCATATCTAGGAGTACAATGGACTCCAAAATGATAACCTTGGACACTACATGTACAGAAGCCAAATGACTAAGAAACCTTATTATGCATATACATGTTTCTATTAGTCATGTTCCTGCAATTTCTATAAACTGTGATAATAAATCTGTTATGGAACTACTAAAGCATGATTCTATGAATGCTAAGATGAACAGGCACCTGCAGCTGCGCTTCAAGTCTATAAAGAGCCTATTGGGCAAATATGTGGTTCTTGACTATATAAAGTTAGAAAAGAACCTTGCAGACCACTTAACGAAGGGTCTGTCTAGGACTTTAATCCTAGAATCATCGAGGGAGATGGGGTTAAGCCCATAAGTAAAGTTACCAGCGGTGGCAACCCAACCGAGTCTGATTGGAGATCCCAAGAAGCCGGTTCAATGGGTAGGAACAAGCTGGACTTAGGTGACTTTTATGGAACACTGATTAAAATCTCATTCTTTATGCCTAAGTGGCTGTACATGCGTACAATGATTCCCCATCCCTATGGTGACAGTATTCTTGAGTGATATGGTTAGGATGAGTTTTAAAACTCTTAATAGGTCCAAGCTGTTATGCGGGGTTGAGACCTATCACCAACCCTTAAGGACTTACCTATATGAGAGGTCGTGAAGGCCACGACTATGGGACAGGACGATCCCAAACAACTCTCATGAATTTGGAATTAGTGCGCATGGCCAACAAAAAAGCGCCACCCGTTAGACCCAGAACCTCTTGTAGAAGCATGAAAAATACGCCGGATGGCTATACGCAGCATATTGATGCAGAGCAGCGTAAACAGAGGCCCTCAGAGCCATCAAGCGTGCAACAGAGCTTTTTCCGCTAAACACAGCGTGAAAAAATAAACTCAAAGGACCATCCACGTAAAGCAGTACGTCCAAAACTGCTTCAGCGTAAACAGGGTGCTTCATCGACTCCTGGGCGTAAAATCCATCCTCTTTCCAATGCAACATTGAAGTATACGAGAGACGCTTCGTATTCTCAGAAGTGAACCTGTCAGATCCTGCAATGAACCTGTCAGATCCTGCAATGAACCTGATGTCTGGACTTCTGACAAAGGGATACTGCTCGACTACCCAGACGACGGCTATAATGATGGCACAGTACTGCGACCCAGGCTATCATTTATCGCCATCTCCTTTGTGTAAACTGCTTTTACGTGCACGAAGGGATACGCTGCCTTGTTTTACACAGGCAGACATGAGCTGTTTACGCTCTGCAGTAGACAAACCGCCTGCCACATCAAAAGCTGCACTCCGTACGAGGCTCGAGGCACGTCTCTACGTCCAATGCACAGAGCGATGACAGTTGCTCGAGGCACGTCTCTATGTCTAATGCATAGAGCGGTGACAGTTTCTCGAGGCACGTCTCTGCGACTGATGCACAGAAGGGCTGCAGACCTTCAAAAACACGCCTCTGTATTTAAAGCACAGGATGGTGGCAAATCTCTGCATTTAATGCAAGAGATTTGATTATATCTTCAAAAGCCGTAATTTCGGCTAAGACGTCCACATCAGCACTCTGGCACGGTACGCAGCGGCTTCTACGCCCATTCAGCTCCTGTTCTCACTCGGCTTCTACGCCCATTCAGCTCCTGTGCTCACTCGACTTCTACGCCCATTCGGCTTCTACGCCCATTCGGCTTCAACGCCCACTCTGTCACGACCCGCACCCGGATATTCGGGCACGAGTACGTGGGTACGTCCAGCCTACGCCGCAGTGTCGGCGGTAGTACGCTGTCTAGGTCATATCCACAGTTAAATTAAAATCTAGCTCATTCACAATAATTAAATAGGCAAAGATAATAACAGGAAATAGGAATGTTAAGATTTCATAAAACAAATTGTGACACACAATCCATAGTTTATTACAGAACCAGAAGATAAATCGGGGACAAACTCGATTATTAGGCTGAATGAAAAATACTAGATAACTGGCTAACTACTCCTCAAAAGTAGTCTCCTGGGTAGGAACAGGCTCCTCAAAAGTATCATCTGCTACCTCATAGGGGCCATAAAAGGTGGGGGCAAAGTCCTCATCATCGCCTAATATCAACGGATCCAGTCAGGAAAGGAGCAAAGTACCAAATGCACAACAAAGATTAAACTAAATATTTATGACAAGTAGGAAAACTGACTAAACATCACGATAAGAATATGCACAATAAGTAGTGAAATTAACTAAGAGTTAAGCACTAAAAATCAGGAATATAAGTAAAACAGGATTAATTGCTATAAACCAGGGACATGAGTAAAACAGGAATATAATGAGACAGGAAAAAAATGGAACTACAACAAGTCAAGAACTATGTGTGTAAAATTGCGTATTTAGAATACATAGTTGGCATATAGGGGTTATAAGGCTAATAAGGCACGCCATAGGCGGCTAGCAGTCAAGAATAATCAAGTATAAGGCTGAGGGTACAGTCGCGTACCAACAGCTAGCAGTCACGACAGGGGGAAAGGTAAACTACATGCCTCCTAGTATTCTCCCACCCGACACGAAAAGCGAGACATGAAATCCAATGTTCTAACACTACGTGTAATCATCCAATAGTACTAGTAGAGCAAGGAATTAATTATCATAATATAAAGAATAAACTTGAAGTGCAGGTACTTGTCTGATGTTTGGATCCCAACTAGAGTTCTATCCTCGAGAAATTTCCAGAAATGTGTCCGGATGCTGAAATAAATATTACCATCATACTCAGAAGATATCAAATAGCTAGAAACGCCTGTCCTTGAGTCCAATTTGGAGACAAGGGCAAAAACGATAATTTCGGGTCAAAACGAGGTCCACATGTGGGCCCGCTTTGCACCGAAAAACGTGTCAGGATCAAAGGTCTCCAAAATTACCAAACTTAGTGTCAACAGGCCAGGAACGATGCTACGAACCCAACGGAACTTTCAGAATTGGATTCCGATGAGTCGATCACAAAATCGCCCGTCGAGTGGGACCTGTGGGGCCCACGACACGCGATTTCGTCAACGTTCTCAGAATCGAACCAAACTTGGGTCACAGGACCAGCGTATTGCTACGAGTCCGATGGCGTAAGTTTCGTTTCAATCCGACGTGTGTACAGAAAGTTAGGGTGCGATCCAGAAAAGTCGGATACGGGACGGTGTCCGCGGATACGCATTGATCCCGGTGTGCACGCACACCCAAATCGGCTTCTACAAAATCCCACACGTCCGTATCAACGACGCGCACGTATCTGTGAAGACCGTGCGCGACCAAGTCATCCCATTTGGCGGGGCGTACCCAGTTCCGAGGTGAATCGGGTCATTGTTTTTCCTGTTTTTGGATCGCGGTGTGCGATCACCACAGGACGCGATACCTCGAGCGGTTTGCCCGGGCACCGAGAGGGTCATGCAGGCTACGCGTTGCAATTTACGAAAATAAAAACGGGACAGCGAGTAGAAAGTTACACGTACCTGAACAGGGCTCGAGAAATTAGAATTTCTCGTGTCCGTGTCGTGTCCGACACGTGTCGACACAGGGGAAGAACTAGGGTTAGGGTTTGGGTTTGCTTGGCCGGAGGCGGCGGTCCGACCGGAGCTGAGGCGGAGGGAGGTCGGGGACAGCGTCGCCAGGGGCTCGGGGCGCGGCTGGTGGCGGCGGCGCGCTGGGAGGTGGGCGGAGCCGACCGGAGCTGCGGCTCGGGGGTCTGGGGAGTCGGGGACGGCGCCGAGGGGGCTAGGCAGAGCGGGGCTGGGCACGACGAGGCTGGGCGAGGGTCGACGACGAGGAGGCGGCGCTGGCAGCGGCTGGGGAAGGCGGTGGCGGCGTGGGATGGTTGGCCGGAGCTAGGGCTAGGGCTAGGGGATGAGGGAGGAGGAGAACGGAGAGAGGGGTTTATAGGGAGAGGCGCGGGGCTAGGCTGGCCGGAAATGGCGGAGTAGTGGCGACGTGGCCGGCCGCGGAGGACGCGGGGAGTGGGCCGGCGGATCCGACGGGAGGCGCAGTCAGCCGAAACGTGGGGGGGGAGGCGGTCGCCCGGGTCGGGCAGGCGGGTCGGGTTCGAGTGGACCCGACCCGACCCGTTAAGGCGGGCTGGGCCGCGGGGGCTGGGCTGGGCCCAATGGGCCGGGGGTTATGGGCTGGGCTCGGGTTTTAGAATTAAATAAATAATTAAATGAATAAATAAATAAATAAATTAATTAATTAAATATAGTGGTTTTTAGGTGTTTTAAAATAGGTCCGGGGCTCAATAAATTCCAGAAAAATTACCCTAAGTCCAGTTTTCTATTTTACACCCAAAAATATCATTTCCATAATATTTTAATATTATTTATTAACAATTAAAAAATTATTTAATAATTAAAGCCCTGATTTTAATTACAGAAAATTCTCAAAAAATTGTGAAAAATCCAAGTTTAATATTTTTTTGAAAATTCAGGGGGTTTACACACTCGGCCTCTATGACCGCTCGGCTTCTACGCCTATTCGGCTTCTATGCCTGCTTGGCTTCTACGCCATGGTGACAGACATTGGCTTCTACACCCACCTCTTCTACACAAGGGATACCTACCTACGTGGCTTCTACGTCGTGATCTTCATAGCGATTATACGCGTTTTGTCCCTTAGTTGGACCCATGTTACACGCTCATTCAAAGGATCATCTATACGCAGGCATTGGTTATTTTAACCGTTGTGTAAAAGGGTGCTGTACTTTCCACTCCTCGGTTTCTACACCGACGGAGTGTTCACTGTCACTAAAACTCTATAAATAGAGACCTCTATCAATGAGGAACAAGGTCGACAAAAAATTGGAGGATAGAAGGAATTGGTCTAAAAACTTCCAAGAAAGATCGAACCAGAGGTCAAGAGAGAGAGAGAGAGAGAGAGAGAGAGAGAGAGAGAGAAGAATCCGGAGCTCAGGCAAAGAGTAGGGATCGACGACTTTGGCATCGTGCATACACCCTCTTCTGCAACCTTCGAAGCTGCTTCCTGTCTTCTACGGCACTTCTTCATCATCGTGTGGTCCAAGGGCTAAAGTGATCGACTGCAGATCAGACACCTATAGCAATATTTATCCAGATTAAATAAATTATACTCCCACATCCTCGTATAGGATCAAATTGTACAAGTTTGTTTGTAAACCAAAGAAGGCGAGTTTTGTGTAAACCCCATCTTGAATACATTTTCATTCTTTCGTTTTCCACCACAAACAAGATGGCGACTCTGCTGGGGACGTCTTTCTCTTTTGATGAGGAAGTAATTGCTCAACACGATGCGGTATCTGTAGGAACCGTGAAGAAGACACTGGTCGTCCAATTCGACCAGTCTGCCTACAAAGACATGCTTCGAACCGGGGGTAGCTCTCACCCTCTCTCCGTCCAAGACAACAGGAAGCTGCGTAAGGTCTGGATGCCCAAGACCTCCTCTACCATTCCTGTGGACTCTCCGATCTCTCCGACCAATGAGGTTGTAGCATTGCTCCCTCCGTGCCCCGCACGTAAAATTCAGTCTCCCGCTACGCGCGGTACAGACGAAACTTCGGGCAAAGCCTCAGCGCTAACCCAGAAGTATCCACTGCACTCTACGCGTAAAAACCAGTCTCCCGCTACGCGCGGTACAGACAAAACTTCGGGCAAAGTCTCAGCACTAACCCAGAAGTATCCACTGTGCTCTACGCGTAGAAACCAGTCTCCCGTTACGCGCGGTACAGACAAAACTTCTGATGATATCTCAGCGCCAAATCAGAAGTACAAATCACGCTCCGTGCGTAAGACAATATCTGACCTCTATGGGGAACCAGATGAGCGCTGTGATCTCCGCGAGGGAAAGCAAGCGGCAGAGTACTCAACTTCTCGGCCTTTACTCCAGCGAGGGAGCAATCTGCCTACCCTCCGGATTACGCGGGAAGCCGATGGCCGACTGAGGACCTCTTCAGCTTTACGACAGTCTGAGAAAATCTCCCAATTATGCCAGGTGAAGTCCCATGGCGTAAAGCAAGCTCAGGTAAACAGAGGCCTTCAGAGCATAAAAAATACGCCGGATGGCTATACGCAGCATATTGATTCAGAGTAGCGTAAACAGAGGCCTTCAGAGCCATCAAGCGTGCAACAGAGCTTTTTTCGCTAAACACAGCGTGAAAAAATAAACTCAAAGGACCATCCGCGTAAAGTAGTACGTCCAAAACCGCTTCAGCGTAAACATGGTGCTTCATCGACTCCTGGGCGTAAAACCCATCCTCTTTCCAACGCAGCATTGAAGTGTACGAGAGACGCTTCGTATTCTCCGAAGTAAACCTGTCAGATCCTGCAATGAACCTGTCAGATCCTGCAATGAACCTGATGTCTGGACTTCTGACAAAGGGATACTGCTCGACTATCCAGACGACGGCTATAATGATGGCACAGCACTGCGACCCAGGCTGTCATTTACCGCCATCTCCTTTGCGTAAACTGCTTTTACGTGCACGAAGGGATACACTGCCTTATTTTACACAGGCAGACATGAGCTATTTACGCTCTGCAGTAGACAAACCGCCTGCCACATCAAAAGCTGCACTCCGTACGGGGCTCGAGGCACGTCTCTACGTCCAATGCACAGAGCGATGACAGTTGCTCGAGGCACGTCTCTACGTCTAATGCACAGAGCGGTGACAGTTTCTCGAGGTACGTCTCTGCGACTGATGCACAGAAGGGCTGCAGACCTTCAAAAACACGCCTCTGCATTTAAAGCACAGGATGGTGGCAAATCTCTGCATTTAATGCAAGAGATTTGATTATATCTTCAAAAGCCGTAATTCCGGCTAAGACGTCCACATCAGCACTCTGGCACGGTACGCAGCGGCTTCTACGCCCATTCAACTCCTGTGCTCACTCGGCTTCTACGCCCATTCGGCTCCTACGCCCATTCAGCTTCAACGCCCACTCGACCTCTATGACCGCTCGGCTTCTACGCCCATTCGGCTTCAACGCCCACTCGGCCTCTATGAACGCTCGACTTCTACGCCTATTCGGCTTCTATGCCTGCTTGGCTTCTACGCCATGGTGACAGACATTGGCTTCTACGCCCACCTCTTCTACACAAGGGATACCTACCTACGTGGCTTCTACGTCGTGATCTTCGTAGCGATTATACGCGTTTTGTCCCTTAGTTGGACCCGTGTTACACGCTCATTCAAAGGATCATCTATACGCAGGCATTGGTTATTTTAACCGTTGTGTAAAAGGGTGCTGTACTTTCCACTCCTCGGTTTCTACACCGACGGAGTGGTCACTGTCACTAAAACTCTATAAATAGAGACCTCTATCAATGAGGAACAAGGTCGACAGAAAATTGGAGGATCGAAGGAATTGGTCTAAAAACTTCCAAGAAAGATCGAACCAGAGGTCAAGAGAGAGAGAGAGAGAGAGAGAGAGAGAGAGAGAGAAGAATCCGGAGCTCAGGCAAAGAGTAGGGATCGACGACTTTGGCATCGTGCATCCACCCTCTTCTGCAACCTTCGAAGCTGCTTCCTGTCTTCTACGGCACTTCTTCATCATCGTGTGGTCCAAGGGCTAAAGTGATCGACTGCAGATCAGACACCTATAGCAATATTTACCCAGATTAAATAAATTGTACTCCCACATCCTCGTATAGGATCAAATTGTACAAGTTTGTTTGTAAACCAAAGAAGGCGGATTTTGTGTAAACCCCATCTTGAATACATTTTCATTCTTTTGTTTTCCACCACAAACACCTCTAGCGTACTATGTGTGCTATTTTCTGAATCTGGTAAAAGAAGTCTGATTCAAGGCATAGTCCATCAAGTACTTCTTCAGACAAAGATAATAGTCACTAAGTGAGATTCAAGGCTGTAGTCTATCTCATCTATGCATAGTATATACCTGCCTAGAAACTCTTCCTTTTAATTTCTTTGTCACTTCTATTTCGGAACTTGACCTTTGGGGGGGGGGGGGGTTGTTAGCTGTGGAGATGCAAAAGCTCAATTTTCTTTTTCTCTTTAGTCCCACATCGGTTGGACCACTCCCCCCTTGTATGTATATATTAGTTCTTCTTCATTATTCCCTTAAGTTATTGTGTGGGAAACTCCTTGGGCCACACGCGCGCGCCGCCGCCGCCCGGCCCGGCTCAGTTAGGTTCGGTTCGGCGCGAGTATCGTGTGAGGGTATGTGCCCACACATGCGGGCGCCGAATGCCGATCCAATTTATTCTTCGGGTTCAGGCTGGGATCCAAAAAATCTTTTTGCTCCCCTTTAATTTTTGAACCGATTTGGCTCATTTAAAATTTTGAATGTTGATGCACTATGTCCTGGTTCATTGAACCCTTGTGTCAGCCTCTGTAACAGCTATTTTGACAGCCATTCCTCCATGTTTCTTTTTCTTTTATTATTGCTCTTTAATGGCTAGTTTTATGAGCCATTTAATCTCTTGTCGGTTGGCTGTGTCTTTGATCTGCCTTTATATTGCGATCACCTCCTCCTTCTTTCTTTACAGAATATTTTTCTTCTACGTGGAACCTCTTTCTTTGTTTCTTCTCTCCAACAATATTCTTTCCTCGCAATCCTTGCTCTGGACAGAGCTAAGTTCGGTCTCTCTCTCCGAGTTGTGTGCGACGAAGAGAAACAGGTAGTCATGGGTTTTTACCACTAGGAGCTTCCGAGAAACGTCTGCACATAGACCTCAGATTAACTCTAGGGCAGTGCTTCGTGCACGACTTCTCCGGAGGCCGGTAACTTTAACTATTTAAATTCTTTTTTATTGTTTATAGTTTTCTAAATTGGAAAAGTTGTACTATTTTTTCTATCATTACACTTATTTTTATAACTGAAATATGTAAATTAAAGGTTTTGAGAACTCTGGATAAATTTTGTGTGTTTAATTATGTGTAAAGCTAATATGTAATATATAATAAGTTTTCTAGATGTTGTGTACTTTATCTTAGAATTTATAGACGACAATCGCAAGTACGAATGCTAATGCATCGTATTGATGTCTGGAAATGTTTTCACGTACCAGATCTTCGTAGTTTGGGAGTGGGACGTGACAATTTTTTTGCAGAAATACAAAAAAGAATGTTGTCATACTGTCAAATAGGTAAATTAATTTATGACAGTATGGTCGCAGGACCGTCGATGCACGTTATAGTGAATTAATTTATTTTTTAATAAGAATGTTGTCATGCTGTTAAATAGGCGGTTGTGGTGTAAAAAAAAAATTGAAGTTCACCAACGCCATTAGCATTGGCAGTGGGTTAAAAAAAAAAAAAAAGAAAAAATTCACCAATGCCATTAGCATTGGCAGTGTGGGGTGTATTTAGGTTAAAAATTCAATTTTCTGATGTGTTAGCATTGGTCGATGTGTATTTAGCTAAAGTGTTATAAATTCTATTTTCTCATGTGTTAGCATTGGTGGGGTGTATTTAGCACTGCCAAAGTTTAAAAAATTCAATTTGTGATGTGTTAGCATTGGTGGTGTGTATTTGGCGAGAGTGTTGGTGAATTTGAATTTGTAGCCAACACACTACACCGCCATTTGCTAATGGCGTTGATGAATTTGATTTTCTTTTTTATCACACCGTCAATGCTAATGGTGTTTGTGAATTTGATTTTTGTCAATACTATTGGCGGTCAGACTGTACGAGAAATTTTTTAGTTAAAAAAATTAATTAATTTAATATAACGTCATTAGTATCGGCTTTCAGGCTACTAAACTGTCATTTAATGACACAATTAGTGCATGCACCATTATCATTAGCTATTTGTATTTATTTGTATTTCTATAATTTTTTATTCTATTTGTAATATTATTATAGTTTATTATTATGTATGTATTTTTTGGAAAAAAATTTAGAATCTAAAATTTTCAATTGAACATTTCAAGAACTTAAACTCTAAACTGGAATAAAATTCAGGGTCTAATCACTTATTAGCCAAAAAATAAATTTTCGACAAATTTATAGGCTCGAAAAGGTGTAATAATAAAATTCTAACCTTTTTTTTAACATGTCTAACGTAATGTTCAGAACTTTATGCACGTTATGTTGCATGTCTTTTAAATTTATTGTCTCTCAACTTCCATAAAAAAAACACTACATCTTAGTAACTCAATTTATTAATCTTATCCTTTTGAATTAAATATCTTTCAACTTCCATCATTTATAAATAAAAATAATAATATTTTCCGGTATCTCGCTGATATTCTGCAACTTTTCGATAGATAACGGCAAGGTCATTCGAGTTTGGTAACCCTAACGTTAATTTCCTCTTCTTCCTCACTCTCTCTATTCCAACACTTCACTGAGCAACTGAATGTGGAAGAAGGAAAAATGGGTACCTCTTCTCCCTCCAATGTCAAAACCCTAACTCCAGAGCTCGAAACCCTAACCCTCTCCCCAAACCCTAACGTTCCAGCCGAATCCCCGGAACCGGAGAGCCCGAAAGAAGAACTAAAACCGGAGGAGGAGGAGGAGGCTGACTCGTCTCCGGAGGAGGAGGAGAGGGAGGAAGGAGATGCCTTTCCGTATCCGTTGCGTCCGGACGGGCACGACTGCGCGTACTACGTGCGGACCGGCGCGTGCCGGTACGGCCTCAACTGCAAGTTCAACCATCCTCTCGACAGGATGAAGGTCAAGGTAGAGTACGGACTGGGAATCTAGGGTTTTCTAGGGTTTTTTCCCTCCTGATGTGGGGTTTGTGTGTTGATTGCAGGGCACGTTCAAGAAATGGGACGAGCCGGGCCAGGTGAGCAGTTTGATTCAAATGCAAAGCTTTTACTGAAGTTTCTAAATACGACACGATATGGATACTCTGATACGGACACTGCAGTGAGTTTGGCTTTCCATAGTGTATTTTCGGGTAACACTTTTAGTTGAAATAGAGTACTTTGACTTGCTCTCACATATCATATTAGCTGGTTGATTACTCTACCTATTAGTTGCGGCTTAAACCCTGGCCATGGCCGGCATGCTGATTGAACTGTATAATGACATCCGTGATAAGCATTGTGTAATAGCATTATCTATACTACTATATAATATCTATACTACTATATAATAAGAAAAGTTGAGCTTTCACCGTAGAAGTTTTTGTTCAAAAAATGTCCTTATCTATGTTTATTTTCACTAAATTTAACATAGGTGGTTAGGTAATTACGTATAATTTTTTTTTAAGGGTGTTTGTTGTTTGCTCTTTCCAAGTAGTAAAAAAATTATGAGACTTTGTTCTTCTCAAGTAGTAAAAAATAAAAAGACTATAAATCTTAATTTAAATATATTTAAATATTTAAACAATTTTATATTAATATCAGAAGAAAAAATTTATTTTATGTGCAACGTAAATTTACTAGAAAAGTTGTTTGTTCTTCCAAAGTAGTATGGAAAGTTGTTCCAAAAATGCCCTTATCTATGTTTACTTTCATTAAATTTAAGACCGGTAGTTAGGTAATTACACAGAGAGAAAAAAATTAAGGGTGGTGGTTGTTTGCTTTTTTCAAGTAGTAAAAAATTAAGAGGCTTTGCTCTTCTCAAGTAATACAAAATTAAAAAAAACTATTGTTTGCTCTTTCTAAGTAGTATGAAAAGTTGTTCCAAAAATACCCTTATCTATGTTTACTTTCATTAAACTTAACATGAGAAGTTACGTATTTACGCATAGAAAAAAGGGTGGTGGTTGTTTGCTCTTCCGAAGTAGTAAAAAATTAAGAGGCTTTGCTTTCTCAAGCAGTAAAAAATTAAAAGATTATTGTTTGTACTTCCCAAGTAGTATGAAATACATGCAACGCACATACATATATACTAGTTGGGTTTAATTGATGAATAGATTATTTGGGTGGTGGTTGTTTGCTCTTCCCAAGTAGTAAAAAATTAAAAGGCTTTGCTTTCTCAAGTAGTAAAAAATTATTGTTTGCTCTTTCCAAGTAGTATAAAATACGTACAACGCACATACATATATACTAGTTGGGTTTAATTGATGAATAAATTATTTGAAATGGTTCAAACATGTGCGATAGAGACTGATCAATGTCCTCCGGTGGTATATTGGAAGACAAGAAAAAAAATGGGGAAAGAGGCCCTGAACCCATTTTTTGCATTACAGACGAGAAGAGAGACCTTTTTTTTTTAATTTTGCAAATAGCAGATGCCTTTTCTTTGCTAAAGGGATGCCCTGAGGCTGAACTGTTTTTGCAAAAAAGAAAATGCCTTTTCTCCTGCTATTTTGCATTAGACATGTAGTTTTATTTGTAAAAAATTCACTACTTTCATTACTTAGTGGGGAGCCTACTAGATTTTTTAATCTACTCGACAATTGACATTTATAGCATGTTTTCTCCTTACTGACCATTCCTTATTGTAAGTAATGGTTAAGTGCAGTTTGAAGTGGTTCAAAAATCTCATGTTCATAAGGACCTTTGGGAACTATGTATGATGTAGCAGTTTTGAAGTTATTGATTTGACACACACCAGTGCTTGCTAAGCTATTTTGATATGTGCACACACCAGTGCTTACTAAGCATATTTTGATATGTGCACACTCCATTGTTCTCTAGAATTTTGTGTTTTTGGTGTTAATGGTGTGAATATTTGTGTATACTGCTCCCAAGATCTTGTGTTAGAATGTTTGTGTGCACATTTTGTGGCTAGTGGAACTTCTTAGATCTCAGGATATATTATGGTTTTACTTTTATTTGTCACAATATGCACTTTCCTCATGCACTCAGAAGACTACAGGTTAGAATCCAATTTCTTCAATCATATTTGGAGTAAATTTTGTGTTAGAAAGAAAAGCTATCAATGAAGGGAAGTTGATCTCTGACACAATGGTTCCTTTTCATCATGTAAGTTGCTAGAGTAGCCCCAAATAATATCAAGAAAAAAAAAACATAAATTCAACATTGTTTGAGTTATTGCTTCTTTTTCGTTTATAGTTCTCTAGAGGTGTGGCAACACGAACGTTTCCTTTTCTTGCTTTCAGTTCGGAAATAGGATATGACAGTAGGAAATTGTAATTTTGTAGTGGCAATGATATACATGTCACAACATGCTTGCTAAAGGTGTATACTTAGCCCATAGGGATTCTTTTCTTTAATGGGATAGTTTATGACAATACATGTTCACTTAGAGGATTTGTGCCCAAATATGAATTTCTTGTATTTATTTAATGTGCTCTATATTTTGATGCACCTATTGCTACATGTGAAATTTGCAATTTGATAAAGTTATTTCTTCGAGCGACTACAAAGTCAGTGAGACTGACAAGTGTATCTACACCGAGTTTGCTGATGGTGGAGGAGTGATCGTTTGCCTAAATGTTGACGATATGTTCATCCTGGTCACTAATATAGAGATCTTGGAAACCAAGGAGTTTTTCCTTATAAATTTAGCATGAAGGGCATGGGAGATGCATTTGTAATCCTTAGGATCAAGATAATCAGGGTAAAGTGCAAAGATCCCTCGCAAGATTTACACTTTTTGCAAAAAAAAAAAACGACTCAATAGTTTTTTTGATCAATTAAACCCTCACATTTTGGGTACTTTGATCAAATCACCCCCTCCGCCCACAAGTCGTTACAATTATAACGTTATAGTCAAATTTTGAGTGAAAAAATGTTTGAAATATCCATAATACTCATGCACATGACCAATAAAATTTTTAATGGTCTTACCATCCTTATGTATATAGGTTTGAAATATTCCATAATTTACCATTCTTTTCATTTTTTCTCCCATCTTTGTTCCGTTTCCACTCCGTTTCACATTTGTATATTATTAGTTTGTTTTCTTTCCTGTTTAAATAACCAAAATAATCCTTGTTGATGGTAAATTGCCTGTCCGTTGACGTCGCAGTTAAATTTGGATACAAATTGCACCAAATTAAAAATTAGATGATTTTTTAAATTGCGTTTTTTTTGCAAAAAGTGTGAATCCTGTTTTTTTTTTTTGCACATTAGCGCTAAGTATGGATATCAAGGTGTCCTTGGCCTACATTTGCGATAAGAAGCTGAAGCTTAACGGAAGAACCTATCAGACAATTAGAGTACTCTAGCACTATTGGCAGCCTAATGTACGCGATGAGTGCGATAAGAATCTGAAGTGAATGGAAGGAACTATCAGACAATTAGATTGTTCGAGCATCATTGGCATCCTAATGTACGCGATGAATTGCACTAGTCTAGATATAACATTTGATGTAGGAATGCTGTCATTTCCAAGGTTCAAAGTATCAGAATCGGTATCGGAACATTCCTATGAGTATCCGGATCGGTAGCATCAGCAGTTTCGGATCGGAGTATCGGATATTTTGGTATCGGAAAGCAAAAAACTGTTAGTAAATTATTAACATTTTAGAAAATATATTTTATACATTTATGCATAATTTTAAGTATTTTTAGTGTTGTTTCTTAGTATTTTTGAAATTGAATGAAATAGTAGTCACCCTTGTCGTTTGATTTACATGCGATAGATAAGTTTTCCTCTTTTATATGTTTTTACATTCTTACTATGCTTTTACATCCTTACTAATTGGTCTTTTTCATTCAATTTTCTTTGTCGAATTGACCGGAAAAGAGACCTCTAATGTCGGTATCGGTCAATATCGAATCGGGACATGCCAAATTGTATCGGTATCGTCCATATCGGATCGGTATCAGCCGATATTGCAAACTATGGTCGTTTCATGAGCAATCCTGGCATAGAGCCCTGGAACCCTTTGAAGAGAGTTATGCTCTATCTGAAGAAGATTCAAAGGTATGCTTTGTATTTTAGAAGTCAGAAGCTGGAGCGGGAGCGGAAGATCACTACTACTTAGAAAAGTCTAAAGTTGGGAGTGCGTGCTAATAAATTCTTTTATGTTTGTTATCAAAATTAATAGATATCTTAATATTTATTAGAATTTATAAAGTTCACTTCAAAGTTACAGAGAGATCATTCACGTAGTGAAGTTTATGATGTTAAGATAAGTAATCCTTAGTTTTTGTTATTTTGATGAACGTGTATTAAAATTTTTTAATTTTATTTTCAAAATTTTTGTTCTCTTTTAAAATTATGGTTTTGTTATGGGAAGTGTTTATATTACCGGAGAACCGCGCTTCTGTCGTCAGGGAAGCAAGCGCCTAAGTAAAAGTCATCGAATCGATGCTCTTACTGAGATTCGTTGACCTCCTAGAAGTTTCTGGCTTCTAAGCTATGCCTTATGATGGTTACCCAACTGTGATGGAAGGCTTCAGAGACGCTAGTTGGTGCCCTGAAAATGAGAGTTAAAGATCTAGCAATGGGTTTATATTCTCTATGGAAGGAGTTGCTATATCATGGAAGTCGAATAAACAAACATTACTCTCATACTCATCCATGGTTTATGCACATCGCTGATGAAACATATTGGCTTTGGGAGCTCATGTTTAATTTTCCACCAATGGGTACTCCGATTCTAGCTATTCCTATTTGTTGTGACAACCAGGCAAATGCAACGTTAGCATTTAACCCCTCTCCAATAGCAAAAAGTGGACTATTGGATTACGTCATACTTCACTGAATGAGTGCATAACTCATGTCGTCATTTTAGTGATTGACGTACAGAACCAAGAGAATTTGGCAAATTTGGCAGATCCCTTCATTGAGGGTCTCAATCCCAGCTGGTTGATGATACACCAAAGAAAATTGGCTTAAGAGAGAGGTAATTTATTTGATTATGTAAATTATACCATAAAGTGTTTTCTATTGGTTCAAAGAAAATCTAATAAGGAGTACACTTTTGGTTCAAAGAATGATTATAGACATGTTAAAGACAAGGATATTAGATTGGTCCATAGGACAAATCTTGGGAGTCTCTGTAGAAATGTTATCGCTCCTTAAAAGGGCAATCCTTGTTGAAAGTTAGTTAAAAGCATTGATGATTTCTTAAGCATTGACATGTTTGGTGCTTGCAGGAAGCACAAGTAGAGTTACACTTGGGACAAATCTGTTGTCTTTCAATATGAGGTTTAATTATATTGAAAATATGACAAACGATTGGATTGGTCAATGTGGTAATTAGTATTGGTGTGGATGAGGAGACCAAGGTTAGAATCCCACATTTAAAATAACCCCGAAGGGGCTGTCTTGGTCCGGGCAATGGGCTTTAGGGCCCGAATTGGCGCTTTGATGACGCACTTTGCATTTAGCACGTCTGCATCGGACGTTAATATGACAAACGATTGGATTGGGAGACCAAGGTTCGAATCCCACATTTAAAATAACCCTGAAGGGGCTGCCCTGGTTCGGGGCAATGGGCTTTAGGGCCCGAAGTGGTGCTTTGATGCACACTTTGCACATTACATGTCAGCATCAGACATTGAGTTGGTGCCCCATGGCTGCCAGTTCATGGTTACGTGGCATTGGTATATGTACCGGTGGCGGTTTCATGGAGCATATGATCAGGGCTTACACTTTTTTTTAGTTTAATCTGATTGTATTCTAAACTGACGCAGTTAACTGCACAAACTTATGTGTCATTTATTAAGTGCGGTTAACTACACCCGTGTTATTAGGTAATGCAAACAGTCCCATTACAACTAGTCTTGTTCTTCTATATTAGAGGATCAACTCTTCTGGTTTGGCTAGACTGAAATAATTGATATCCTCAAGTGTAACCCTGTGAAAGGCTCCATTGATCGGCACGGTGCGTGCAGATAGTGTCAATCCTTAGCAGCAATGCGACAAAAGCTGTGCAATAGCATACTTGTTGCGTGCGGAAGCGCACTCAAGCGAAGTCATCTTTCATAACTTGCTAGTTCTTGGAAGCAATCGACTACAACGTTGAATTACTTTGAGCATCAGTGGTTCTGATCGCCAGCAAGTCACTTTTTCTTCACCCAATTCATTTAGTTTTTATTTATTTATCTTTGTTCCTGTTTTCTCGATTGCAACAACAAGAAGTTTATTTGTGAACTAAATATATGATAAAACTCAGAACTGAAGGTGCAGCTTTTAGGTATTATTTATGTTGAGATTATCACTTGGTATCCTGCCAAGAAAAAATTGACTTTAGGTATGTGGTTGGTGCTTTGAGCAGTAATTTACAACAATAACAACTAACTATAAAAGCCTCTTTTTCCCCAATTTTGTGTTGTTGCCTTTGATGCTTCACGTATGGCTTATATTTAGGCATCACAAAATAGAGAGAAAGGAAAAGGTTTCAATATTGTTGGATGTGCCAGAAGCTATTGTCAAAAGTGACGAGAGCTACTGATGACTGCATATGCTCTTTTTGGGTTTTGTGTTTCAACTTTCTTTCCGCTGGCCCTGTTACTCTGTTATTTTGTAAGCAGTTTTTCCGTTGCTGGGTACATATGCTTTGATGGTTTTGAAGATTTCTTTATTAGGATATCAGGGGTTTCAGCTATTTGATATGATATGATTATTGCATGAACACACACACACACACACACACACGTGTGTGTGTGTGTGTGTGTGTGTGTGTGTAGTAATTGATTAAAACTTGTGCATTATATGTGTCTAGTTTAGTAGTCTGTAATCATATCAACTTGATCTGCATCTTTTTGCAAATTTACTGTGTCAGTTATCTGTGCTTGTGTTGTATACTAAGTACTTATCTGTGTTCCTACTTCTTAGCATCAAGTGTTTGAAGCATAGCAGTGTCTGATACGGGTACAACACCTAACCACAGTTTTTTGAGCTTCGTAGATAATGCATATGCTGCTTTTATGTGAAAACTCTGGATGGCAATCTTCTCTAAATGCTGATACAGCGGGTTTGTGGTTTAACATGTAAATGTCACCTTTTCTTTTAGGATAACTAAGAACATAGTTATTGCCCTTTTCTGATCTGTAATGCTCGAGTTGTTTACAACATTCAACTTTTCAACTGTGCTCAACTTTTCAACTGTGGCCGTATGTTGTTGCTTGCTGTTGTATAAACGTGAATGTTCACTATATGTTTCAAATAAAAGTGTAAACTTTTTTGCATTCTCTTAATAATAAATTCAGATGCTTTATTTTGCAAGTTATATTTGTTGTAGATAGCTGCCAAAGAAAAGGAAAAGTGTGCATTTTCAGAAATCAAGGGCAAAACAGAATGCAAGGTCAAAATATCCCTTTTTCAATTAGTTCCATTTCACACGACAATCTGGTAATTATTTTCCATCATGTGGTGCAAGGAAAATATTGATACACATCATTGCTGTACTTATTTCACAAGATGGTGTTATCCTGTTCAGAATTTTTCTTGTATGGACTTCAGATAGGACATACCTTTTTTCTTGTTCGATCTTGGTTTTTATTTAAGATGCTAAAGAGAGATTCTTTGGTAAAGAATGGTAACTGCAGAATGCTGAACCAACATTCCCTTTATTCAGATTTGTCATGTTACTAGTTATTACCCGCATTTCTCTTCATATTTTAGTGTAGTTCATATTTTACTTGTCAAGTGTATCAACAATATTATCTATACTCTCACTGAATCAACCATGTCCGTAATGCCACCACATCTACTGTCCCTCTGCATCTGCTGCCAATGCTGAGCTTCTTTGCTTTCTTCCGTTTCCTCTCTTTTCTCTCTCTAGAGCTTTCCAGACAGAGTGAAAAGGAAAGAGAATCCCGCCTTTCTATTTTGTATTAATCCCACCGCTCAAAATTCGAAACTTTTCCCTTTTAAATTATCAAAGAATCCCTCATTTTCACAATTATTAAACATATACCTTATATGTGACTTTATTGATAGAAAAACATAAATCAATACAATAGTTGATTGAAGTTTAATCTTGTATCCAATCAGCAGTTTGTTCTACAGTCGTCTTAGATTCCGTAATCAACCTTATCTGTATTTTAACATTTATGAATAGTGAATACCTGTGATCTCGCTCCGTATCCGAAACGACGTCTGATGCCGACCCAGACATTCATATTAGTGTCGGTTGTGGAATAGTAAGAATGTATATGGGAATATCTTTAACTATGAAAGAGAATAAATTCAACTATACTCGTAATCATGCCTCAAATTACATTATTCATTTTAAAATTTATTATTAGCATCTTAAAACTACATAACGAAGGGTATATACACCGCAAAACTCACTGCTCGAAATAGATCATTACATCATGAGTCAGGTTAGCAATTAGCTCATGGGAAAATCAATAATTGGCTCTTAGGGCATGTTTTGATTGAAGGAACACTTTGTAATTTAAGGAATACCATTGAAAGTGGCAACCAAATTCTATGATTCCACCGTTTAAATAGGTGGAGCTCAAAATGGAAAGTCATCCTCACTTTCTTGACCCTCTTGTGCTCCTTTTCCTATTCCCAAGGAGAAAGTAAGTTCTTCTATTCTTATGTAGCGGTGATTAATAATTAAGTAATTAACTATTAAGTATTTAAGATCTAGGAATTTTATTCCTTTATGCTCTTTGGCTTAATGTGTTCTAGAGATAAATGCATTTACCCATAGCAATTTGTATCTACTTCTTCCTTTAGACTCTTTTATAGTCGGAGGGTGCTCCTTGGTTACATGATCTTAAGCTGCACAATCAAAAGTTACGCCTACCTACCAATCAAATGTCTGTCTAAGATTTTTAGCATGATGCGTTCACGCTCATAGCTAGTTAGACTAGGAATTTGGCACAAACGTAGAGGGTTGACGTTAGGTGGATAAACTTGTAATAAAAACTTATTCAAATATTTATGGAGCTTCCTTATGCTCTATATCCGACTCCATTCCATTATGATGGAAGGACTTGGATGGCAATGATGGATTATTAAGTAATTAAAGATAAATAATTATAATTACTTAATTATTTTTAAGTTATTGAGATTGTTAATTAAAATTAAATAATATTCATAAATTAGTAGTTAAGATAACTAATTATTACTTAAGTTATTAATTACGATTAAGAAATATTATGTAATTATATTGAGTAGTTTATAATGCTTAATTATTTCTTGGTAATTGAGATAATTTCTTAACATTCATAAATAAATAATTAGTTACTATTAAATAATATTCACAAAGAAGTAATTAAGATAATTGGTTATTACTTAATTAATAATGCTTATATTAAGATAATTAGTTTATATCTTAGAAGTCATAATCTAATAGTTAACGACTCACTAAGAATCTCGATTTCGCGGTTCTTACTTGGGAGCTCGTATACCCGGCGATAGGAGTGTTTTCCGTATCCGGACCAAAACTTTAAAAGAGAACAAATTTTTTGGAAAGAAAGTTGAGATTTTTTAATACATGTTTATCAAGGTAACAAAAAACTAAGGATTGCTTACCTTAACATTATAAAAATTACCATGCGAATGATCTATCTATAACTTTGAATTGAACTTTATTAATTCTAATAAATATTAAGATATCTTTAAATTATGTTAACAATAATTAATAAACATAAAAAAAATTATTAGCTCCCAATTTTAGACTCTTCTAAATAGTCGTGCTCCCCCGCTCCCGCCGCCGCTCCCGCTTGTGGCTTCTAAGGTTTATATTAGTAAATAAATAGATAATATTGAATAATTATCATATTAAATAATTAGATTCAATTATCATATTAATTAATTATCATATAAGTTAGATAATTAATGTTAAGTAATTAATGATGCTAAATAAATAATTTTAATGATAAATAAAGGAGATGAGTTTCTCCATCGCGTATTGCTATCCAAACACTGGTTAGACGGAAGAACATGTACAAGAAAGAGGAAGAAAGAGGATTGGAAATCCTCTAATTGGATTTGCTTTTCTCATGTTCCATGGATTCCCTTCAGTCCAAAAGGCCCTTACATCAGAAGCCGGAACAACCATGAAGTGGGTTCTATTACCTGTGTCATGAGGTAGGTATACATTAGTTACCGAGTTCAACCATATAACATACTCAGAAGTGGTGAGAAGGTTTTTTTTATTTTATATGGAGATGTGTTTATGAAGTTGGAAATGGTCAATATTCCTCTTTGAAGGATGGAGGGAACCATATAGCATATCAGAAGTGGTAGTATCATAAGGTTTAGACGAGAGGGGATAGATTCATTGTCTTGGATGGGGATTTGAGGAAAGGTTGGAGAAGGTCATAATTAAATAAAGTACACTTACCATCCTAGCTCCGAAACTGATAATATCTGTCAAGCTCCATAGGTTAATGCTTGTTCTTGAAATCTAGGATGGGATGGGTTTTGTTGTTCCTCATCTGTGTACTGCATTTATGCGATAAAGGATGTGTATGCCTTATGGTACCTCATTGTTTGTGAGAATTTCCATGTCTTACCATACAAATTTTCAGCTATGTTTGATTTTATATATATATAGATATTATTCTGACCGAAGGCCTATAACAAATTGCGGCCAGAAGGCCTACAAACTCAGCCCGAAGGTTACATTTCGGTCCGAACGTCCTGCACCGCACCGCACCCGGGCTGTACTGTAATCGCTCCTAGGCTGCACTGCACCCTCCTTGCATAATTCACCCACAAGGGAATTAATGCATTTCTTCCGTTGTTCGGACCTACAACCTTTGGAGGAATATGCCTATAACCACTTGAGCTAGAGGTCCTTGGTTATATATATATATATATATATATATATATATATATATAGAGAGAGAGAGAGAGAGAGAGAGAGAGAGAGAGAGAGAGAGCGCTCTTAAGCATCATCACATGTTTTCCAAAATAGCAGCTATTGGATTGTATTTTTGATCATTCAGATTAGATCAAAATCTTGCGAGCAATTGGTAGTTTAAGGATCTAAATTGAACGTTTGAATCATGTTCGTTTGAATCATGTTCTTTTAGTCGACTCTATTAAAGGCTGTCCTTTGTAACACTCAACAAAAATTATATCATTATTTAAAATTTGAATCAAATGTCATTTAATGCTACCTCTTGTCATATTCTTTGCACTTTATCACTCCTCATCATTAGAACATATAGATATATGTGTTGCATATATCCAAACCATCTAAGACCAAACCACCAAACCACCTAAGATGATTTTTCTGTCTTGTCCTCAATTGACACCATATCTAACTTCCTACGACTAAATTCATATACTTGCTTTTAATGTATTGTCTCTCGTCCATATTTGCATTCTCATTTTGGCTACACTACACTAATCTTTTGGATATCTTAATTGCCTAACACTTCCATCCATAAAGAACGAAGTACTCCTCCATCTCAACCATTATGTTTTAGTTTCATACGACATCCTTTCAATCTTTCCATTATGATGAATGGTTGATCCTAAATATAGAAAACTATCCCTCTTAGTTTTTACTTTTCCATCTATATGTACTCTCTCTGATCTATGTTTGCCTTTTGGTTTAGTTACATTTCATATATTTTGATCTTTTGTCCTAATTTTGAAACCCTTAAATTTTCAATTTTTTTCTCCACACTTATACTTTAGCATCCAACCATTCTTTAGTATCATCGAACCTATGTTACTTGGACTTGGGTACGAGTACATATCCAAGAGTCGGGCTCTTCAAGTGCATAATTGAAGGACACACGGAGTCGGCTAAAAATGATTCAAATTTTGGGTACATGTATGGAGATATGACTATTAAAATAAATATATTTGAACATGGTTTCATAAGAAGACATCATGTAATTAAATTTGTACGGTTTCATAAAAAGACAGTCTCTAATTAAATTTGCATGATTTCATAAAAAGACACAACTGTAATTAAGTTTGCATGGTTTCATATATTTAAGTTTATAATTAAATTTGTATTGTTTCGTAAAGAGATACATGCTGTAATTAAATTTGTAAGGTTTCATAAAAAGACAACATGTGACTATAAACTACTAGTAATCGTTGAATAAGTCCAAGGGGACCGTCCCTTCAGCTCTCCTACTACTTTATCTAATTCACACCCGTATTAAAATATACTATCTACTTCACTACCACATTAAAGTAAACTATCTACTTCACTACCAGTCTTTCGATTGTCACCATGAAGGATCCGATTGTCACCATGGGAGGATCAGATACGAATTCCATATCCATACCCATGTCCTATCGGGTAGACACGGGTACTTCTCCTTAAAGTGGAGAGTTCGTGTAACAGAGCATCGAACAACACAATATCATTGACAAAGATCATACATCATAGAACCTCCTTCTGAATATTCCTAGTAAGTTCATCCATAACTAGTGCAAAAATGTAAGGACTTAATGCTAATCGTTGATGTAAGCCAACGGTAATAGAAAATGGGTTAATATCTCCTTCAATGGTTCACATGATCGTTGTAACTCCATTGTACATGTCCTTAATAGTCTCAATATAGCTATTAGAAACTTATTTTCTCGTTCTGCTCACCACATTATCTCCGTAGCAACTCTATCATAAACTTTCTCTAAGTCAATAAAATCATATTTAAATTCCTCTTTTTCTCTCAAAATATTTATATTAATCTTCTTAATAACTAAATGGCTTTCACGGTAGATCTCCTCAGCATAAAACCAAATTGATTTTTACAACAAAGAATGGCATCTGATGATGGTCGACTTCCCTTGGGAAACGTGTAAGGTTCCAGGCTTTTCCTGAGGGGCTTTTCCTGAGGGGAGGGGGAGGTGAGGTCAAGGCAGCTGTCTTATTTTTATGAAACAAAGAATAGCATTTGATGATCCTTCCTGTTTTACAACTTTGGTTTGTTCACTTAGCAAACCTGTTTAATGCTGTATTTCACTGTTCTTGGAGTGCTTTCTGGTTGTAAACATTTTCCTTTTTCTGATGCTGTACACATTGTCTTTTCTATATTGCTCATCTGCTTATTCGTAATGTTTCAAACATGTATTTCTTTTGTCTAAAACTAAGCTAAATGTCTACCTCATATATTAATCCTTCCTTATTATTGAGTTTTTTGGTTGATAAATGATGGATGTATTTTGCAGTATTACTTGACACCAGGAGGCTGCAAATATGGATATGAATGTAATTATGTTCATCAAGCAAAAATTGAAGAGGTTGAACTAAACTTTCTGGGTCTTCCATTGCGGCCAGTGAGTACTATAATTATGAAAAGTTGTTCTTTTTGAATATTAGAACCTCACATAAAGCATTCTAAAGTATAGTGCTCATCCATTCTCATGTATAAATAGGAGACTGACATTAGAAGGTATTCTGAAGTACTGTGGTCATATGTTTGTCCTCGTGTTTTTTCCTATTGTAATAACAGTAAGCAGTTTGTTTCGTACACTGATTATCTGTACTTGCAGAGAGAGAAGAAGTGTATGTATTACATGCGTACTGGTGGCTGCAAATACTCAACCAACTGTCGGTATCATCATCCTGATCCTGATCCAACTGCTGTAGGTCGACAATATTCTCTTTCAGGATATCAAAATGGCGGATTTCCCCAACAACATGCTTTTCCAGCTCAAATGCCTGTGACATCTTGGCCTCTGCAGGGAACACAGAATGAGCCAATAACTTACTTAAGCGTACAACAATCCTTTGTTCCTGGTTACTATTTTCCGCCTCATCCAAATCAACGATGGAATTGCTATCAGGTAATGAGATGAAAAAGGTCTTACCTGAACTTCAATACAGTATGTAAGCAAAAGAGTAGTCTTACCTGTTTGTTTAATTTTACTTTTCTGAAGATATGGTTACACTTTTCAAAACTATAATAATTAGAGACCAATACCTTCAAAACTTTTCAGCAAAGCCTGAGTTACTGACAGACCCATGGACAGGCCCCTCTTATTCAATTAGGCATGGATTTCCTCCACAACGAAACACTAAATTATCTTGAATATTATCCAATTACTTGGACTTGCTGGTTGGAGTAAATATCGAAGTCCTAAAAGGAGAACACCCTTCTTGAGTATTGACTGTTATCTGTATAACATGAAATTGCTAGTCTGTCCAATGCACATTCATTTTGTTAATCGATGTAGAAAGTTTTTTTTTACAGGGAACTATTCGCTACCAATTCTGACATTCAAACACCATTGTTGATTTCTCCTGTTCTATTTGATATCAGGATTGAATAACATGCTAACATAAGTTAAATATATTTCCACTGAAGATAAGGCCCTAATGGCTCTTGCAAAATACACTGCTAAAAGGGATAAATTATGATAAAATTTTCCGTTGGTTGATCAAGTCAGTCATGCAAGTGTTAAGTCAAAGCTGCAAATCTGAAGGCTCTACAAACCTGTTACATGAAATTATTGATGAGCGTAATGTGCCAGAGCCTCTAAAGTCCAACCTATAAAACTTGAATAGGAAACCTTTGGAACACAAAATCATCTTTCTGTAGGGGATCTATTGTGAAACCAACCTAATTTTAAAGGTTGGAAAAGTTAGAATGACAGTAACAAAACATGAGAAATGACCTGAATGTTCTTACTGCAGAAACTAGTTCCATGAAAATAAGTTCTCATCCTTTATTTATTTACTTAGTTATTTATTTATCCTTAGTAAGTGTGGTTTGGTTGAACTATGCTATTTTAGGTTATGCGAAATCACACATGGCAGCAAAATGAAAGGATGTGGAAGAACAAAAAAAATATGGAACCCTGATTGCTTGATAAAATTGAGAATTTAAGTGTAAGCACCTTAAAGTTAAGGTGGTTTAGAGATATTTTTTTTGCTTATGAAAAGTTAACCAAAAACAGTTGCTTCCTCGGTTTCACTTATTTGCCTAGAATGTATCAACCAGACAGCCCATAGAGTCCAAGATCACCCTAAAGGATACAACAACAATAACAACAAACCCTTTATCCCGAATTTTTGGGGTCGGCTATTTGAATCCTCTTCTTCCATTCGGCAAAGATCACCTAAAGGTTAATAATATTTAATGAAATAGCATGATTTTATTAGTTTACAGTTATATTCTAGTAGTTGCAGGTTCACTCTTTAACAGAATCTTTGCCGTTACGGGTACATTACGGGATAAGCTAATATTCATCTGTGATCTAATCCATGGTCCAAAAACGAAGAAGCCCATATTCATTGATCTTCTAAAAATAATGCATCATAATTGCTATAGAAGAACTTACGTACCATACTAGTGATTTAGCTGAGAAATACAAAAATCTAGTTCTTTAATTTGGCTTCCTGAGATGTACAGTATACTGTTGTTGAGATTTTCTCATCTGCTTTGAGTTTCACCCCAACCCTTAAATGAAAGATTTTGTTATTGTGTCCATTTTAGATTTTGGTGTGGCCGTTGAGCTGAATTTCCCAACCATGAACTTACTGTTAGGCCTTTCAATGGTAGCTGATAACCTGTTAACCCGATCCGATTTTTTTTAGAAGTTCAGGTTTGGATGTAAAATATAAGGTCCGAAATAATTTTGGGTATGGTTCGGGTTAGGGTCAAATATGAAAAAGTTACTTACATCGACACAAAATGGAATGTGGCCAGATGGTTTAAATGCTTCAGCTGTAAAGTCCCCTTCTATGAGGTACCATGCTCGAACCTATGTAGCCACTTTCAATATTTTCTTTTCAAACATATATAAGTCGGGTTCGGGTACCAAAAACAGAACCTGAAATTAAATCGGATTGTATTGAGGTACGGGTACACAATTTGGACCCCGAAATGCATTCGGGTCGGATCCGGATTTCACATAAATCCGGCCGGAATCCGACCCGTTGACAACCCTACTTACAATCCAGGTGAGGCAAGGCCTATCAGAATCTCTAACACATAGGAACAGAGTCAAAACATATCTATAATTCTATGTGATCTTTGGAACTCATCCTTTCCATAATATTGCAATCTGATATAAATGTATATGTGATCTTTGGAACTCATCCTTTCCATAATATTGCAATCTGATATAAATGTTATGATCAGATCTATGTTATTCACATACAGTACTAATGGAAAATATATGGAAATCATATTTGATATCCAACCAACAGAATGATTTACTATTTATGGCGTGCCATATTTGTTTAGGCAAATACTTAATCTAAAAAAGAGGTTTTGCGTTGAACTTGGAGTAGTCTGATCCACCTAGTAAGCCAGTTAGGAAAGTAGACTTGTTTTTTTAATCTTGGAAGACTTCCTGTTTCTTTATTTATATATCATTCCTTGATGATCAACAATAAATCCAATTTTTGACTACATTTACAAGGTTCAAAGTATCGGTATCGGAATCGGTATCGGACCATTCCTATGAGTATCGGGATCGGCGGTATCGGTAGTATCGGCGATTTCGGATCGGAGTATCGGATTTTTTGGTATCGGAAAGCAAACAACTATTAGTAAATTATTAACATTTTCGAGAATATATTTTATACATTTATGCATAATTTAAAGTATTTCCAGTATTGTTTCTTAGTATTTTTGATATTGAATGAAATAGTAGTCATCATTGTCGATTGATTTATATGCGATAGATAAATTTTTCTCTTTTATATGTTTTTACAACCTTACTATGCTTTTACACCCTTGCTAATTGGTTTTTTAATTCAATATTTTTTGCCGAATTGACCGGAAAAGAGACCTCTAATGTCGGTATCGGTCAGTATCGGATATCGGTCGGTATCGGATCGGGACATGCCAAACTGTATCGGTATCGGCCGTATCGTATCGGTATCGGCCGATACTTTAAACTAATTTAAGACCTTTTAAAATTTGTAATCACAAAAAAAAAAAGTTAGTAAATTAATTATAAATTAAAATAAAATTAGAATATAAGGACAAAGGAACATCTTTGAAGGGGAAAAAAAATATTGAACTAGTGTTGTAGTCTGATATATCAGTCCAAATGTGTAGGTACAATCTTCAACCAAGTTTATACTTTGTCAATAGTTAAATCATCGAGAAAGGCGTGATGTACCTATTTAACATGCTATGACAAAACGTGAGTGTCATTATTATTTTGGTCTTTATGGTGGTGGTTCAGATAGATTCTGGTTTTGACTCAACTGAGCAGAAGTCAGAACCTGTCAGTTATTGTGGTTTGGGTTTCTCGGCTCTTCAAACTGATGTTGGCAATGTGGGTTTTGTACTTTATGGACAAGATTGTAGGTCATGTTATCCATTTTATTTCATTCTGTATAATTTTTGGTGATGTTTGGTTCTGTTGACCTTATTTTGATATTAGGTTCCAGTGAACCTATCATATCCAACAGTAACTCATATGCAACATCCTTCATTAGCTTCAAACATGGAATATGCCAGCGGAAAGGCAAGTGGCCCTACACCAAGAAAGGTGCAGACTAGCGAATATCCTGAGAGACCTGGCCAGCCAGAATGTCACTTTTTCATGAAAACTGCTACTTGCAAGTTTAAAGGAGCATGCAAGTTCCATCATCCAAAGAGCCGGGTCCCTATATCACCTGGAGTCGTCCTCAACCCTGTCGGCCTGCCTTTGAGACCTGTGAGTTGCTATTTTCCACTTTCTTCTATAACTGAGTCTGTTTCTTCGTATGAATGTTGAAGATATCATGAAATGGAACATATTACTTATACAACTCCTTTTTTTACAACTGAGTATTAATGTTGAAGATATCATGAAATGGAACGTATTACTTATACGACTCCTTTTTTTTTTCCTAGGATCAAACTGTATGCACACATTATATTCGCCATGGAATCTGCAAGTACGGCCAGTCTTGTAGGTACAACCATCCGACGGATTCAAGACCTGCAGCATCTCCGCTTGTTCCAGTAACATATAGTCAGAATGATTCTCAAGACAGTAGTCTGCAACCACCACAGTTGGAGGTCAAAACGGGAAGTAGTAGCAACGATCCAAACCTCGAATCGGAGTGGTGATTCTTCTGACTGCTAATCTAATCACGTTGACATCCAAGAAACTTGGTTTCTGACATTTTTGTAGGATCTAGTGTTGTGTAACTCATGTGGGCAAAGAGTTCTTGCTTTTTCATCACGCTCTCTCCTTTGTTTTGTACAGTGTATGCATAATATGTTTACATAGAGCCTTGAACAACAATATACAGCATTTGTCAAACAATGTTCTCAATTCACTATTGCATAACTTACAATTATTATTTTATGTTTCGATGCGCTGCTGCTGCTGAGTTTCAATGTGCTGATTTGAGCTTGATATTACAAGTGTTAGTGCCATTTCGTACTATTTTACAGGTCTCGGATTATCTCAGCCGAATTTCTTACTAATTGGATTATCTTGTCCCCGTGGCTTTTGCTTATATTGTCTCTTGGTTTAGGACTACCCCACATTTAGCAATTTTTCTTCGTTGGTGGGTAGATCCGTTTGTTCTCATCGTGAACAAGTTCTGCTCTAAATTTATGTTCACTGGTTTCAATTCTGGTACAAGGAATGAATGTCCATTATAAATTGGCAAATACATAAATTGTTCGGAGCTATCACAGTTTCAGGACTCCCAAAAATTTGAGTCATAAAAAAAATAAAGATTTGACGTTTCTGTGCATATTTAGAACTGTCAAAATTTTGATAGTCAATATAAAATTAAGAATGCCAAAATTTTGGGTTTGGCAGCCCTAAAATAGCAATAACTGCCAAAATTTAGGAAATCCTGAATATAAAAATGTACCGGAATATGTGCGCATGATGCTACATTACATAGACTCATCCACTAGATTAATCTTTCACCCTCTTAACTGCTCAAACTAGCTATGCATGTCAAGCAATTCACAACAAACATTCATCTGACTGGACCAGTGTAGATTATCATGAATAGCACTGGCTCCATAAGTTACTCGAACTGAGCTAATACTTGCTGACCTGAGAATCCATCCTTTGTCACGTATCCGGGAGTTCCTTTAAAACCCTGAGCTAGAATAAATAAAGAATATTTTTATGTAACCTCTAGCGATGGAAATCAGAAGATCATCTAAGAGAAATTCTCCAGGTTATGTTACTTATCTATAGGGATATACTTCACTCATATTGGAGGTTGTAAAGTCACATGCTACCATGGGCCAACATCTCATTTCTAGTCAAGGGCCCACTGTGAGTCAGAAGCCTAATACTCCTATAACTTTTAAACTTTGGCATAATCGCATGGGACACCCTGCGACAACGCTGATGAAAAGAATATATTGACGAATTTATATGGAAAAAATTTCAGAATACAAAAAATAAAATTAAACAGATGTTACCGGCCTCTGGGGAAGTCGTGCACGAAGCACTGCCCTAAGAGTTTATTCGGGATCTGTGTGCAGACGTTCCCGAAGCTCCTAGTGGTAAAACCCCCGCACTACCGGTATCTCGTTGCCGCACACGACTTGGAGAGAACGACCATAACTTAGCTCTACCCAGAGCTTGGAGACGATGAAGATCGAACAGAATGTCGACAGAGGTTTTTCGTAAAGAATTTTTTCTGAGTTATTTTCAAAGAAACACAGACGAATATATAAGACTGATGTGTAACGGTCTGAATTAATTTCCGATTAATTCAGCCGTTACACAAGAGAATTAAAAGAATGAATCTGGACACTGAAAATTGTAACGGTTCAAAACATTTGTAACGTTCAGAAATTAATTCCAACGTTCAGAAAAAATAAATGAAAGAATGAAGAGGAGCAAAAAGAATTTTAGGGTCCCAGCCCGAACCCGAAGAGGAAATCGGATCGGCATTCGGCGCCCGCAGATGTGGGCGCGTACCCGCACCCGTTATGCGCGCCGAACCGAGTATAGCCGAGCCGGACGGCGGCGGCGGCGCGCGCGTGTGGCCCAAGGGGTTCCCCACACAACAACTTAATTGAGCAAAGGAGAGAAACTAATATATGTACACAAGAAGGCTTTGGTGCATCCGATGTGGGACTAAAGAAAGAAAGAGGAATTTGAACTTTTGCAAGAAAACAAAACCAAAACCAACAATCCCCCCCAAAAGGTCAAGTTCCGAAACAGAGATAAGAGTGAAGTAAAATAGAGAGAGAGAGCATCTGGACAGTAAAATACTATGCATAGATGAGATGGACTACAGCCTTGAATCTCACGTAGTGACTATTGCCTTAATCTGAAGAAGTGCTTGATGGACTATGCCTTGAATCAGACTTCTTGAACCAGATTTAGAAAAATAGCACACATAGTACGCTAGAGGTCCTTGATCTATCGGGTGGCGCTTTTAAATGGCCATGCGCACTTTCCACATTCATGAGAGTTGTCTGGGATCGCCCTGTCCCATAGTCGCGGCCTTCACGACCTCTCATATAGGTAAGTCCTTAATGGTTGGTGATATGAATCAACCCAGCATTACAGCTTGGACCTATTAAGAGTTTAACCTCATCCTAACCATATCACACAGGAACACTGTCACCATAGGGATGGGGAGTCAATGTACACATGTACAATCGCTTGGGCTTTATTTTAATGAGATTTTAATCTCGAGTCAGTGTTCCATAAAGTCACCTAAGTTCAGCTTATTTCTACCCATTGAACCGGCTTCTTGGGATCTCCAGTCAGACTCGGTTGGGTTGCCACTGCTGGTGACTAACTTATGGGCTTAACCCCATCCCCCTCGATGATTCTAGGATCAAAGTCCTAGACAGACCCTTCGTCAAGTGATCTGCAAGGTTCTTTTCTGACTTTATATAGTCAAGAACCACATATTTGCCTAGTAGGCTTTTTATTGACTTGAAGCGCAGCTGCAGGTGCCTGTTCATCTTAGCATTCACAGAATCATGCTTTAGTAGTTCAATAACAGATTTATTATCACAATTTATAGAAATTGCAGGAACAGGACTAAGAGAAACATGTATATGCATAATAAGATTTTTAAGCCATTCAGCTTCTGTGTAAGTTGTATCTAAAGCTATCATTTCGGAGTCCATTGTACTCCTAGCTATGATAGTTTGCTTGCAAGAGCCCCAGGAGATTGCAGCTCCTCCTAGAGTAAATACATATCCAGTAGTAGATTTTATATCATGTGAGTCGGTTACCTAGTTTGCATCTGAATAACCTTCTATGATATCAGGGTGCCTAGTAAAATAAAGTTTGTAATCTAGGGTGCCCTTGAGATATCTAAATACCCTATCCAAGGCAGTCCAATGTGACTGATTTGGGTTACTGGTATATCTACTCAGTCTCCCAATAGCAAATGCAATATCAGGTCTTGTCCTGTTTGTTATATACATAAGGGAGCCTATCATCTGTGAATATTTATGTTGTTCCAAAGGTGGTCCTTCATTCTTTTTCAGTACAATACTGCTGTCATAAGGAGTAAGGACAGGTTTCTTATCAAATAACTCAAACCTTTTTAGCATTTTTTCAATTGAATGTGCTAAGGATAGAGTATAACCCTCTTTGCCTTTGGTCACTTGCATTCCTAAAATTAAGTTGGCTTCTCCTAGGTCTTTCATATCAAACTGGCTAGATAAATAGTTCTTTGTAGTATTTATCAATTCCAGTGATGAACCTAGGATAAGAATGTCATCTACATACAAGCATAAAATGATACAACTTTTACATGTACCTTTAGAGTATATACATTTGTCATACTCATTTGACAAGAAACTATATTCACAAATTACTTTGTCAAATTTGTTGTGCCATTGTTTGGGAGCTTGTTTCAAGCCATAGAGGGATTTTACTAGTCTGCAAACTTTTTTTTCTTGACCTTTAGCAATGAAACCTTCAAGTTGGTCCATATAAAGTTCTTCCTCTAGATCTCCATTCAAAAATGCTGTCTTTACATCCATTTGATGGATTAGCATATCATGAATGGATGCTAAGGCCAAGAGAGTTCTAATGGATGTGATCCTAGCTACAGGAGAGTAGGTATCAAAATAATCTAACCCTTTCTTCTGGGTAAAACCCTTAACAACTAATCTAGCTTTGTATTTCTCTATAGTACCATCGGCTCTGAGTTTCTTCTTGAAAATCCACTTACAACCTATTGGTTTATTCCCTAAAGGTAGATCTGTTAGAAACCAAGTGTTATTCTCCATGATGGAGTTGTATTCACTGTTAATGGCTTCTTTCCAGAAGGGAGCATCAGGAGACGACATTGCTTCTTCATAAGTTGAGGGATCACCCTCTATCAAAAAGGTGAAGAATCCTTCTCCTAAATTTTTTTCAATCCTATTCCTTTTACTCCGTCTTGGTTCTAAGTCTTGTTCAGATTGAGAGCTAGGTATTTGGACTTGAGAACTAGTAGAGGGTATGGAGGAAGAGATTGAACTTCTATCCTTAAAAGAAAATATATTTTCAAAGTAAACTGCATCTCTTGCTTCTATAATGGTATTGTTAGAGATTTCATTTACTTCTGAGTGAGTCACTAGAAATCTATTGGCATAGCTGTCTAAGGCATATCCTATGAAAACAGCGTCTACAGTCTTGGGACCAATCTTCCTCTTTTTAGGTTCGGGAATTCCGACTTTAGCAAGACATCCCCAAACTCTAAGGTAATTAGTCCTAGGTGCTCTACCTTTCCACAGCTCATAGGGAGTCTTATCTTTTGTCTTAATAGGAATTCTATTAAGAATATAACAGGCAGTTAAAAGGGCTTCTCCCCATAAGTTATCAGGAGCACCAAAGCTGAGAAGCATGGCATTCACCATATCTAACAGAGTGCGGTTCTTGCGTTCAGCAACTCCATTAGACTGAGGTAAATATGGAGCAGTTACCTCATGAATTATTCCATGTTCTTCACAGAAGTTAATCATTTCGTTTGAGGTATATTCTCCACCACGATCAGATCTAAGGATCTTAATATTCCTTTCTAATTGATTCTCAGCTTCAGATTTGTAGATCTTAAATCTATCTAGAACTTCATCTTTGGTTTTGAGAAGGTAGATATAACAATACTTTGAATAATCATCTATAAATGTAACAAAGTATTTTCTACCGCCTCTGGTCAAAATCCTATTTGAGTCACATACATCACTATGGATAAGTTCTAGAAGGTCAGAATTTCTTTCTACAGATTTGAATGGTAATCTAGTGTGTTTGGCTTGAACACAGATTTCACATTTGTGTTTGTCATCTATTGGAGTCTTGGGAATAAGGTCTAAAGTCATCATTCTTTTAATGGAACCTAGGTTCACATGACCTAGTCTGCCATGCCAAATATTTGAAGATTCTATATTAGAGACAATGAGAGAACAATCAGACATTTTATTCATTTTACTTAAAATGAAAAGACCGTCTTTTACAAAGCCTTTTCCTATAAAAGAGTCATGCTTAGAAAAAACTACTTTATTAGCCTCCATTACAATTTTGTATCCTGAGGCTACAAGAAGGGATCCACTAACTAGGTTTCTCCTGACAGACGGCACATGAAGAACATCATGAAGAGTTAAGATTTTTCCTGATGTCATCTTCAGGTTAACTTTTCCTCTTCCAATAATTTGTGCCGTTGAGCCATCTCCTAGGGTCACACCTCCTCCACTTGATTCCTGATAGTTTGAAAAACAGGAGCGATTAAACGAAACATGAACATTAGCTCCAGAATCCAACCACCAATCATCAGAATGGTAAGAGAGGTTAATAAGGGGTTGAAAGCTTACAGACCTGAAGGAACTCGAAGAACCTTTATGAAGCATGTTCGCTTCTGGTCTAACTGAGCCCTTTCCTTTGTAGGAGGTCTGGACAGCTTCCTTCTTCCTATGGTAGCAGTTGATGGCCATATGGTTTGTTTTACCACACACAAAACAAAATCTCTTTTGATCCTGAGTCTGACTGAAGTTTCTAGGTTTTTGGTTTTGGTGATGATGGTTGTGGTGGTTAGGCTGAAAGTTTTTCTTCTTCTTGAAGAAATTCTTCTTGGGTTTATAAGAAAAATTAGACTTGGGTTTTCCTTGGCCTTCTACAAGGTTTACCTTAGCTTTAGATTCAGTCTTAGGCTTAGACCTCAATCTAATTTGTTCTTCGGTTCTAATTTTCTTTAGGACTTGATTGTAAGTAAGATCTCCTTGTGTATGGATAAGATCCTTAGCCATATCAGACCAAGATGGAGGTAGCTTGTCTATTAGGCATGCTATTTTATGTTCATTGGAGAAAGATGTCCCTTTGGCTTGAATATGTCTAAGATATTCTTGGAATTCATGGAGCTGGTCATTCATTGGTTTGTTATCTACCATAAAATACCTATTAAAGGTTGAAGAATTAAACCTTTCTATTCTGGCATTATCACAGCCGTATTCATCTTCTAAGGCTTTCCACAGTTCTTTAGCGCTCTTGTATTCAAAAAATATATCATACAAGGATTCAGATAATGCGCTTAGAATTCTATGAAAACAATGGAAGTCTCTCTTTTGGGGTTTTTGGTTTCGATGAGGTGGACACTCCTATGTCAGACTCAGTTTCATCAGAATCATTTGTGATGGGTGTGGACCCATCAATGGCAGAAATAAGTCCTAAGGTCGTGAGCCAAAATTTCATTTGGCTCTGCCATCTCTTGAAGTATGAGCCATCAAACTTAGCAGGTTTTGCAGTAGAGGATTCCTCCTTACCAGTCATGATTGCAGTCTGAAAAATATAAATTTATTTAATAACAATGTCCAAGATAATAGTTTAGGTGGTCTTTGCTAATCAATCTTAAAATCTTTAGTTTTTCAAGTGTTGATCAACTCAGGTTAGCTGTAGGGGCCGGTTCCCAGCTAGCGGTGGTCCGAAGACTCTTAAGTACCGTGTCGCTTAGGGTTGTTTACACCCGGTTGACAGAAGGACCCTTTCGGCTTGTGCCCGAGTTTGTCTCTACTTTGAAACTTTAGATTTGAAGATTTTATTTGCAATTTCCTTTTACTAAACTATTTTCTTTTTGGTCCTACTTGCTTTCAAAAAACTAAGTGATTAAAAATGAAGCAAATTGTATGTTACAACTGAAAGAAATTTTGTGATCAAAATTGTAATTGACAAAATTATCAAATGTGCTAACAATATTTAAAACACTTTAAGCAGATTTGCAATTTGATAATATAGTAAGCAATTTGATAAATAAACAGATAAATCAATTGAGGAATTGAAACAAATTTCTACAGTGACTGTTTAACTTGAATTTTGTAGAAAAATTGGTGGAGTAACTATTAACAATTTGCTATAAGTCAAATTCTCTAGAATACAAATAAATTGCTAGAAATCAAATTCTCTAGAATAAAAATGTCTACAAAAATATCAAGTTGTGAATACAAAATGTTACAGTAACTATTTTATTCTCTTATTTAAATGTTACATTAACTATGTTACAGTAACTATGATGCAAGTTGTGAATAAAAAGAAGTGTTTATCAGTGTAACAAGTTGTGAACAAAAAAATTACAGTCAAATTCAACAGTAACTATTTTGTACATAAATCAATAGTAAGTATTTATCAGTAACTATTTAAATTCTAACAAATAATAAACTCTTAGATTGTTAGAATTTATTGTCTTTTACTTACTGAAAAATTTCAGAATACAAAAAATAAAATTAAACAGATGTTACCGGCCTCTGGGGAAGTCGTGCACGGAGCACTGCCCTAAGAGTTTATTCGGGATCTGTGTACAGACGTTCCCGAAGCTCCTAGTGGTAAAACCCCCGCACTACCGGTATCTCGTTGCCGCACACGACTTGGAGAGAACGACCAGAACTTAGCTCTGCCCAGAGCTTGGAGACGATGAAGATCGAACAGAATGTCGACAGAGGTTTTTCGTAAAGAATTTTTTCTGAGTTATTTTCAAAGAAACACAGACGAATATATAAGAATGATGTGTAACGGTCTGAATTAATTTCCGATTAATTCAGCCGTTACATAGGAGAATTAAAAGAATGAATCTGGACACTGAAAATTGTAACGGTTCAAAACATTTGTAACGTTCAGAAATTAATTCCAACGTTCAGAAAAAATAAATAAAAGAATGAAGAGGAGCAAAAAGAATTTTAGGGTCCCAGCCCGAAACCGAAGAGAAAATCGGATCGGCATTCGGCGCCCGCAGATGTGGGCGCGTACCCGCACCCGTTACGCGCGCCGAACCGAACCGAACCGAGCCGGGCCGGGCGGCGGCTGCGGCGCGCGCGTGTGGCCCAAGGGGTTCCCCACACAACAACTAAATAGAGCAAAGGAGAGAAACTAATATATGTACACAAGAAGGCTTTGGTGCATCCGATGTGGGACTAAAGAAAGAAAGAAGAATTTGAACTTTTGCAAGAAAACAAAACCAAAACCAACAGATTTGTGTCCCGTGTTCTAAGGGAAAGCTTGTTACTAGATAAATGCATCTGCATTCACCTCTCAAACTTTTAATAATTTTTGCCTATGACCCTCATGTTTATACCCAAAAGGTTGGTCGAATCCCTGATCAAACGACTTCAAATGATAGTTAGACCTCTCCTAATGTCGTCAAAATTATCCATTAGTGTTTGGGGGTTTGCAATAATTCATGCCGCATCTTTAATAATTTTTTTTTTAAGGCCAACCTCAAAACATAAGTTCTATCTTATACAATTAGTGTCTGAAAATCAACCAAATATTTTTCATCTTCGAAAATTTGGTTGTGCAGTATGTGTTCATATTCCACTACCAAATGGATCCCCAACATAGATTGAGAATTTCTGTCATTTTTGAACCTCCTTCAATTATTAAATTTTTGGAACCTTGACATAAGATGTTTTCACCGTAAAGTTTGTGGACTGTCACTTCGATGAGACAACATTCCTACCATTTGGGGGGGGGGGGGGAACGACGAGAATTATTGAATTATTATCATGGAATATTCCTACTCTATTTTATCTTGACCCTAGAACTCTCCTAATGAAAAATGAAGTTTAGTGAATTTTACACTTGCACTATATTGCAAATGAGTTGCCTAATACATTCAATGATGTTGCAAAAGTAACTAAATTATGTTTTTCAACTATGAATTTTTATGCCCGAATAGATATATAAGACAACAAATGAATCGGCTTTTTTAGAGAATATTTGTAAATTTAGAACTGTTGTGGATAGTCTTCCCTTACGGAGTTTAACAAAAGAGATCTTATAGAAATCAAAGGGTTAGTTTTTTTTTCCACTTATAATGTCATCACTTACAAGTGACACTTACATGTGGTTCAAAATATTGTTCGTCTTTTCCACTTATAAGCAGGGACGGAGCTCCCTTAGGGCCAAACTGCCCCCCCCCCCTGAAATTCATAAAAAGTCTAAAAAAAAAAAACCTAAATAGTAATGAAAAATTGACCTAGTTTGTTTTCACCCATAGCAAGAAACATCATGCACTGAGTAATAAATATGTCTCATATTGTATATGTCATCTTTTCTACTTACAAGCAGGGACGAAACTCCCTTAGGGCCAAAGGGGGCCCTGCCTCCCCCCCTGAAATTCATAAAAAGTCAAAAAAATAAAAATCCTAAATAGTAATAAAAATTAACCTTGTTTGTTTTCATCCCTAGCAAGACACATCATGCACTGAGTAATGAACATGTCTTATATTGTATATGTAACTGAATACTATTAGTACCGATGCTTAATCAAAGATGGTAGAACAAGAAGTTGATGTCTAGATCAGGAGTTCACACAAAATTTTTCTCTCTGATATATCTCGATCCAACGAAAAACTATATAATATAGAATATAGTTGCTGATGATAATTCCTTCTCCATCACAGAATTCAAGAACCAAAAACACGTTCTTCCTTGCAAACGCAGTTGCAAGACAGAACCTTTACAACTAGAAGAAGAGAGAAATATAGAATAAAAATTATTCTTGCTGGGGTGGTGAAGACCACCGTTGCTCAAAGCAAGATTCGTCCTCTATCGACGGTCTACTCCCAGGAGCCAACAAGTTCACAAGAGAACTTCTAGAACGCTCGTAGTCACCTCTTTGTGTGACTCGAACGGACTCCTTTGGACTCCTCTTTCTCAATTTTTGGTGTGTATCAAAAGGAGGCTAGAGGGATCTTTATATAGGGAAGGATGGAAGCCCATCCTCATCTTCTTTCCGATGTGGGACTAAAAATCCAATATAAAAAATTGATATCCCACAATCGTAGCCCAATGCATAGCCTGCTCAGCACCCGTTCAACACTCTCTCAGCGCCCGTCCAGCACCCGCTCAGCGCCCGCTCATGCAACACGCGCATGCAACACGAGCATAAAACTCGTGCATACAATGAGCGCACGAGCGTAACAAAAGTGCACAAGCGCCTGCTAAGTGCAAAGTGCGCCAACAAAGTGCCACTTTGCGCCCGAGTCCGAGTCGCTAAGCCTTTTTGGAGCTTAACTCCTATGGAATAATATCCAAGAGCATGACAAAAAGCTTAAAAGCTTTCATTAAGGAGTTAATCCTTTTTTCTCCTAATAAAATACCCCCACATGGCACCCATGTTCCCCACCACACCCTATGTGCACATCTCAACACATACAAAGTATTATATTTAGATACCCAATGTTGGACTATCTTTACTAGTCCAAAGGTAAAAATACCAACAATCTCCTACATATCTCAATATATGGGTTGAGTATTTCCCACAGTGACTGTCCATTATGTATTAGGATAGATGTCACTTCGACTTGAATCTTCCCGTATGGGTCGAATAATAGTATGATACAAGAATGGACTAAGCCTTGAATTCAGCAACATAGCTGCAATTCTTTTCACTAACACAATGACATCAGTCGTGCTTCCGGTTGCACATTAAATGTCCTGTGCATGCCTGGTTTCAGTGAATGTATCTTGGACATCTATAAGTTTACCCTCAAGAGATGACCTGTATCTCTTTTCATATACTCTATGTGAGTTCTTTTAAAGAGTCCTTGGCATGAAGTCTTGCGCTTCCTTGCAGTGATACTCCGCTATGACATGGCCCAAAGTCGAGGTCCCACCTCATTGTGGTGTCATTCACTGTAGCATGAGGTCCCAGGCTCTTTATAGTGCCAAACTACCCAGCATGAAGCGTTGTGCTTCCTTGCGGTGTTACGCCTTTGTGACATGGCTCGTGTAGCCGAGGCTTTACCCTCTCTAGGTACCTCTTGGTGGTGTCACACCACTATAACATGAGGATACCGACCTCTTTGTAGTGCTGCCTACTACTCTTTATTTTACAGCATTAGGCCACCTGCCTATATGCGGTGCTACACCGCTGTGACATGGATCGTGAAGCCGAGGCATTACCCTATCGATGAACCTCATGGTGGTGTCACCCACTGTAGCATGAAGTTTTCTGCTCCTTTGTAGTGCTATGCTACCGTGCTTCCTATAAAGCACGCCGGACATTCCAAATATCCTAGAACTCATTAAGGCGTCTAAGCCATCCTCTCATAGGATCTTGTTCTACTAAAAGAACATATAGTAGACAATAGTGATTCTGGGTCCGTAATACCTCAATGTCTTAAAAGACTATCCACTATTCCTGATATTCTCCCAGTCAATGATCATTCTTTGAACCAAAAGCTAGATGCCTAGTAGATTTCTCTTTGAACTAATAGCATAAAACTTTATGGTAGAATTACAAAGACAGAATATCAAAAGTCCTCCAAGCCCATGTATGATGTGTCCTTGACTATATGCGGTGTTACGCCACTATGACATAGCCTGAAGCCGAGGTTTTATCCTGTCAAGGTACCTCATATGGTGTTGCCACTGTAACATGGAGTACTACGCTCCTTTATAGTTCTTATGATCAACTAGCGATGAAGGTCTTATATGAACGGATCCGCCAGACCCTCCTGACTTCGATCATCAACCATTGTAATGATGCCATCTTTGATGTGCTCATGTAGTGCCTTGAACGGATCTAATAGAATCACCTAGCTTCGAATATTAACCATTATCATGATGCCATCCTTGATGCACTCATACAGCAGCATGTGCCTTAGCCGCACATATCTCTTCTAACCATTAAAGAGAAAAATTGATGCCACTACTGCAGTTGTCTGGTTGTCGCAGTGAATCGGTATTACCGAATATGCACAACAACCACTGAAAGATCATACATGAGCTCCCGAAGCCACTCTGCTTCATCCGCTGCAGCCGCCAGTGCATAGAACTCAGATTCCCTTAAGGAATGAGATATAACAGCTCCACCCTTTGAGAAGACATATTCTTCTGTGGACCTTTCGCTCTCTACTTCTGAACACCAGCTTGCATCACTGAAGCCTTCCACTACTGTCGGATACCCGCTGTAGTGTAGTGCATAATTCTGAGTCCTGTTGAGATATGCCATTACTCTCTTCACAGCTTTTCAGTGCTCAACACCTGGATTGCTCGTGAACCGACTCAGCATTCTCACGACGAAAGCTATGTCAGGCCTTGTGACAATTGTTGCATACATCAAACTTTCGATAATGCATGAATACTCCAACTGCCTGACAGTTTTCCTCGAATTTGGCTTCAGCTTCTTGTCACACCTGTACGAAGTATCGATCCCTGGAAGATCCTCATATCCATAGAGTATAAGCATCTTCTCAATATAATGAGACTGTGACAACACCACTCCAGTGCCCATCCGGATGACCTTGATCCCCATGATCATATCAACTCCCCAAGTCCTTCATACTGAACTTGGATGAGAGAAACTTTTTTGTCTCAGTGAAACGTGCTCGATCCGTGCCCAGGATCATCATGTCGTCCACGTATAGACAACCGATGACTCCTCTCCCGTTAGTGAACTTTGTGTAAACACACTTGTCCGTCTCACTGACCCTGTAGCCATATCTTATAACTTTATCAAACTTCTCATGCCACATCTTAGGAGCTTGCTTCAGACCGTATAACGATTTTACCAACTTGCAAACTTTGTCTTCAAGGCCCTTGACGATGAATCCTTCTGGTTGTTGCATGTAAATCTCTTCGGTCAATTCACCATTCAGGAATACTATTTTCACATCCACCTGATGCATAACTTGCTTATGGATTGCACTTATAGCAATCAATATCCTGATGGTCGTCATCTGCGCTACTGGAGCATATATGTCGAAGTAGTCGATCCCCTGCTTCTGAGAAAACTCTTGGCTACTAGCCTTGCCTTGAACTTGTTAACAGTTCTATCGACCTTCATCTTCTTCTTGAAGATCCATTTGCATCTGATTGGTATAGCTCCTTTAGGAAGATCGACCAACACCCAAGTGTTGTTGGAGGTTATTAAGTCATACTCATCATTTATAATCTCCCTCCAGAAGACAACGTCTCTGGTCTTCATCGCCTTATCATAGGTAAGCGGATCTGCCTTCGCATGATAGGTGACAAAATCATCTCCGAAGTCCTTCTGTCTCCTCACCCGCTTAGACACCGGTTGTGAGCTCTGGTTCGAACGTTGTCCCTAGAATGATAACTTCTTCTTGGACTACATCTTCATTAGAAGTGTTAGTCTCCTGTGCACTCACACTATTCTCCGAAATATCTGCGAAAATAATGTTCTTGTCCCTTACAAATTTATCTTTCAAAGAATTCTGAGTCGTAAGATTTCGATGATATAATTTAACTCAATATCAAGGAACCTCTGAGCATTACTCTTCTCAGCATATCCCAGGAAGATTGTCTTCGTAGTCCTTATTCCTAGCTTCTGAATCTTCAAGTCTGGAAGCTTCACATACGCCAGACACCCCCACACTCTGTAACAACTTTTTTTTTTTTACATTTTTAAAAAATAAAATTTTAGGATTTTTCGGTAATTTTTAATTATTTAAATTAAAGGTCCTTCTGGGATTAATATTTTTATGTATTAAATTAAGTATTAAAATATTACAAAAATTATATTTTTGGGTGTATAATTAATTATTGAATGTTGTGTAATTTTTCTGAAATTTATTGGGCTCAAAAACTATTTTTTAAATAGCTAAAAACCCCTATTTTAATTAAACCAGACTTGAACCGAACCCAACCCGGACTAAACCCAACCGAACCAAAACCTTACCTAACGGGTCGGGTCTGGACCCGACCCGCGGACCCGCCTACCCGACCCAATAATTAACCCACCCCTGTTTCCCCCACGAACCCGACTCCCCTCCCCCCGTGATTTCCGGCCGACGCCCCACCTCCGGCGCACGACCGCCCCGCCTTCGCCGCTCGACCCCGCCTACGACCCCCACGATCTCCCCCCCCCGCTCGGCCTCTCCCCCTATTAATCCCCCCCGCGAGCCAAACCCCACCGCTGACACCACCCTCACACCCACCGCCACCGCTTCGCCGACCGACCCCAACTCCGTCGACTCCACCGTACGACCCCTCCCTGACGACCTCCAGCGACGGCAATGAGCCTTCGGTGACCCCAACGCCACCGCAGCAGCCACAACAGCCCTAAGCCCCGCCGCCGCAGCCACCGTCGTGCTCCGCCGCGCCGCCCTGTCACGAACAACAACAATGTATACCTCTTCCCGCTCGCATAACTCTATGTACATTGATCCATTTTTTGTTCTATCAAATCCTGTACGAAGACCACGTGACCCTCTCAAAACTTGTACAAATGGTTCGGGGTATTGCGTCCTGTATCGATCGCAAACCGCGACGCAAAAACAGGAAAAACAACCCAATTTCTGAAATTCAGAAATCGTTCTGAACTCACAAGTTCACGGCCATTTTTCTCCCAACCTGTGTATTATTTCTGAATTATGTTTAAACAGTTAATTAGACAACATAACCGAGTTTTAAATCCTGTAATTATTTTATTTTATTATGCTGTATGTTGTGTTTTATTCGCGGATGAAATTGACTAAAAACTTGGCCTTTAAAATCTGAATTTTCTCCCGAAACTGGGTGTGTTCCGCTAAACGAGGCAACTTTGACATAAGAAAATTATACCGAATGGTGTGCATCGTTAATACGGATGTGTGAGATTTTGCAGAAGTTGATTTGGATGTACGTGCACACCGGAATTAATGCGTATCCGTCGACATCGCCACGTATCGGGCCTGTTCTGAAACTCGTTGTAACTTTGTGTGTTCTCGTCGTTTCGAAAGAAAACTTATGCCATCGGACTCATAGCGATACGCTGGTCCTGTGACCCAAGTTTGGTTCGATTCTGAGAACATCGACAAAATCCCGTATCGTGGGCCCCACGGCTCCACTTGACGGGCAATTTTGTGATCGGCTCATCGAAATCCAGTTCTGAATATTCCGTTAGGTTCGTATCGTCATTCTGGACTTGTAGACACTAAGTTTAACAAATTTGGAGAACTTTGTTCCTGACACATTTTTCAGTGCGAAGTAGGCTACATGTGGACCCTGATTTTGCCCCTGTGTCCATATTGGATTTATGGATAGGTAATCCTAGCTATTTCATGTCTTCTGAAAGTGATGGTAATATTTGTTTCAGCATCCGGAGGCGTTCCTGGAGATTCCACCTATATCGGAGCAGTAGTTGGAAACTAAACCCCAGGCAAGTGTACCTTGCCAATCTTGCAGTACTTACTTTATATTATTCCCTTGATCTATTTACATGATGTATCTATTCAACCTAGGACCATGTGATATTGCTTAGCATCCGGATAATATTTGGATATCGATGCCGTACACGGAGTCGTGTAACGTCACTAGAGATTGATATCGCGACCCTATATATTTTTGTGCTTGCATTATCAAGTACGTCATACCATAGGATACTTGACACTATTCACGAGACATAATCTTTCTGAGATATTCATGGTGATTATGTATAGGTTACAGGATTCGTGACATAGACTTTATACATATGCTTAGCTATAATTATGACTCACTGCATCAGTTAGAGGTCATGATCTTGCGTGTTATGGACATGAGACGTGTGATTACATTGGGTAGGGAGAGACACACAGGCTATAGGCTGATTTCATATATATATATATATATATATATATATATATATATATATATATATTTATATATTTATTATTGTGAGGCTCTAGATTCTACATCAGAGCTAGGCACTCTACTAGTGATATCACTGCTACCGGCTCTCCGACACAGAGCTTGTAGTGGTCTCAGCCTGAGTTCTAGTGATGCTCTCAACTTGCATATCACTTAGCTGGTTACATAGTTTATCCTATTAATTTATTTATTATTGTACTGCATTTATTTTGGCTTGAGCTATTCTTGTACCTTGTTATGTCCCCTGAGGACCTGGAATTCGGATTATGTCCCCAGGTTTAGTAGAGGAGATCTACCCCGAGGTATACGGGACAAAAGCAGGCGCTGGAGCAGTACCAGAACCAGAGGACGAGGTGATCGTCGAGGATTCCTTCTGAGTATCTGGTTTATTATACTCAGTTATTTCTATTGTTAGACTCTTATTTTCTGTCTATTGAACTGCTGTATCAAACTCTTTATCGGGTTGTTCCCCGAGATATTTATTGAGACTTGTTGATTATTATTTCATCTTGATGAATCTGATATTGATTGTATATATCTGCTGTGGATGAGATTAGTATCATAGACCTTTATAGTTATTTGACAGCTTAAGTACACCCTGATGGGTCCATTAAATTGGGTTTGCCCATCGGTGTGTGCTGCTGGCTAATGCCACGTGTCTAGTCCCTCAGTATTTTGGGACTGGGGCGTGACATAATTTTTTTGGTGGCCCATGCAGGTCTATGACTAAATTGTTTCGGTTTCAACTAGGGAACTGAGCAAGCCTGCGATAAGGATATGATAAGTTATAGGATCTCATCCACTTGATTGAATCATTCTTGATCTCTATATCGGATTCGAATTAATTACTTGACTTGCATCCTGTCTTGAATCCCCTATGCGCCTTTTATAGTTTATTTTGGATGCAGAGTAATAGAATCACAAGCAAGCAACAAGACTCCTCTAGGTACACCACAAGGTGCTGTGATCACCTACGAAGATGAAGTGACACCAAAAGATAGAGGTCAATCAACTCAACAAGGTAATCAAGCAGATTAGCTCGCCTCGAGGATAAAGCAAGACGATATTCCACTACCGCCGCAGTTTACTCCACCGATGCCTACATTTCCACCAGGACAACAGATGTTTCAAATATTCTACGCAATGATGCAAGCCCAACATCAGGTTTATCAAAAAGCCCAGCAACAACAGATGACACCACCACAAGGACGCGGACAAGCTTTTGCGATGACCATGGAGGACGCACAGACTCGTGAAGTAGCGAATACGCGTAAGATTTAAGTTATTCATAGCTATCTATTCCTAGTAATGCCATAGCACGTGCCTGTTAATTCCTTTCTTATCCTTAAACCTAGTATTTTGAACTTGTTAGTAATTGATACCTAAGTTTTTCTAAGTTGTAGATTTTCTTGCTCTATCAAGATTCCTTTACTCTTGAATTACTTATCTAGGAAAATATTTTTCCTATGTGTTCTACTTGATCCTCACACTTTTTCTTCGATTTCTCTTTGATCATGATTCTTTATCTTTTGTGTCTTGCTTCAAACATATCTTTCAACCGCGTCATCTCTGCTGTCGGTTATGTTTGTTTTCTTAATTGCGAGGATGCAATTCTTTTAAGCTGGATAGATTGTAACAACCTATTTTTTTTTAATTTTTTAAAAATGAATTTATAGGATTTTTTGGTACTTTTTAATTATTTAAATTAAAGGTCCTTCTGAGATTAATATTTTTATGTATTAAATTAAGTATTAAAATATTATAAAAATTATATTTTTGGGTGTATAATTAATTATTGGATGTTGTGTAATTTTTCTGAAATTTATTGGGCTCAAAAACTATTTTTTTAAATAGCTAAAAATCCCTATTTTAATTAAACCGGACTTGAACCGAACCGAACCCAACCCAGGCTAAACCCAACCAACCCAAAACCTAACATAACAGGTCAGGTCTGGACCCGACCGGTGGACCCGCCTACCCGACCAAATAACTAACCCATCCCCGTTTCCCCCACGACCCCGATCCCCCCCCGTGATTTCTGGTCGACGCCCCGCCTCCGACGCTCGACCCCGCCCACGACCCCCACGATCTACCCCCCCGCTCGGCCTCTCCCCCTAATTAAACCCCCCCGCGAGCCAAACCCCACCGCTGACACCACCCTCACACCCACCGCCACCGCTTCGCCGACCGACCCCGACTCTGTCGACTCCATCGTACGACCCCTCCCCGACGACCTCCAGCGACGGCGATGAGCCCTCGGCGACCACAACGCCACCGCAGCAGCCACAACAGCCCTAACCGCCGCCGCCACCGTCGTGCCCCGCTGGGCCGCCCTGTCATGAATAACAACAAGGTATACCTCTTCCCGCTCGCGTAACTCCATGTACATTGATCCATTTTCCGTTCTGTCAAATCCTGTGCGAAGACCACGTGACCCTCTCGAAACCCATATAAATGGTTCGGGTATCGCGTCCTGTGTCGGTCGCAAACCGTGACGCAAAAACAGGAAAAATAATCCAATTTCTGAAATTCAGAAATTGTCCCGAACTCACAAGTTCACGGCCATTTTTCTCCCAACCTGTTTATTGTTTCTGAATTCTGTTTAAACAGTTAATTAGACAACATAACCAAGTTTTAAATCCTGTAATTAGTTTATTTTATTGTGCTGTATGTTGTATTTTATTCGCGGGTGAAATCGACCAAAAACTTGGTCTTTAAACCCAAATTTTCTCCCGAAATTGGGTGTGTCCTACTAAACGAGGGGACTTCATCGTGTGCAAATTATACTGAATGGTGTGCATCGTTAATACGGATGTGTGAGATTTTACAAAAGTTGATTTGGATGTGCGTGCACACCGGAATCAACGCGTATCCGTCGACATCGCCCTGTTCTAAAACTCGTTGTAACTTCGTTTGTGCTCGTTGTTTCAAAATAAAACTTGCGCCATCAGACTCGTAGTAATACGCTGGTCCTGCGACCCAAGTTTGGTTTGATTCTGAGAACGTCGACAAAATCTCGTATCGTGGGCTCTACGGCTCCACTTGACGGACGATTTTGTGATCGGCTCATCGGAATCCAGTTCTGGATATTCCATTGGGTTCGTATCATCGTTCTGGACTTGTAGACACTAAGTTTGATAAATTTGGAAAACTTTGTTCCTGACACATTTTTTGGTGCGAAGTGGGCTACATGTAGACCCCAATTTTGTCCCTGTGTCCAAATTGGACTTATGAATAGGCAATCCTAGCTATTTCATGTCTTCTGAGAGTGATGGTAATATTTGTTTTAGCATCCGGAGGCATTCCTGGAGATTCCACCTACATTGGAGCAGCAGTTGGAAACCAAATCCCAAGCAAGTGTACCTTGCCAATCTTGCAGTACTTGCTTTATATTATTCCTTTGATCTATTTACATGATGTATCTAATCAACCTAGGACCGTATGACATTGCTTAGCATCCGGATAATATTCGGGTGTCGATGCCGTACGCGGAGTCGTGTAATGTCACTAGAGATTGATATCGCGACCCTATATATTTTCGTGCTTGCATTATCAAGTACGTCATACCATAGGACACTTGACACTATTCATGAGACAGAATCTTTCTGAGATATTCATGGTGATTCTATATAGGTTACAGAATTCGTGACATAGACTTTATGCATATGCTTAGCTATCATTATGACTCACTGTATCAGTTAGAGGTCATGATCTTGTGTGTCATGGACATGAGACGTGTGATTACATTGGGTGGGGAGAGACACATAGGCTACAGGCTGATTTCATATATATATATATATATATATATATATATATTTATTATTATGAGGCTCTAGACTCTACATCAGAGCTCGGCACTCTACTAGTGATATCACTGCTACCGGCTCCCCGACATAGAGCTTGTAGTGGTCTCAGCCTGAGTTCTAGTGATGCTCTCAACTTGCATATCACTTGGTTGGTTACATAGTTTACCCTATTAATTTATTTATTATTGTACTGTATTTATTTTGGCTTGAGTTATTCTTATACCTTGCTATGTCCCCTGAGGACCTGGAATCTGGATTATGTCCCCAGGTTTAGCAGAGGAGATCTACCCCGAGGTATACGGGACAAAAGCAGGCGCTAGAGCAGTACCAGAACCAGAGGACGAGGTGATCGCCGCGGATTCCTCCTAACTATCTGGTTTATTATACCCAGTTATTTCTATTGTTAGACTCTTATTTCCTGTTTATTGAACTGCTGTATCAAACTCTTTATCGGGTTATTCCCCGAGATATTTATTGAGACTTGTTGATTATTATTTCATCTTGATGAATCTGATATTGATTGTATTTATCTGTTGTGGATGAGATTAGTATCATAGACCTTTATAGTTATTTTACAGCTTAAGTATACCTTGATGAGTCCATTAAATTGGGTTTCTCCATCGGTGTGTGCTGCTGGCCAATGCCACGTGTCTAGTCCCTCGGTATTTTAGGACTGGGGCGTGACACACTCAAATGACATTCAAGTTGGGTCTGACTTTGAACCAGAGTTCATGAGGAGTAACATCGGAAGTTGCGTACAATACTCTGTTTAGAATGAACGTAGCCGTTAGCGCAGCTTCTCCCCAGAAGAAGTTTTGAAGACCCACAGTTATTAGTATTGACTTTATCATCTCTGTCAATGTTTTGTTCTTTCGTTCAGCTACTCCATTTGATTGAGAAGAATTTAGAGCAGTCGTCTCATTGATAATTCTATGTTCTTTGCAGAACGATACGAATTCAATAGACCTATACTCTCCGCCTCGATCACTTCTGAGTCTCTTGAGTTGTTGCCCTTTTCGATATTCAGCCTCAGCCCTAAACTCCTTAAACTTCTTGAATGCTTCATCTTTTGTCTTGAGCAGATAAACGAATACGTATTTCGAGTATTCGTCGATGAAGGTAATAAAATACTTCATCATGGCGTTTGTGGAGAACCGTTTGAAGTCGCAAATATCTGAGTGTACCAACTTCAGAAAAGATGTACTTTATTTTATCCGTTTGAAAGATTTTCTTGTAATCTTTGTCTGCACACAGACCTCACACTTCCCCACCTTTTTACTCCCATATTTGGAGATAAGCCATAGACTAGACATCTTGCGGTACAAAGTACATATCGTAGTCTTGGTGTCCCACAACTCTTGTAATGAGACTCTACTCACAAGCAGAAGCTCGAACATCCATCTGATACTGAAGCCTTGTTCCAAAGTATGTCTCCTGCCAAGATATCACCATCTGGCAACCATGGATGTTCACCCTCAAGTGTCATACCCGATTACAGATTTGGTATTTTCTTGAATTTCTAGAATTTAATTTTTCTGATAATGTATTCCTGCTGTATATCTCATATTGGTTCCTGTCATTTTATTTATTGTTATTTTTTTGTTGTTGAGAGAGACTACCCGAGACCAGTAGAATACCCATTGGCATTTGCCATAGACCTGGTTTAGGATCTGCATGTAGAATGGATACCTGGTTTAGTTCATTTGATTGGACCCATGACTAAACTATCTTTATCTCCTCTTAGTATATATATGCGTATTTCTCTTTCCTCACTCATTTTCTTATTTCACTCTTCTTGCTTCCTTCTTCCTCCTCCCCTTCAATCTCCCTCTAGCCAAACCCTAACCCTAGGGAGAACTTGCTGTGACTTGGACCGTGAGAGGAGAGGCTAGAAGCTACCCAAGACAAGTACATCTTGCTCAATGGTGAAGCCTTGATTTTTGAATTTTTCATATATATGTTATTTTAAAAATATATTTGATGGAAAATGTTCTCTTTGAGTTGCTGATCATATTTAGTTCTTGAAGTTTTAGATTTTGATATATAGATTTGCGTAGATCTGAGTTTTAACTTAGGATTTTATATGGGTTCCATGAGTTTTTCCTTGATTTCAACTATTAAAGCTTGTTTTTTTCTTTCTAAAACTAGTGTAAGCCCCTGATTTTTCAAGAATATTCAAATTGGGATTTTTCATAATTTTCTGGAATTTTTTGGGAATTTTCTGTAATTAAAATCAGGGTTTTGAATTATTACCTAATTTTTAATTGATAATAAACAACATTAAAATATTGTGAAAATATTATTTTTGGGTGTAAAATGGAAAACTGGACTTAGGATAATTTTTCTGGAATTTATCGGGCCCCGGACCTAATTTTAAATCACCTAAAACTATTTAATTAACTATTATTATTATTATTATTATTATTATTATTATTATTATTATTATTACTTTTATTTTATAAACCCTGGCCCGGCCCTTTGGGCCCAAGCCCAAACCGGCCCACCCGCCTAGTGGGTCGGGTCGGGTCCACCCGAACCCGCTCGACCGCGACCCGCCTCCCCTTCTCCCTCTCCCCGCACGACGACCCGCTCTCCGCGTCTTCCGCCGGGGCAGCCGCCTCCGGCCACGTGGCGCCGTCCCCGGCCACTCCGCCTGCACCCCTCGGCAACTCCGCCACGACGCGCCGCCCTATCCGGTGACCTCCAGCCCCCTCTCCCCTATATAAACCTCCGCCGGCCCTCCTTTCTCCACCCGCTGAACCCGCCACCGCCGTCCCTAGCCGCTGCCAGCACCGCCTAGACGCCGACCGCCACCGCCGCCTTCCGCCCTTGCCGGCGACCACCCTCCTTCCTCCTACTCCTTCTTCCCTCTCCCCGGCGGCCCAAGACCCCGACAGCAGCACCAGCAGCAGCAGCGGCTGCGCCGACCGCCAGCCGCCGCCCGCGGCCTCGCAGCACCCGCCCAGCCCACGGCCGGGCTCCCTCGTCGGAGTTCAAAGCCCTAGCCCTAACCCTAACCCTAATTCCTAAATCCGCGTGTCCGACACGAGTCGGACACGACTCGACCCTGAATTTTCAGGTACCCTTCAGGTACGCGTAACTTCTTGCTCGTAGCTCTGTTTTCAATTCCGCAAATTGCGTTGTGAAGCCTGTATGACCCTCTCGGTGCCCGGACAAACTGTTCGGGGTATCGCGTCCTGTGGTGATCGCACACCGCGATCCAAAAACAGGAAAAACCAGACCCTGTTTCACCCCGGAACTGAGTGCGCCCCGCCAAACGGGACGACTTGGTCGCGTGCGGTCTTCACAGATACGTACGCATCATCGATACGGACGTGTGATTTTTTGTGGAAGCTGATTCGGGTGTGCGTGCACATCGAAATCAACGCATATCCGCGGACATCGCCCCGTATCCGCCTTTTCGGCAATTCACTCTAACTTCGTGCACACACGTCGGATCGAGACGAAACTTACGCCATCGGACTCGTAGCGATACGCTGGTCCTGTGGGTCAAGTTTGGTTCGATTCTGAGAACGTTGACGAAATCGTGTGTCGTGGGCCCCACAGGCCCCGTTCGACGGGCGATTTTGTGTTCGGCTCATCGGAATCCAAATCTGGAAGTTCCGTTGGGTTCGTATCAGCGTTCCTGACCTGTTGACACTAAGTTTGATGAATTTGGAGACCTTTGACCTGGACACGTTTTTCGGTGCAAAGCGGGCCCACCGGCGGACCCCGTTTTGACCCGAAACTGCCGTTTTTGTCCTTGTCTCCAAATTGGACCCAAGGACAGGCGTTCCTAGCTATTTGACATCTTCTGAGCATGATGGTAATGTTTATTTCAGCATCCGGACTTATTTCTGGAAATTTTCCCGAGACTCCAAACTATATTTGGATCCAAACAACAGACAAGTACCTGCACTTCAAGTTTAATCTTTATATTGTGATAGTTAATTTTCTGCTCTACTAGTACCCTTGATGACTACACGTAGTGCTAGAATACTGAATTTCATGTCTTGGATACTGTATTTCATGTCTTGCTTTTCATGTCGGGTGGGAGAATACTAGAAGGCATGTAGTTTACCCTTTCCCCCTGTAATCACTGTGTGCCAGCTGTTGGTACGCGATTGTACCATCAGCCTTATACTTGATTTTTCCCGTAATCATTGTGTACTAGTCGTCTATGACGGCCCTATTAGCCTTATAAACCCCTACATGCCAACTAGGTATTCTAAATATACAAGTTCACACACATAAGTTCCTGTCTTGTTACAGTTATATTTCTTGTCACATTTTATTCCTGTTTTACTCGGATTTCTGGTTTATAGCAATCAATCATATTTTACTTCTAGTCTTGTTTTATAGCATTATTTCTCAGTTAATTTTACTACTTACTTACGCATTTCTCAACATAATGCTTAGTCAGTTATTTTTTACCTGTCACAAATATTTAGTTTAAATCTTGTTGTGTATTGTGTACTTTGCTCCTTTCCTGACTGGATCCGTTGTTTAGGCGATGACGAGAACCTTGTCCCCACCTATTATGGACCCTCTGAGACAGCAGGTGATACAGTTGCAGAGCCGGTTCCCACCCAGGAGACTACTCCTGCAGAGTAGTTAGCCTTAGTTATTTATTTCCTTTCATCTTAGTAATCGGGTTTGTCCCCGATATAATCTATGGATCTGTAATAAACTCTGGATCTGATTATCATATTCTGGTTATAAAATTTTAGCATTCTTTTCCTGCTATTTTTCCTTGTCTATTTAATTATTGTGAATGAGCTAGATTTATCACCTGTGATCATGCCCTAGACAGCGTACTACCGCCGACACTGCGGCGTAGGCTGGACGTACCCACGCACTCGTGCCCGAATTTCTGGGTGCGGGTCGTGACACGTTTTTGTGGTGGCCCATGCAGGTCAAACGACTAAATTGTTCGGTTTTAACTTAGGGACCGAACATGCCTGCAATAAGATTGAGGATTCTAGGAAAAGCTCATTCATAGTATAGGGTCCTTATTTCAATTCTGGATATCACTTCTGATCAATTTTTTCTATCGTCCTTGATTTCCAAGTAATCTATTCTGATCTCCCTATCCCTTCATCTTTCAGAATGGTTCAGACAAGGAACACAGTAGGAGGCACATCAGAACCAGCTGAGCAGACTGTGCCCGAAACTCTTGCACTCCCTCCACCTCCATCTACTCCGGCAGTTACTTTAGATGGGGCATAACTACTTGGAGTGTTCCAGGGACTAGTGGAATCCCAGAAAGAACAGACTGCACTTCTGCGGACCAGCCTCTCAGAAGCTATTAAGTCCCAGGAGTCGCCACTCAAGAGGCCAGGGAGTGCCAAAGACTTCAAAAACCTCAGACCCCTGGAATTTTACGGAACTGAAGGCATTCTCTATGCCGATGAATGGATAGAGAACGTAGAGAGACTCCTGAAGACTGCTCGGGTTCCTGATGATCTCAAAGTGGAGTCCGCAAGCCTGCAACTGTTCGACATTGCTCGAACCTGGTTCAGAGATGAACCCCAACTATCTGCTCCTGACCTCACCTGGGAGGGCTTCAAGAGGCTATTTAAGGAGAAATTCTACCCCGAAGTGGCTCGGGAAGCTCTCGAAAGCCAATTCGAGAGGCTGGAACAAGGTAACCTGTCTGTTGATGAGTATACGGCTGAATTTAGCAGGTTAAGCCACTTTGCGGAGTACATGGTTCGTACCCCGGAGGACAGAGCCCGTAGATTCAAGAAGGGGCTGTCTCCGGATATTCGCCTTGCTGTCACCACCAGCCGAGCCCGCACCTATGAGGAAATCTTGAACGTGGCACAAGGCGTTGAGAGAGACATGGGGCATAAACTAAAGCGAGAGAGAGATACCGGAAATACGGGACCCAACAAACGCCCTTTTCAACAACAACAACAGCAGAGGTCCCCGCAGCAAACCCAGCGCCCTCTCCCTCGAGCTACAGCACCTCAACACCAAGCTCAAGGACAGAATCAACGAGTTCCCACTTGTGGCTTTTGTAAAAAATAAGGTCACACCTGGCAAGTTTGTAGGAAGAGACTAGGTGCCTGTCTGTATTGTGGATCAACAGCACATCGAGTGAGGGACTGTGCCGCTGCTCCAGGACGCGGACAAGCTTACGTAATGACCGTGGAGAACGCGCAAACTCTGGAAGCAGCTAATGCGCGTAAGTGATTCGTAGATACCTTTTTCTAGTATTGTTTTCGTGCCTGTTGGTTCGTGACCTCAGCCCCAACCTAGTAATTTTAAACTTGCTAAATAACCTGGAATGCTTTTATATTTGATAACTGTAGAGATTTTAAGGTTTTTGCTATTGTGCTTATTATATGTGTCTTGTGAACTTTAATAAATTTGTACCTCTTTTATCATCATCTAGCGCACTTAATTTTGCTAAACTCGACTAATGCTGCTATTTTATAGCCTAGTTTTGCAAGCTTCCTCTTTATCGGGCTTGTTCATGACACCTGTATTATTGAGGCCTGATCAACCCCACTAATACAAGTGTTTACTCAGAATCAGTGTACTACGGTCTGATCAACCTTAGTACATTTTGATTCGCTCTTCGCATGACTACCTTATGTGGATTGAGATATATGGTTGACTAGCATATTTGTCCCTAAATACGCCCGAGCATATCGTATCAGTTACATAACTGTACTAATACGAGCATACGAACAAATGATTACCAGAATAGAATCTCAATCCATAACCGCCTGACAATTCCCATTAGAATTCCTTAAACGCCTTGATCCCTATACCTCTGTTCTACCACCTCGCCCTTAAACTCTTTATTATTGATCCTCACCTTCCCTTACTTCGGAAGGACAGAATCCTGTGTTTGGTATAAGTTTGATTTATAGTGCTAGATGATAACCCTTTATGACTAAGGCAATACCCTAGGTGATGTGTTCTGTGTTGCAGACTTAAAGATTAAATACCATAATTTATTAAGTTGGACCTAGCTTTACTAGTTGTACAGCCTTAGAGGATATATGGGTAAAATTATAAGTTGGGTAGCGACCGCAATGTTCACCTGAGAGAAAACCGTTGGACTGTAATCAAGTGAGATTGGACAGAGAGAACCCTGCCATATTTTTAAATTTCGAGGACGAAATTTTATAAGTTGGGTAGATTGTAAGTCCCTGATTTTTCAAGAATATTAAAATTGGGATTTTTCACAATTTTCTGAAATTTTTTGGGAATTTTCTGTAATTAAAATCAGGGTTTTGAATTATTACCTAATTTTTAATTGATAATAAACAACATTAAAATATTGTGAAAATATTATTTTTGGGTGTAAAATGGAAAACTGGACTTAGGGTAATTTTTCTGGAATTTATCGGGCCCCGGACCTAATTTTAAATCACCTAAAACTATTTAATTAACTATTATTATTATTATTATTATTATTATTATTATTATTATTATTATTATTATTTTATAAACCCTGGCCCGGCCCTTTGGGCCCAAGCCCAAACCGGCCCACCCGCCTAGCGGGTCGGGTCGGGTCCACCCGAACCCGCCCGACCGCGACCCGCCTCCCCTTCTCCCTCTCCCCGCACGACGACCCGCTCTCCGCGTCTTCCGCCGGGGCTGCCGCCTCCGGCCACGTGGCGCCGTCCCCGGCCACTCCGCCCGCACCCCTCGGCAACTCCGCCACGACGCGCCGCCCTATCCGGTGACCTCCAGCCCCCTCTCCCCTATATAAACCTCCGCCGGCCCTCCTTCCTCCACCCGCTGAACCCGCCACCGCCGTCCCTAGCCGATGCCAGCACCGCCTTCCGCCCTTGCCGGCGACCACCCTCCTTCCTCCTCCTCCTTCTTCCCTCTCCCTGGCGGCCCAAGACCCCGACAGCAGCACCAGCAGCAGCAGCGGCTGCGCCGACCGCCAGCCGCCGCCCGCGGCCTCACTGCACCCGCCCAGCCCACGGCCGGCCTCCCCCGCGGCAGCGACGTTCTCCTCCGGCCGGGCTCCCTCGTCGGAGTTCAAAGCCCTATCCCTAACCCTAACCCTAATTCCTAAATTCGCGTGTCCGACACGAGTCGGACACGACTCGACCCTGAATTTTCAGGTCCCCTTCAGGTACGCGTAACTTCTTGCTCGTAGCTCTGTTTTCAATTCCGCAAATTGCGTTGTGAAGCCTGTATGACCCTCTCGGTGCCCGGACAAACTGTTCGGGGCATCGCGTCCTGTGGTGATCGTACACCGCGATCCAAAAACAGGAAAAACCAGACCCTGTTTCACCCCGGAACTGAGTGCGCCTCGCCAAACGGGATGACTTGGTCGTGTGCGGTCTTCACAGATACGTACGCATCATCGATACGGACGTGTGAATTTTCGTGGAAGCTGATTCGGGTGTGCGTGCACACCGAAATCAACGCGTATCCGCGGACATCGCCCCGTATCCGCCTTTTCGGCAATTCACTCTAACTTCGTGCACACACGTCGGATCGAGACGAAACTTACGCCATCAGACTCGTAGCGATACGCTGGTCCTGTGGGTCAAGTTTGGTTCGATTCTGAGAACGTTGACGAAATCGCGTGTCGTGGGCCCCACAGGCCCCGCTCGACGGGCGATTTTGTGTTCGGCTCATCGGAATCCAAATCTGGAAGTTCCGTTGGGTTCTTATCAGCGTTCCTGACCTGTTGACACTAAGTTTGGTGAATTTGGAGACTTTTGACCCGGACACATTTTTCGGTGCAAAGCGGGCCCACCGGCGGACCCCGTTTTGACCCGAAACTGCCGTTTTTGCCCTTGTCTCCAAATTGGACCCAAAGACAGGCGTTCCTAGCTATTTGACATCTTCTGAGCATGATGGTAATATTTATTTCAGCATCCGGACTCATTTCTGGAAATTTCCCCGAGACTTCAAACTATATTTGGATCCAAACAACAGGCAAGTACCTGCACTTCAAGTTTAATCTTTATATTGTGATAGTTAATTTCCTGCTCTACTAGTACCCTTGATGACTATACGTAGTGCTAGAATACTGAATTTCATGTCTTGGATACTGTATTTCATGTCTTGCTTTTCATGTCGGGTGGAAGAATACTAGAAGGCATGTAGTTTACCCTTTCCCCCTGTAATCACTATGTGCCAGCTGTTGGTACGCGATTGTACCATCAGCCTTATACTTGATTTTTCTCGTAATTATTGTGTACTAGTCGTCTATGACGGCCCTATTAGCCTTATAAACCCCTACATGCCAACTAGGTATTCTAAATATACAAGTTCACGCACATAAGTTCCTGTCTTGTTACAGTTATATTTCTTGTCACATTTTATTCCTGTTTTACTCAGATTTATGGTTTATAGCAATCAATCATATTTTACTTCTAGTCTTGTTTTATAGCATTATTTCTCAGTTAATTTCACTACTTACTTACGCATTTCTCAACATAATGCTTAGTCAGTTATTTTCTACCTGTCACAAATATTTAGTTTAAATCTTGTTGTGTATTGTGTACTTTGCTCCTTTCCTGACTGGATCCGTTGTTTAGGCGATGACGAGAACCTTGTCCCCACTTATTATGGACCCTCTGAGACAGCAGGTGATACAGTTGCAGAGCCGGTTCCCACCCAGGAGACTACTCCTGCAGAGTAGTTAGCCTTAGTTATTTATTTCCTTTCATCTTAGTAATCGGGTTTGTCTCCGATATAATCTATGGTTCTGTAATAAACTCTGGATCTGATTATCATATTCTGGTTATAAAATCTTAGCATTCTTTTCCTGCTATTTTTCCTTGTCTATTTAATTATTGTGAATGAGCTAGATTTATCACCTGTGATCATGCCCTAGACAGCGTACTACCGCCGACACTGCGGCGTAGGCTGGACGTACCCACGCACTCGTGCCCGAATTTCTGGGTGCGGGTCGTGACAACTAGTTATTATAGTTTATGGAGCTTTCCATTTCGAACATTTTGGCTTTTAAATCGCTTAATTTGGAGTTAAATTAAAGTTTTTATAGCCAAAATAAATTCTGAAACTTTGTTCTCGGACCTGTCTGACAGGGACGATGAACAGTGCCGCGCAGCAGTGGGTTGCGCATGGAATTTTATGTCGTAGCAGTGCGCCGCGCATGGAGTTTCATGCCGCAGTAATGTGCCGTGCATCACTTTCTTGCCGCACGCAGTGCGCCGCGCATGGAGTTTCATGCCGCAGCAATGTACCGCACATGGAGTTTCATGCCGCAACAGTGCACCGCGCATATCAACCCTCACCGCGCACATCAGTAGCCGCGCACATCAATCCTTGCAGCGCAGTGGGCTGCACATGGATTTTTTGCCGTAGCAGTGCGCCGCGCAGCGAATTCATGTCGCGCGTATAATAACCCGAATGCCTATTTTTGCCTATTTAAGCTATTTTTTGGCTCGAATTTCGTAAAACTCAAAACATGAAAGTTGTAGATCTCTGTTTTCTCTTTCTAAATATTTTTGAATCACCTTATTTGGAGTTCATATGTGAGAGTTATCCTTAATTTACTATAATGTATCATTTTTCTAATGCGTAAAACGTTTTAGCCCAGTTGAGTAATAGAGCATAGTTGGATGTTGTGTTACCATATGTTAACACGTGATTTGGATCCTCACGACACCGTGGAAATATTTATATATGATAATTTATAGCATTTTGGCATCGGGTAATCGAGTGTGAGTATTGTCCATTGTTATCGCGTGTCCCGAATACGATAACTCGTAAAAAGCTTGTACTTGTGACTCATCATTCTAGAAAGTTCTCAAGTGTCCACGACTTGAGAACTTGAAATAATTTAGTAATGATTAAACAAGATAAGATTTACCTATATCATTGGTGTAACGACCCGTTCATCCCGTTCCCCCTGCTCGGGGAGCGCAGCCAAGAAATACTTACGACCGTCCGAACGGGACAGATTGAATCAAGATCCTTTCCTCGTTATGGATTGGTTTCTTCGGAATCAGGTCCCATAGTCAATGGATCGTGCCTCAAGGAAGGACTCGACGGCAGAGTAGAGAGAGGCCTTTCCGTTGTGTTGGTTTTCCTTGCCCGTTTTCGATTGCCGCTTGGTTGCGTACTTGTTGGTTTTAGGACTTGCGTTTTCTTGAACGGTTTCAATGGATTTCATTATTTTCGTTCTTAGGATTTCGCATTTCGTATCGAGCCTTGGAGACCGAAGCAGGAGGTATTGATCATCCGTTGGTGCGTGCAGGTGATCGTGTAGACGACGCGCGAGCGGAGTCTTAGGGATCTCTGCTCCTTCTTCCTATACAACCGACTGTGTGAGTGGCTCTATTTCGATAAGCACCTTCTTTCCAAGGGCTCCGTTCATAATTAAATTGACTCAGTAAAGCATTCAATCAAACGATACCACTTAAGTAATAAGTTGGATAATAAGATAAGATAAGAAGTAGGCTTGGAACACCCATCGCTTGTCATATAAAACCTTGCATAAATTCATTGATGCATGCATGGTAGTTGGATGTTTAATGGGTTGGTATTATTGATAGTTCAAAGTACTTTTCAATAAGCTCAAAGTGTTCTTCTATAAACTGCTGCATGTTATTTCATATAACTGTTGGTTGATTGTGATAGTACAGTAAAGCAGTTTCGTAAATGATGTTCTTTAACATTGGCTAGGAAGTAAATCTATGAGGTAGAGTCATAGATATGGTCATGGGAATTCTTGTGCACAGGGGATCCAGGTTCCTGCGGACGGTTACCGGGGCACCGGGCCGTTCCGACCCGGGCGGAATCTACTTTTTTAGTACTGGGAGCGGGGAATTGTAGCGGGGCTAGCTACCCGCGCTGCAAGCGTCGCCGCCAGCTCAGACTAAACCCATGATGGCTGGTAGAACAACAACAAAGAAAGAATTTGTGTATATTTAAACTGTGCAGACTAACTATGTCTTCGTGACAGGGAAGGCCATGGTAAGTTGTACAGGTGGTTCAGACGGGACAGGTAAAGTCACCGAACGGTGGCATGTGAAGTTATGTTATTTTGTTCTTGCATACCTGCTACATGAAATCTGAACTAGGCAAGAATAGAAACCCACCTAAGAACACAAGTGTTGCATGTTCATTTAAACTCATCTAAAGAGCTTGGTAAAGTTGAGCAGCTAGCCTTCACCAGTACTTTTCGAAGTACTGACCCTCGTTGTAGCAGGTTCCCCGGCGCAAGGCAACGCGGCGAGGAGCTGAAGCTCTCTCCGGACTTTTGGGACTCTTGGCGGGTCGGGGCCAAGACTTTGGAGGCTCAAGCTGGAAGCCTTCCCCTCTCTCTCCGTTGCGGAAATAACGCTAAAGCGATGGTGCTTCCCCGCACTCAAGGAGTTTTATGTTTTTGAAGCTATGTAAAGGGACATAATGTATGGATCGGCTATCTCATTTTGCGTCCGAGTTTGTAAGCCCGTGGGGCATTTTATACTTTTGAGTCAAGCAATGTAACCGGATGTTCATTATAAATAAAAGAGAAACTTTTCTATGCCTCAATCTTGTGTCATCTTATTTGTCTACTCTGTTGCATTGATCTAAAGAATATCCTTATGCCTAAGGCCTGGTGCACGCGCGCCCTACGCATGCACGGCATCGCGCCCCTGGGACGATTATCGGTTAGACGAAATCGGGGCGTGACAATTGGGAGGAAAGAATATTGCACTACCGTCTACCCCATCTCTAAGGGCCCCATGCAACATGGAATAACCCTGCTAGGCAAGGGCTCCATGACTGACCAAGTTTACGTGTGTTGTGGCACTATAAGTTGATATTATTGAGCAGCGATTCATAACATTATATATTTTTAGTATATGCATTCCAGTATATGTTCCAGTTATGTTTCAGTTTAAGTTATGTTACAAGACCATTTTCAGATAAGTTTATGATTACAAAATCAGTTTCATTTACAAAATCTCTTTAGGTTTACAAAATTAGTTTCATTTACAAAATCACTTTTATGTTTACAAAATCAGTTTTATTTACAAAATCTCTTTATGTTTACAAAATCAGTTTCATTTACAAAATCTCTTTATGTTTACAAAATCAATTTCATTTACAAAACCCATATTTGTTGTTTTCCCTTTTCAGATCTTTTGGTATCACCTCATTTGGAGTTCATATGTGAGAGTTATCCTTAATTTACTATTGTCACGCCCCAATCCCAAAATGTCGAGGGACTGAGCACGTGAGCAATGGCCAGCAGCACGCACCGATGGACAACCCAATTTAATGGATCCATCAGGGCACGCTTAAGCTGTAGTCTAGCAGTACTAAGTACAAGTCTCAGGTATTACTAATCTCATCCACAGAATAAATACAGATTAATTGCCAGAAATAATGCAATGGAAATAAATAAGCAATATCAAATAAGTGTCTCGGGAAACAAATCCGAGAATTATTCTGTTACATTTTAAGGAAAAGACAGAAAATAAAATACTGAAATGGAAATACTGTGAATATGAAGCCGGTGCTCAGGAGAAGTCTTCTGCAACTATCTCGTCCTCGGTTCCGGGTTCTGCTCCAAGGAGTGCTCCTGTACCGTACACCTCGGGGTAGTTCTCTGCGGCTATACCTGGGGACATAGTCCATTCCAGGTCCTCAGGGGACATAACAAGGTACAGAAAATACAAGCCAAAACATATGCAGTGCAGCAATAAAATAAACAGCAGGATAAATATGTAAACTAGCTAGTGATATGCAAGCGAGAGTTTTAGTCATACTTAGGCTGAGACTACTACAGGATCAGTGTCGAAGAAACCATAGCAGTATTTTCTCGAAGAGCCAGTAAGGAACCAAAGCTCTGTATCAAAGTCTAAGGCACCGCCAGATAAAAGTATTTATAATATATTCAGCCTTGATATGATAATACTCTCCCCACCCCATGTAATCTCACGTCACAGTTCCAAAAAATATCAGGTACAAGTCACGCAAGTTTGAACTAATGCAATGAGTCAGGCTAGAATTTAAGCATGTAAACTGGTAATGACATGAAAATGTAGCCTATACGGAATCACCAGGTATATCTCAGGCAATTCCGTCACATGAAGAGTGTCAGGTGTCCTGGGTTGAGCAGTTAAACAAGTTACTTATGAAACTACAAGCAATCAAGTAAAATACTTTAACCAAAATTATCAGAGAATTTGGCAAGCTTTACTTGCCCACTGATGTATAACTAAGTCCAGGAAATAGGTAGCAAAGCTGCAAGTTTTGGCAAGGTACACTTGCCTGTGGTTCCGGCTATGTTTGCAGTTCTGACTTCGGCGGGAATTGCAGGCGGTACTCCGGTTGCTGAAACAAACATCACCATCAGATCCAGAAAATATCAATCAGCTAGAAACGCCTGTCCTTGGGTCCAATTTGGAGACAAGGACAAAAACGGCAGTTTCGGGTCAAAACGGGGTCCACATGCGGGCCCGCTTTGCACCGAAAAATGCGTCCGGGTCAAAGGTCTCCAAATTCACCAAACTTAGTGTCAATAGGTCAGAAACGCTGATACGAACCCAACGGAACTTTCAGAATTGAATTCCGATGAGCCGATCACAAAATCGTCTGTCGAGCGGGGCCTGTGGGGCCCACGACACGCGATTTCGTCAACGTTCTCAGAATCGAACCAAACTTGACCCACAGGACCAGCATATTGCTACGAGTCCGATGGCGCAAGTTTTGTCTCGATTCGACGTGTGTACACAAAGTTAGGGCGCATTCCAGAAAGTACGGATATGGGGCGATGTCCGCGGATACGCGTTGATCCCGGTGTGTACGCACACCCGAATCGACTTCTGCAAAATTCCATACGTCCGTATCGACGATGCGCACGTATCTGTGAAGACCGCGCGTGACCAAGTTGTCCCGTTTGGCGGAGCGTACTCAGTTCCGGGGTAAAACAGGGTCTAGTTTTTTTCCTGTTTTTGGATCGCGGTGTGCGATCACCACAGGACGCGATGCCCCGAATGGTTTATCCGGGCATCGAGAGGGTCGTACAGGCTTCGCAACGCAATTTACGGAATCGAAAACGGAACTACGAGCGAAAAGATACACGCACCTGAAGGGAACCCGAAAACCAGGGTCGATTCGTGTCCGACTCGTGTCGGACACGCGGATCGAATTAGGGTTAGGGTTTACTGTGCTGGACTCCGGCGGGGACGGCGGCCTGGGGCGGCTGGCTGAGGCGGAGGGGCACACAGCGGCTGCCGGAGTGGAGCGGGCGGCGCTCGGCTGCTGCTGCGGCTTGCTGTTGCCGCTGCTCGCCGAGGAGAGGAGGGGAGAAAGGAGGAGGAGGAAGGAGGAGGAGAGGCCGGGGTGGTGGACGGTGCTGGGGCGGTGGCTGGGTGGCTGGGCAGCGGCGGAGAGCGGTGGCGTCGATGGGGAGGGGCTAGGGCGGTCGTGGCCGTGGGAGGCGGAGGAGGGGGACGTGGGGGCGAGGCGTGGGGCTGGCCGGAGTGGGCGGCGCTGCGACGGCGGCGGAGGCGGCGGAAAAGTCGGGGAAGAGGGGGTCGTGGGAGAGAGGGGGCCGGATCTGGGTCGGGTTGCGGGCGGGTAGCGGGTCGGGCGGCGGATCCGATCCGACCCGACCCGATAGGGGAGTGGGCTGGGTTCGGGTTCGGGTTCGGGCTGGGCCCGGTGGGCCGGGCCCAGTGGGCTGGGTTGGGCTGGGAAAATAAATAAAAAGTAAAAAAATAATAATAATAATATTAATAATAATTATAATAATCAGTAAATAATTAATAAATAAATAATTAATTAAATAAATACTTTTTAGGCATTTAAAAATATGTCCGGGGTCCGATAAATTCCAGAAAATTGTCCTAAGTCCATTTTTTATTTTACACCTAAAAATATTATTTTCATAATATTTTAATATCATTTATTATCAATTAAAAATCATTGAATAATTAAAACCCTGTTTTTAAATTACAGAAAAATCCCAGAAAATTCAGAAAATTGTGAAAAATCCAGTTTTTAAAATTTTAAAAAAATTAGGTGGTTTACAACTATAATGTATCATTTTTCTAATTCATAAACTATTTTAGCCCAGTTGAGTATTGAAGCATAGTTGGATGTTGTGCTTTCCTATATTAACACGTGATTTGGATCCTTACGACACCGTGGAAATGTTTGTGTATGATAATTTATTGCATTTTGGCATCGGGTAATGTAAAACCCATAAGTTATATTAAAAACCCTTTTCTTTTTAGACCCAAAGCCCAATATCCAAACCCATACCCACTTGACTAAGTCAGAACCAACCCCCGTAATTTCTCTCCCACTCCCGGATCTGGAAACTACCTCCCCCTCACGTACTTATTCCCACTCCCAGAGAACTTTTTCTCAGAACCTCACATTTTCTTCCTCTTCTTCTTCCTCCCTCCTTCTTCTCACCCCGACCGGCCATCCCCGCGCGAGCACCCCCTTCGGCCAGCAGCCGGCTGCGCATCCCGCGCGGTTCCGGCGACCCCCGAGCCGGCGCCAGCCGCGGCCCCGGCGCCCCTCTGCGGCCGCTCCGCTCCAGCACCACACACCCCTGCGCGGCCTCCCCGGCCGACCAGCGCCCCGCGCGCCTTCCCGCGCGGCTTCTCCGCGTGTCCCGGCACTCCCCTGCGTCCGACCCCGATCCCGTCTGTGCCCGATCCCGAGTCCGAGGCCTCCCCTCGGTGCTCCTCCATCAACTTCCCGGTAGGTGCCACTATCAGAACGTACTGTTCCTTCCAAAACCATTCTCCTGTCCGACCGGGACTGACAGAATAAAGCCCTGTCAATCCCGGGATAGCTTAGAAATTGATATTTAAAGTTAATTAAGTAGATTAATGTTAGTTTAGTTATTGGTTTGTTAATTAATTAACGATTTGATATAACGATCTTCAATACATATATTAGTTATATATATAATAAAAACCTTATTAAATATTACGTAGATTAGTAATTATTTTGTATATATTTCTAAAATGATTTTTTTTGTATTCAAAATATAATACGTTAGTATTTAAAATAAATTTTCCAAAATATTATTCTCTTACAAATTGATTTGTAATATTACCAAAATAAAATTAAGTAATATTTTTTCCCTTAAGCCTAGTTTATTAGAAATAAATTGATTGCTAAAACAAATGATATTATTTTATTATAATCGTTATAAAATAACTAAGTACTTTCCTATTTTATCTTATTAGAAACAAAATGATTTTTTAAAATATTAGTATAATATTTTAAATAAGTATATCTAAAACGTATTCATTAATTTTCGCGTATTCGCATCTTTATTTCTTTTTACCAAAGATTAGTGTTTAAACGAAACAAATATAAATAAATGCTATTTCTTTTAATAAAATAGAAAATCGTTTATTTACCTTATTAAAAACAGAAATACGATATTTTACCTTAAATTAAAATGTAATATTTCTACGATAAAATAATAAATAAGTTTTATTATTAAAATTGTTTTTGTTTTACTAAATTGCTATTACAAATTATTATTAAAAAAAAATCGATCGTTGGATTAAATCATTAACTTAGTTAACTAATCAAGTCAGATTAAAACCCTTTGATTTAATTCTAAAATTAGATTATTAATAAATGTAGGTTCCTGTAACTAAGGTTGAGACCGTCGCGACATCTTACTCGCGTCACCAACCAAATCCAGGCAAGTTTCATATAATTCAAACCTGTATTTTAGTTGTAATTAAATATGTTGCATGTCATATAGATATATTGTGACGACACTTGATTCACGGAACCGACTGATTGACTGATTGATTGACTTATTGACTCATGGACTCATTGACTCATTGATTATTGCCTTGGGAACTGGGGAGTAAAGTTAGCACCCGTGGTCAAAGCCCCCTTATTGCCTCATTGTGGATAGCTGAAGTCCAACCTCACTGGACTGACGCCGGACCGTGTTCACTAGAACACATATTGCCTCCAACCCCAACCGGCCACGGGACGCTACCTTTCTCAAAATACTTTTAGTGATTGTAGTTTGTCATCAATTGCTTCATCGACATTTACTGTTCTTGTCTCATATTTATTTCATACAAAATATAAATATTGTTCAAAACTATTTTATTGCATCATTTTAATTATCATTAAAATACTGGAATTGGATATATGTTCTTGCTCCCTCCTGACTGGAGATTAACATTTTAGGTGATTACGGTGACGACGAGGCGTATGACACATTTTATGGTCCGGACCAGAGTACTGAAGGTCTAGCTGAACCTAGCCAGGAGGCCGATGTTTAGTTGTTTCCCTTTAAATTCCAAGTTGTAATAATCAGGGTTGAAGTATTAATCCTGGACCATGTTTTGCTTGATAATTGCTTGTAAAAGAATTTCTTTTTCGGACTTAGCAATAAAATTGAATTTCCTTCATGTATTCTAGATGTCTGTGTGTTACTACGGATTGATACAGCTTACTGCCGCCGTCTCACAACGGTGCAGGCTGGGCATGATCCGACTGGACCCAGATTATTGGGATCGGGTCGTGACATGTTTTCAGTGGTGGCCCATGCAGGTCTAGTTTACAACCTTTGGTCTAGTCAACTTAGGCTAGCCAAACAAACCGACTTGCCTTTGACTTTAGGTTTAGTATGACTTTAGGAAAACAGACTCTAGAAACAATTAGAACACTTAGAATTCTTGAGAAAATTTCAATCTGTCACATCATAAGACCAAAATTCTTCTATCTATACATATATACAATTATTTTTGCTTGCTTATAGAACATAGGTTACCTTGCTTATGCTTGCTTCCTAAACCTTCCAGAAGATGGCACGAGGAAAGACAACCCGTTCCGGCCCAGCCGAAGAAGAGGCTTCGTCTTCTGAGCACACCCCAACTCAAGCTCAGTCCGACCCCTCTCCGTTGCAGCTCACAGATCGCCCCCATGCTGCAAGAGCTTCCCGCGCTGCCTACACTTCAGTAGTACATACAGCCCCACCCATTCCTCCCAGGACCACATCAATTCCAGCCGATGTGACTCCTCCTGTTGCACCACCTGTGCCAGTGGACCCCGCTGAACTCGTAGGCCTGCTACGAGGAGTTCTTGAAGCCCAGAGGGTCCAAGCTGAAGCAAATCGCGAGCAGACCGCGATTATGAAAGAGGGCATGGAGAACACCCATAATGTAGCCATGGCAGCGCTAGGAACATCCCAGTCAGAACAGAAGCCTGCCAAGGTAAAGGTTGGAACTGTGGAAAATTTTAAGAAGTTGGACCCGCGTCCCTTCAAGGGGACCGAAGGCATCATCTACACAGACGAGTGGCTAGATGATATGGAGCGACTTCTCAGCGTCGCTCGACTCCCAGACGACCTCATGGTTGAGGCCGTAGCACTCCAGCTGAGAGATTTGGCTAACATTTGGTACCGCAACGAGCCAAGATTTCGAGCTGGAGGGATTTCCTGGCGGCTATTCAAGAAGCAGTTCAAGCGGAAGTTCTTTCCAGAGGCTGCCCTCGAAGCTATGGGAGGACAGTTTCAAGATCTGAAGCAAGGAGACCGCACAATTGAAGAATATGCGGCTGAGTTCAACAGGCTTGTCAGGTTTGCAAGTCACCCGGTGGACAACCCTGTGGAACGTGCTAAGAAGTTCCGGCACGGACTACGTGAAGAGATCCGCACCTTAGTAGCTGCTAACGGTGCGAAGACTTATGACAAGATGTTGAAGGTGGCCCAAGATGTAGAGGCCAGTTCACCTGCCCGACCCAAGAGGGAGCATCCAGGGTCAAGCAACAACTATCAGGGCAACAACAAGAGGCACAGCAACAACAACAATAGGCCCTCCTATCCCCAGCAGTCCCAGCAACAACAGCCAGCAGCGGCCAACAAAGCGCCTCAGTACAACCAACAAAAGGCGGTCAACTGCACCTACTGCAAAAGGCCAGGTCATACCGCAGAGATCTGCAGGAAGAAATTGGGACACTGCCTTGCTTGTGGATCTGCCATCCATCAAGTGAAGGACTGCCCCACAGCATTCAACAAAACTGGAGCTGGACAGCAGAGAGGTCTACTGTCTACCCAGCAGTAGCGCTACAACCAGCACAGAGCCGGGCAAGCTTTTGCCTTGGCTGTGGAAGAGCCAGAAGCTGAACCCGAGACAGAAGGAGATGTCATCGCAGATTCCATTCTACTTCATTCGCACCCTGCCTTAGCATTATTTGATTCTGGAGCATCACACAGTTTTATATCTGCAAACTTCATTTCTGCACACCATCTAGTTACTGGCATAAGTAAGATGATTTGTAGAGTTATGACTGGCGGAGGACCAATACCCATTAGTGAGACTTGTAGCTGCCCAGTCACTATCTTAGAACATGAGTTTCAGACTCAGTTCCTAATAATGCCTCTGCCAAACTATGACGTAGTCTTGGGCATGGATTGGCTTAGTCAGCATCATGCTCTGATAGACTGTCGAGAAGGCTGCGTAACTCTAGACCCACCTGGAGGACCTAAACTCAAGGTGATTCGAGCACCTGAAGGCGTGGAGTGTGTGTCCTACACATCCATCACTGAAGAAATCGGACCCCCTCATCCTCTCATAGCAAAATTTATAGACGTCTTCCCAGACAATCTTCCAGGGCTACCCCCTGGTCGAGATATGGAATTCTCGATCGATCTTGTACCAGGCGCAGCACCAATCTCCCAACGCTGCTACCGAGTGAATCCCAAGGAGTCCAAGGAGATGAAAGACCAGATTGACGAGCTTCAGGCGCAAGGATTCATCAGGACCGGTGCCTCATCCTGGGGTGCACCAGTCTTGTTTGTACCCAAGAAGGATGGGACAGTCAGAATGTGCATAGACTACCGGGCATTGAACAACATCACTATCAAGAACAAGTATCCGCTGCCCCGGATCGACGACCTCTTCGACCAGCTGAGTGGAGCTAAGGTTTTCTCGAAGATAGACCTCAGATCGGGTTACCATCAAATCAAGGTGAGGAAGGAAGACATTCCAAAGACGGCATTCAACACCAAGTATGGACAATTTGAATTCTTGGTCATGCCCTTTGGTCTTACAAATGACCCAGCAGTGTTCATGAATCTCATGAACAAGGTCTTCCACAAATACCTGGACCAGTTTGTCGTTGTCTTCATTGACGACATTCTGATCTATTCGAAGACCAAGGAAGAACACGAGCAGCATTTGAGGATAGTTTTGGAAACCCTCAGAAAGGAGAAGCTATATGGAAAACTGTCCAAGTGTGAATTCTTCTTAGACAAGGTGGACTTTCTCGGCCACGTTGTCACAGGAGAAGGCATATCAGTGGACCCCAAGAAGATAGCTGCCGTGGAGACATAGAATACCCCCAGTTCAGTTGCAGAGATCAGAAGCTTCTTGGGCTTAGCTGGATATTACAGGAAATTTGTGAAGGACTTTGCAAGGATTGCTGAGCCCATGACCAAGCTAACCAGGAAGAATGAAGAGTTCGTCTGGACCGAAGCGTGCCAGGCGTCATTTGAAGAGCTGAAGAGAAGGCTAACAACAGCACCGATCTTGTCGCTACCCTCAGGATCAGGAGGATTCTCAATTTATAGCGACGCGTCCGGCAAAGGATTAGGATGTGTGCTCCAGCAACATGGAAAGGTAATTGCTTATGCTTCCCGACAATTACGGACTCATGAGAAGAACTACCCGACGCATGACCTGGAGCTAGCAGCAGTCATCTTCGCCTTGAAGCTGTGGAAGCACTACCTGTACGGCGAAAGAGTAGAGATATACACGGACCACAAAAGTCTCAAGTATGTCTTTACAAAGAAGGAGCTCAACATGCGTCAGAGACGATGGTTGGAGCTCATGAAGGACTTTGATATCAGCCTGCAGTACCATCCCGAAAAGGCTAATGTGGTCGCCGACGCACTTAGTCGATATCCGATGGCGATGTTCTTGACGACAGACCGGTACCTACTGGAGGACATGGAGAAGCTGGGACTAGAACTCGTATTGCCTGCAGAAGAAATGAAGAAGCTTGGACGGGAAGCAATAGTACCCGGCGCCGACTTCCCCATGATGCATTTGCAAGTGCAGTCTAGCTTGATGGACAAAATCAAGGAGACTCAATTCGAGGACGGAGCATTGTGCAAGCTCAGGGACCAGGTGTTAGCTGGCACACTGGAGGGATTCTCTATTTCAGACGGCGGAGCACTGAGGAATGGCACCAGACTTTGTGTACCTGCTGGTGATTTGAGGGAACAACTGATGCAGGAAGCTCATCACTCACAGTATTCCATCCACCCTGGAGCAAATAAGATGTACCAAGATATACGGGAGCACGTATGGTGGTATGGAATGAAGAAGGATGTCTCAAAATTCGTTGCCAGATGCTTGATCTGCCAGCAGGTGAAAGCAGATAGACAAAGACCAGCAGGACTTCTTCAGCCGCTGCCCATTCCAGAATGGAAATGGGAGCACATCACTATGGATTTTGTGTCAGGATTGCCTCGATCCCAAGGAGGGAAGGACGCTATTTGGGTGATCGTAGACAGATTGACTAAGTCTGCCCACTTCATTCCCTTCAAGGTTGGTTTATCCACCGAGAAGTTAGCTGCCCTATACATGAGGCAAATCGTCCGGATACATGGAGTTCCTGTGAGCATTGTATCAGACCGAGATAGTCGCTTTACTTCTCACTTCTGGAAGAGCTTGCAAGAGAGTCTGGGGACCCAACTGAAGTTCAGCACTGCATATCACCCACAGACCGACGGACAGTCAGAGAGAACCATCCAGACGTTAGAGGATATGCTGAGATCTTGCGTCCTGGATTTTGGAGGGTCATGGGAGGACCACCTATACTTGGTAGAGTTTGCTTACAACAACAGCTACCAGGCCAGCATCAGCATGACTCCTTTTGAGGCTCTGTATGGACGTCGTTGCCGCACTCCCTTGGCTTGGGACGACGTAGGAAAACGAGTCATGCTGGGACCTGAGATGATTACAGATGCGGCTGAAAAAGTCAAGGTGATCAGAGACAGACTTCGGGTGGCTCAAGATCGTTAGAAGCATTGGGCGGACAGCCGTCGCCGACTTGTGGAGTTCGAAGCAGGTGATAGTGTCTTCGTCAAGATCTCCCCCACCAGAGGAACTATCCGTTTTGGCAGAGCTGGGAAACTGAGTCCCAGGTATATCGGCCCATTCGAGATATTGAGCAGAGTTGGAGAGGTGGCGTACAGAGTGGCGTTACCACCTAATCTTGAAGGCGTGCACAACGTCTTCCATGTATCGCAGCTGAGGCGTTACATTCCGGACCCGAGCCACATCCTGGATCATTCAGAGTTGGAGATTAGACCAAGTCTTACAGTACCAGAGCAGCCAGTAAGGATCGTAGACCGTATGGAGAAGCAGTTGCGGAACATCGTGATTCCACTGGTCAAGGTTCAGTGGCTTCACCACTCCCCAGGCGAATCCACCTGGGAACGAGAGGCTGAGATGAGGCAGAAGTACCCTCATCTGTTTTAAGGTATGTTTACCCTTGTTTTCCCTTCAATTGTAGTTAATTTCGAGGACGAAATTCTTTAAGAAGGGAAGGTTGTAAAACCCATAAGTTATATTAAAAACCCTTTTCTTTTTAGACCCAAAGCCCAATATCCAAACCCATACCCACTAGACTAAGTCAGAACCAACCCCCGTAATTCCTCCCCCACTCCCGGATCTGGAAACTACCTCCCCCTCATGTACTTATTCCCACTCCCAGAGAACTTTTTCTCAGAACCTCACATTTTCTTCCTCTTCTTCTTCCTCCCTCCTTCTTCTCACCCCGACCGGCCATCCCCGCGCGAGCACCCCCTTCGGCCAGCAGCCGGCTGCGCATCCCGTGCGGTTCCGGCGACCCCCGAGCCGGCGCCAGCCGCGGCCTCGGCGCCCCTCTGCGGCCGCTCCGCTCCAGCACCACACACCCCTGCGTGGCCTCCCCGGCCGACCAGCGCCCCGCGCGCCTCCCCGCGCGGCTTCTCCGCGTGTCCCGGCACTCCCCTGCGTCCGTCCCCGATCCCGTCTGTGCCCGATCCCGAGTCCGAGGCCTCCCCTCGGTGCTCCTCCATCAACTTCCCGGTAGGTGCCACTATCAGAACGTACTGTTCCTTCCAAAACCATTCTCCTGTCCGACCGGGACTGACAGAATAAAGCCCTGTCAATCCCGGGATAGCTTAGAAATTGATAGGTTTAAAGTTAATTAAGTAGATTAATGTTAGTTTAGTTATTGGTTTGTTAATTAATTAACGATTTGATATAACGATCTTCAATACATATATTAGTTATATATATAATAAAAACCTTATTAAATATTACGTAGATTAGTAATTATTTTGTATATATTTCTAAAATGATTTTTTTTGTATTCAAAATATAATAAGTTAGTATTTAAAATAAATTTTCCAAAATATTATTCTCTTACAAATTGATTTGTAATATTACCAAAATAAAATTAAGTAATATTTTTCCCCTTAAGCCTAGTTTATTAGAAATAAATTGATTGCTAAAACAAATGATATTATTTTATTATAATCGTTATAAAATAACTAAGTACTTTCCTATTTTATCTTATTAGAAACAAAATAATTTTTTAAAATATTAGTATAATATTTTAAATAAGTATATCTAAAACGTATTCATTAATTTTCGCGTATTCGCATCTTTATTTCTTTTTACCAAAGATTAGTGTTTAAACGAAACAAATATAAATAAATGCTATTTCTTTTAATAAAATAGAAAACCGTTTATTTACCTTATTAAAAACAGAAATACGATATTTTACCTTAAAATAAAATGTAATATTTCTACGATAAAATAATAAATAAGTTTTATTATTAAAATTATTTTTGTTTTACTAAATTGCTATTACAAATTATTATTAAAAAAAATCGATCGTTGGATTAAATCATTAACTTAGTTAACTAATCAAGTCAGATTAAAACCCTTTGATTTAATTCTAAAATCAGATTATTAATAAATGTAGGTTCCTGTAACTAAGGTTGAGACCGTCGCGACATCTTACTCGCGTCACCAACCAAATCCAGGCAAGTTTCATATAATTCAAACCTGTATTTTAGTTGTAATTAAATATGTTGCATGTCATATAGATATATTGTGACGACACTTGATTCACGGAACCGACTGATTGACTGATTGATTGACTTATTGATTGACTTATTGACTCATGAACTCATTGACTCATTGATTATTGCCTTGGGAACTGGGGAGTAAAGTTAGCACCCGTGGTCAAAGCCCCCTTATTTCCTCATTGTGGATAGCTGAAGTCCAACCTCACTGGACTGACGCCGGACCGTGTTCACTAGAACACATATTGCCTCCAACCCCAACCGGCCACGGGACGCTACCTTTCTCAAAACACTTTTAGTGATTGTAGTTTGTCATCAATTGCTTCATCGACATTTACTGTTCTTGTCTCATATTTGTTTCATACAAAATATAAATATTGTTCAAAACTATTTTATTGCATCATTTTAATTATCATTAAAATGCTGGAATTGGATATATGTTCTTGCTCCCTCCTGACTGGAGATTAACATTTTAAGTGATTACGGTGACGACGAGGCGTATGACACATTTTATGGTCCGGACCAGAGTACTGAAGGTCTAGCTGAACCTAGCCAGGAGGCCGATGTTTAGTTGTTTCCTTTTAAATTCTAAGTTGTAATAATCAGGGTTGAAGTATTAACCCTGGACCATGTTTTGCTTGATAATTGCTTGTAAAAGAATTTCTCTTTCGGACTTAGCAATAAAATTGAATTTCCTTCATGTATTCTAGATGTCTGTGTGTTACTACGGATTGATACAGCTTACTGCCGCCGTCTCACAACGGTGCAGGCTGGGCATGATCCGACTGGACCCAGATTATTGGGATCGGGTCGTGACATGTAATCGAGTGTGAATATTATCCAATGTATTGCGTGTCGCGAATACGATAATTCATGAAAAGTTCGTACTTGTGACTCGTCATTCTAGAAAGTTCTCAAGTGTCTACGACTCGAGAACTTAAAATAATTTAGTAATGATTAAACATGGTAAGATTTACCTAGATCATTGGGAGAGAAGAATATTGTGTTACCGGCTGCCCCGATCTCTAAGGGCCCATGCAGCATGGAATAACCCTGCTAGGCAAGGGCTCTATGACTGACCAAGTGTACGTGTGTTGTGGCACTACAAGTTGTTGTTATTGAGCCACAGTTCATAATATTATGTATTTTCAGTGTATGCATTCCAGTATATGTTCCAGTTATGTTTCAGTTTCAGTTATGTTACAAGACCATTTTCAGATAAGTTTATGTTTATAAAATCAATTTTATTTATAAAATCTCTTTATGTTTACAAAATCAGTTTCATTTACAAAACCCATATTTACTTATAAAACCAAATCTCATTTACAAAAAAATATTTATATCTTCAAAAGCTAGTTTATGCTTACGTTATGTTGTTATGCTATTAGTTATTTGCTTTAGTTCTTTATTCATTATTGTTTGTGATGTGCACTATAAGTACTAGACAAGCGTACCATTGGCCATCCGGGTTAACTGCAGTGCCGGTGGTAGCGATATTCTTCAGAGCATGCATTTGTTAGTAACTCAATTTGTGATAACCCTAGTTAGTTAATTATAGCAAGCCGTATACATGTTTGTCCGTGTAATGAATGTTTGTCTATAAGTTAAGCTCGCCCCTTTTAATTTATTTTTTGGCACGTGGTTAGGGTACTAACTTTTGCTCGGGTGAAGGTCTGTAACCTCGGTCCTTGTTTGGTTTAAGAGTTGTGATCCCGATCCAGAGTAGTTCATTTTCTCTCTTGCCGCTCATCGCCTTTCTTTCCTTGTAGCACTTGTTATCAGTTCTTTCCGTATTTTATTTTGAGACAAGTATAATTGTACCGTACAAGTCTCGACCTTCATTTATTCTTATATGTCTCTTTTCTGCTTTATGATGTGATGTGTTGGGTCTATCATCTTGAGCTCCTTGTGGTACTTGTTGCTTGGGGTTCTGAACCCTCTGGTTTTGTATGGCCAGCCCCGAGGAGAACCAGGATTCACCGTACTTCCAGCAAGATATCTCACACTCATAGGACTGAGGCCGAAGCTTGCGAGTGGGTTTTCTTTTTCCACCCCTCGTAGTGTTATCTTATTTTATGGTATTTTAGCAAGAGACAGTATTAGCTCCTTATTTTGAGATCACTTTTCTGACTTCGGTCAATATGATGTATATATTAGACCATGGATGGCATATTTGATCATGTATAATTATATTCTGCTAGTGCAATATTTTGTATTCACTAGTTTCATGATCATATGTGGTATATAATTTAGAACACCTTTTTACTTTTATATATGATATACTCTTGTACTTGTGTTGCTGGATTGAGATACTAGGATATGTCGGCCTTAGGACTGACGTCATAGCATGCTAGTGTTCACCCATATGTCTTCTAGACAACCTTAACGCATTATCGCTTACTTCGGTATTCTACAAGGTACGGTTGGCCATGTCAGTCCTTGTATTTATCCAGTATTCTGAGAGCGGGGCATGACATCAAGTCTGCAACAGACTTCCTGAGATTAGTTCCTTGGTAATCACTGGTACTTTGCTACACGTACTTCTTTGATTGTAACTTCTCGAAGTCCAGGACCATTATCCCAATCCCTAGATCCTTCGCTTGATCCTTGTTCGCTAGATCTTTGGCCTTCTTCAGTGATAGGCTTGACCTTGGTAAACTGATCTTCCTAGAGCTTCCGTGGTTAGATGCACTAGTGTCTATTCACCAGTCAACAACCACGCCAGATGACTTAACCTGCGTAATCATAGCAACCAAGTTAAGTAATCAAAGTAACCAAGTTAGGCTTTTACCTTGCTATTTTGGTTTAAAATTGGATATGTAATCCTCATTCTCATGATCCTTTATGCTTGAAGAGACATGCGCCAAGGTACTCATAGCCCTATGCGCATGCCTGGTCGCGCATAGACCTTGTTTAAAGCTAGCCATATAGACGCTTCCATGCGCCAAGTTCTGCCATACACCGAAAGAACGCCATGCGTAATGACTATACTGCACTGAGCCCGCCATGCGCAGTGAGTGCCCTGTGCTGAGACTTCTTATGTACCGAGTTCTTCCATATTCTAATTGTGCCATGCGTAGATGTATATTGCCAGTCTCTCTTCGAAAAACTGCAGTAGACTTCTCCATGCGGCTACTAGCTTCAGACATCTTCATGCGCCAACTTACATTAGATGTCGACTTACTTTCTCTTAGAATGTGCGTCTCCAGCGATGCCAGATCAAGTTCACTTCTATCCGTAGGAATGGTAGAGATCGGATTCTCTTTACCCACGTCCAATATTTGACAGAGGACTCCTTCCTCATCCAAATAATTGAAGTATAGCCCGTCAATCTTCTCAAGTTTGTAAAAACTTGTGTTGAGAAGACTTGCACGGTTGTTCCCCATCTTACTCGAATCTTGCTTTGAGATTGTTAGTCCTGAGGCTTAATCAAAGATGGTAAAACAAGAAGTTGAAGTCGAGATCAAGAGTTCACACACAAGTTTTCTCTCTGATATACCTCGATCCAACGAAGAACTATATAATATAGAATATAGTTGCTGATGATAATTCCTTCTCCATCACATAATTCAAGAACCAAAAATACGTTCTTTCTTGCAAACACATTTGTAATTGGGACATAACATTTACAACTAAAAGAAGAGAAGAGAAATATAGAATAAAAATTATTCTTGCTGGGGTAGTGAGGATCACCGTTGCTCAAAGCAAGATTCGTCCTCTATCGATGATCTGCTCCCAGGAGCCAGCAAGTTCACAAGAGAACTTCTGGAACGCTCGTAATTACCTCTTTGTGTGACTCGAACGGACTCCTTTGGACTCCTCTTTCTCAAATTTTGGTGTGTATTAAAAGGAGGCTAGAGGGATCTTTATATAGGGAGGATGGAAGCCCATCCTCTTCTTCTTTCTGATGTGGGACTAAAAAGCTAATATATAAAATTGATATCCCACAATTGCAGCCCAATGCACAGCTCGCTCAGCGCCCGTTCAACACCCTCTCAGTGTCCGTCCAAACAAAGCGCCACTTTGCGTCCTTGAGCCTGAGTCCGAATCTGAGTCCGTGTAGCTAAGCCCCTTTGGGAGTTAGATCCTATGGAATAATATCCAAGAGCAAAACAAAAAGCTTAAAAGCTTTCATTAAGGAGTTAATTATTTTTTCTCCTAATAAAATACCCACACATTACATCCGTGTGTGTAAAATTCTTCGACCAAATTTAGGTCTACTTAGTTTAGATAGAGAGACTAGGTTTAATTTGGAGCCAATTAGAATTAGAACACAGTGGTTTAGATTTATTTGTGCAATATTTATATAACTTAGTGCACCTTACCATTGCTTCGATATTTAGAGCACTACACTAGATATTACCTTCAAACAAATTTTATACACTTTTTTTAGACATGCCAACCTACCATCCTGACTCTTGTGTAACTCACAAATACTCTATCTTGCATTTCATATTAGTCGCACAATATTCGTTATAAACGTCCATATTTAAATCCAACTTTGCATCCTTGTTCGTTCCAATCAAAATTAGAGAGACAATCTCAACCCGTTTTGTCCAACCCAAATTATGACATTATTCTATTCTGAGACTACTGCGTCTATGACACTTATGTCCAACCCAATTTTAACTCCATGTATTTCCAATTAATTAAAGAGCACCTATTACACTAATTTTAATTAAATTGGTGTAATGATCCAACCTCACCCAAAACTAGACCCAACTCCAACCCAAACCCCCACTCAAACCCTCAAGGTTCATACTAAACACCACACACCATTTTAGCCCACTATATAACACCAAACATGGTATTTTGTCACATCCAATCCCAAAATTTATTAATTGTGCAATTTTCTAATTATTAAGGGACTTTTATACAAATAAGCAATGAGGTGTCCCCCTTTCATTGGCCCCAACTCATGAAGAACCTCATTCTCCCCCCCTTGACCGGTCCACCCTACTTTCTTCCCCCATTTTTTGTACTTGCTACAACTTTCCATCCTCACATCTCCATCATACATTTCAAATTCCCTCAATCCTAGCCCTACCTTCATCATATTGAGGTTTTCCAACTCCCCATAAATATTTCCCAGTCGGCCCTAATCCCAAGGAGAGCCCCCATCTCTCCTACATATACTACACACTCCCTCTCTCTAAAACAAACCAGCAGCCAACCTCACCAAGAAACCCTATGGAAAATAACTTCACCATCACAGTCACTCACCCAACTCCAACCCCGGCCACCTTCCTCCTCCCAAGCCCGACCAACCCGCCACCAGCCGACCTCCTCCGACCTTCCCCCTCCCCGACACCAACCACCGCCACCGCCAGCAGCCGCCTCCGTCATCCACAGGCCACCACAGCAGCCCTCTCACCCGACCCCATTTTTGGCCGACCCGACTCCCCCAGTCACCCCCACCGCCACCACAGCCAACCACCACCATCCTCACCCTCTCCACTACCGTCCTCACCATCTCCACCACCATCACCGTCACCATTACCAACACCACCATCACCAACACCACCATCATCAACACCCGCCACCCTCGACCCGACTCCCCCAGTCACCCCCACCACCACCACAGGTCCTCCACGACCAACATACCACCACCACCGGTCCCCCATGACCAACCCGCTACCACCAGACCCCCACGACCCGCTGCAGCTGCTGCCGGAGCTGCTGCCATTGCCAGAGCTGCTGCTACTGCTGCTGTGACCGTCGGACTCCCTGTGCACGCCGAAGGCCGGCCAACTCGTGCAGCGGACATCCCCCCTCCCGGACACGAACGTCGGTTAGGTATACTCCCCTCTCGTCGTATACATGTATGTCCACGTATTGGTTTAGATATGTAGTGTAGTGTATATATAGTGTATGTTAGTGTATTTATGTATTTATGTATTAATGCTATTATGTGTATTTATGTATTAATATATTTATGTATTTATGCTATTATGTGTAATTATGTATTAATGTATTAATGTATTAATGCTATTATGTGTATTTATGTATTAATGTTTATTGTATGTATTTACATATTAATGTATATTATATGTATTTATGTTAATAAATTATATCTTAATAATTTATAACTATTTTAAAAAAGGAAATGTTGACCAAGGTTTATACATTGGATTTTTGCAAACTAATATGTTAGCTTTATTAATGCAGTATAAATACGTCATTTAATTTGTAGCGTATTTTATAGCATGTTAGCTAGGACCTGTGTTGCGTTATCTGGTATTATAGCGTCTCTTGCTAATTCGTTGTCTTCCTGTACTCGAAAATCGAGGATACAACACGTGTACGTTTTAGCTACGTACACACGCGACCCAGCTAGATGAACAGTTGTGACCCCTGCGTCAGTCGTACTTGCAACGTAGTATTTTTTGTGCGTATTATTATAGTGACTGATGATCGTATTATTATATTATATATATAGGGTCGCTGGACCGTTCAGGCGAGACTTCAGGAGCAGGTTATTGGCACTCGCGGCTTGAGGGCCCAGGCAAGTATACCTTGCCTGATTTACTGTTTAATTTAAATCATAAACTGTTGTATGATATCTTGTTACAATATATATATAACTGTGCGCGTCCGAGATTGACTCGGATGCAGTCGACGAATGCGTCGATGAGTAGTGTACTTGACTTAGTCACTAGCAGACTCACCCACCATTGCGAGGATATTCTGATATCTTCCTAGACCCTGACACTTGTACACGCATCACGATGATAACTCATATTAGGATACGGGTTCGCGTACTCGACTAGCTATCGGTGCGTGTGACATGCATCACGGTTTAGTACATAATCAGGGTTATCTAGTTAGTTAAGACTTGGCATATAGTTACGTGGTATGCACGTCGTGTATTCGACTTGTATATCTGCATCGGGCGGGGAGGACAACTAGTAGGCATATGGGATACACACATTGGACTCTGTAGTATCCAGAAGAACCACAGATTCAATGACTTCCTTTATACAGATACCGCGTTCTTCGGAGCAATACGGACGTATATATTTGCAGATACCTCTTTCTTCAGAATGATGGACGTTACATATACAGATACCACGCTCTTCGGAGAGTGGAGGTTATGCCTACACCTATCCATACGTACCAAGGTTGTCCTCACATTGCATTCACTTAGATGGTTAACACACCCTTTATTTTATTCAGTATTTATATATGGCATATATTTTTGTATCTTGTTACGTCCCTCTGAGGACCTGGTTCCCTTCCAGATTTGAACGAGGCTTATTATCCTACCGTGTACGGACCCGGACAGGAGACGAGGTTCGCATCCGAGGAGGAGCTAGAGGTATTTTCATCAGAGTACCCTTGATCGCTGGTAGGCATTCTGCCTAGGACTGGAGTATTCCTTATCTAGTTAGCCGATGCTCTAGTCGTACTCTTTATTCTGTCTTGCAGTACTCTTATTTTATTATTTGTAGTGGGTTTGTTTCCATCAGACATATCTGGATTGTACTATCATATTTCAGACTATGCACTTATTTTCCAGTATTTATTTCAGTACTTCTTGTTATATTATGGATGAGATTAGACACTGCCTAATGTATGATAGTATTAGACTTGTTAGTTTTTAGGACAACATAGTACATTTTGTTGGGTCTATTAAATTGGATAATCCCTCAGAGACGTATTAGCTGGCCATTGCCACGTGGCCTGGTCCCGTGTATTTTAGGACTGGGGCGTGATATGGTTTTAGTGGTGGCCCATGCAGGTCGTCCTGTTTATCGCTTGTGGTATGGTAACATGTCCAGCGAGCCTGCAATAGGATAGTAATTATTAGATCTCATCCACTTTGATTACCGCCTTTGAACCTCCTTCGCATTTGATTAATTGAATATCTGTATCATGTTTGTTTTTCACGTACTCTTTTAATGAAGTTCCATCTCTTACAGCGAGATAAACTTGCACAGCGAACGCGAGGAATACGGTGCCATAGTGCCATCCGCCACCCCACCGAGGGAGGAGACATCCTAGGGACTACCCGGAGAGCAGCTACTACCACAGGCCCCGCTGATACATTGGCACCAGACTTCTCCTGATGACCCGACGCAGCAGCACGAGGGTCAGACTTCTCAGACTATCCCGATGCAGCACTTCGAGGGCCAGACTTCGAGGGCTAAGCCGATGCTGCAGATTGAGAGGCCGATATCTGAGGAGACACCAACGATGCAGCAAAAGGACCCGCTACCACCACCTCCACCCTTTCCACCCCAGATGCCACATCCGGAGGGATAGTCGCAGATGTTCCAGTTCTTCCAGACTATGATGCAGACGCAGTGGCATCAGACCGAGACTTTGAGACGGAGCTTGATGGCAAATCTGGAGAATGCCAGGAGATTCCATCATGGTCCTACGTATGAGCTATAAAGGTACACTACCACCCAGGCGAGGATATCTTACGAGAAGATTCTGTCAGAGGTAAGGATCCAAGAGGCTATTGGCAGAGGATCGAGGCATTCTAGTGTAGCTACACCAGCTAATGCACAACCAGGAACAGGAGGACCAATCCGTCATTCAGGAGTGCAGACATAATAGGGGATTGTGCCGTATCAACAGAGAGAGCTACCGATATGTCACTTTTGCAGAAAGAAGGGACATGTTCAGAAAGATTGCAGAAGAAGGTTAGGACAGTATTTTAGGTGTGGATCGAACCGACATCAGGCTCGGGAGTATTCTCAGTATGTCAATAGAATCCACCAGTCCTAGGTATGCTCGTAGCATTGCTTAATGAGTTATAGCTTATTTTGTTGGGTCCATTAAATTGGGTAATCCCTCGGAGACGTATTAGATGGCCATTGCCACATGGCCTGGTCCCGTGTATTTTGGGACTGGGGCATGACAGTGTGTCCCATCACATGTCACTCTCCGATCTCCCGCAGGAATCGACCATCCCCGCTAGGCGCAAATTACCAAGCCAGCGCTCCCGCGGGACGATCGTTCTCATCTGGACGTGATGCCGCACGAGCACAAGTTGTGTCCATGCAAGGCCATGATTCGAACAGGCTTTAAAATGACTAAGCCATAGAGTCACACAAATAGTCCGAATGCAGCAGAATAAGAAATGAACAGGCGATTGGTAACAAGTTCACAGAGTCGTCATAGCGAAAGCATTGAATAACACAAGTATGGAAGTAAAATAAATACTTTATTGATATTGGATTAGTGTTACAAGCAGCGCTAGGCCGAAATTACAAGTCTCTCAAGTTATCTCTCTCAAAATAATAAAAGTGTGCAAAGTGGCAATTGTGGAATGATACATTGGCGATGTTCCAATATTTTCTCTTGTATATATGCTTCAGCTCCGGACGCAACGCTCCAAGGCTCCAGAGCGGATTCCATGCCTTAGCTCGCACGAAGGGAATTTTGCACCGAACGAGGTTCTTCCATACCCTGCAAGCAATCTGGTGGGTTATTAGTACATGAATGCACTGGTAGGGAGAATTATCACCCGCTCGACAAATCCAAATACGTTATATAGGTTTCGTGCACCATCTATTAAGTTATCTTTCTAGTCTTGCCTTAGGATCAGTTTTTTGGCATAATAAAAAGTCTAACTCATGTGACAGTGTGTCGTGCGATACAAGAGTAACACGACGAGACTTACCAACTTGCCATCCATCCTTCCCTATCCAAGGTAAACCAAGTTAAACCAAGCACGAGTATATATAATAAAATATAAGAAAAATTGTATAAGCAAACACGAGTGTCACGGGCGAGGTTCTGTTTCAGGTGCACGAGTTACACAAATTTTCCAGAAGTGTTGCAGAAGATTGTTTAAGTGTTCAAATATCTAATACTCATAACCATTTAGGTGTTTCAAATTATAAGGTACGATGCAGTGACTCGCATGCGGATTGCCGCTAAGCGAGGATGACTTATCTATATGGACATGAGTCACTGGCATAGCCATAAAGGACAAATTATAGTCATTGATGTCACACCCTAATCTCCCGTAAGCTCGATCATCCCCACTGAACGTGAATCACCACGTTGTAGTGCCCCCACAGGACAATCGTTCTCATCGGGATGTGATGCCGTACGAGCCTGGAGTTGCGCTCGCACAAGGCGATATTGTCAAATATCAAAGTTATCCTCAAAACGACCAAGTTACAGTGAAAGTCAAGTATTGTGTACCTAGCACACATCAGAGTATACGCAGCGAAGCTCTCGACATGATCTAAATCAAATAACATAAAGGATAATGCCACAAAGGCGATACAATACTCTTGCCCACAAAGGTACCTACCGTTCCATACATCATGTCCCGTATATCCAAGCAGCGCCACTACACCTGCGTACCTAAAATAATGCCCACAAATATGGGTTAGTACACAGCTGTACTGGTGAGCGGGATAACCCACTCGTCTAAACCGATACTAAGTAGAATAGTGAATGCAAACAGTTATATGGTGATCTTTCTACTTAAATCCTAGATTCATTTCATGGCAGAGGTATGACATGTTAAGAAAAACTATAAAGCGGGTTAAGCATGCAAGCATTCAACTCAAGCAAATATACAAGCAGACATATCTAACTCAAAGGAAAACTAGCATGCAAACCGTTCTACTCAAAATCCAAGCAACGCGTGAACCTATCGAACCATAAATCAAGCCTCAATATCCATCCTTAAATAATGCATAATCCAAGCCTTATTAATCCAATCATCGATATGCACACTCTTGCCGAGGTAAGGTGACCGCCACCTACACGAAAAGCATAAACCAAACCAAACTAAACCAAACAAACCAACTCTTATCTATATGAAGTCACTGGCCAAGCCATAAAGGACTAATCAATTGTAGTTCTACCCGATTGTCATGACCCACACCCAAAAATCGGGCATGAGTCGTGGGTATATCCAGCCTACGCCGCAACATCGGCGGTAGAATGCTGTCTAGGTCTACTATCTAGCTAACAATCTCACACAACAATATATATACCTGTCAAGATCTCAACTCCAAACAGATGAGCAATATGATAAAGATAATCACAAGTACTCAATCACGAATCTAAGTACGATAAGATAACACAGAAGTCTAACAACTACAAAGTCTAAACAACTGCTACTAAAATAACAACAACAACAACAATAATAATAATACAACAATATCCAGAATCAAATACAATACAAGTCTTAAACCAAAAGCCGAGGACAAATCCGGTACCAAAAACTAATAAATACACTGAGGTCCTAGTGATCCCGGCTACCAACCCGGAAATCACTCATGAACTAGGGGGTCCCTGTCTGCACCATCGACAGGCTGTGGTCCATAAAACGTTGGACACCAATCCTCCGGATCCTCTGAAAAATATATCCAATCAGGATTGGAGTAAGTACACCTCTAAAAGCAGTTCCAGTTAAATGATAAAAACTATAAAGCAGTTGTAGCAAGTAGCAAGGTGAAGGAAATAAAGTATGAAACAAGAAAATATATATGTATCACTGGTGCATAAAGGTAAAGATGCATGAAAATCAGAAGCAAGATAGTAATGACTGCAAGATACAAGAAATCTAAACTAAGAGCAAGTGCGTACACAAGAACGTGTAGTGAGTCCAGCAAGAATAAATATAAAGAGTCAAGTCCAGAAACTATAAGTGAGACCAGCAAGAAATACAAGAGATTCCAGACTAGAAAGAATGAACTCGTATCTCTGAAATACCTATTTCGACATGTAAACGGCTAGGGGTAAGTACGGCTCACCGCACACTGGGTGTGCGGCTGCTATCATTCCAGATTAGACCAGAGGAGGGTGATTCTAGTTGGGAATGTTTACATGTCTACTCGAGTATTTCTCCGCCCCGACTAGTACAAGTGAATCCAAGACCCGACACGTAAATCAAGTATGAGTCCAGCCAGAAATATGAGTGATGAGTCCTGATATGATGCCAGTAGGTGATTCCAGAAATAGAGGCCAGAAACATAAAATATACGTGTCGTAAGTAAATAAATCCAGAAATACTAGTCCGTGTCGTGCCAGAAAAATCAGAGAATACTATACTAGAAGCTGAATCATAATAATCATCAGATAATGAAAACTATCAGAGAATGTACTCGCTTGACGTCCTGAGCAACTGGTGATCCGAACTGGCATCGCAAGGACCTATTACGAAAAATAAGGTTAAACAGGATTCTAAAGAGTTAAACAGATATAAAATAACTAAAAACAAGCTTCTAGGGTTATTCTAGGTCAAACGGATTAAACCGGTAAAATCTGGGTCAAAAAGTCAACCTGGGGTCCAAAAAGTTAACTCTAGGTCAAATGTTGACTTTGGTGGTCAACTATGGTCAACTCTAGGTCAAACTAGGGTGTCCCTAAAATTCTAGGTCAAAACTAGGTCATTAAGCTAATAAACCCTCAAACTCGCCTCCTTGAGATACCGGGATACCCTCGGTATCCGATACCTCAACCTACGTTATACGCCCCGCCTATACCCTCTATTATATATACTAGCACGTATATATATATATATATATATATATATATATATATATATATATATATATATATATATATATATATAAGCATCTCTAACCTCATTCCTAGGCTAAAACCCAATACCTCGCCCCGACGCTCAATACCTTGAGTATCTCAAGGTATTGAGATACTCAAGCCTTACCCCTCACTAATACTAGCTAACTAACTAACTATCTATATATATACTTATATATACTACTATACGTAATATCAATATATATATATGTTTCATATGATCTACAGTCCCAAAATACCGAGGGACCGGACGCGTGATAATGGCCAACAGTACACACCGATGGACAAACCCAATTTAATGGATCCATCGGGGCATACTTAAGCTGTAATACAACAATAAGTAGGTCCACTGATATAAGTCACAGTCTAATCTAATCTCATCCACAACAGATAATCACAGATCAAATGCCAGAATAAATACAATAAAATAAACTAACATATCTCAATAAAAATGCCAGAATAAATGTAATAAAATAAACTAACATATCTCAATAAAATTGTACCTCCTTGCATCATCATCTTGCGTACTTAAATTTGATGTACTACCTTGACTTATGCTGCTAATATAGCATAGTTTTGCAAGCTTATCCTTTTATCGAGCTTGTTCATGACATATGTATTATTGGGTCGACACACTAATATAATTGTCTATCCAGAAACAGTGTATTACGGTCTGATCAACCTTAGTGCATTTTGGTTCGCTCTTCGCACGACTACTTTACGTGGATTGAGATATATAGTTGACTAGTATAGTTGCCCTGGACATGTCTGACATATCGTATCGGTTACATAACTGTACTAATACGAGCATGCGAACAAAGAATTACCAGAATAGGATTTTAATCCACAACTGCTTAACAATTCCAATTGAATTCTTTAAACGCCTTGATCCCGATACTTCTATTCTATTACCTCACCCTTGAACCCTTTATTATTGATCTCCGTCTTCCCTTATTTCGGAAAGACGAAACCTCTTGCTGAGTATAAGTTTCATATATAGATAGTTCTAGATATACCCCGCAGGCCAGTCGCATTGTTTGGTGACTGTCTTTTATAAATGATTAAGGGCATATCATAGATGACATGTTGGTGTTAAAAACTTTGAGGATTCAATAAAATAATTTGGGGCATAGGTTTCTTAGATGTATAGCCTTAGATGATAGATGGGTAAATTGTAAGTTGGGTAGAGACCGCAATGTTCACTTGAGGGGAATTCTTTAGACCCTACCCTAGTTTAATTTCGAGGACAAAATTTTTATAAGTTGGGTAGATTGTAAACCCCCTGATTTTTCAGGGGGTTTACAATATATATATATATATATATATATATATATATATATATAAAACTTAGTATTAGGCTATACCTCAATACCTCCGATACCCCTATACCTTGGTATCTCAAGGTATTGAGATACCTTACCCTCTAACTCTAAGTAACTAGCTAACTATATATATATATATATATATATATATATATATATATATATATATATATATATATATATATATATATATATATATATATATAACCTAGTATATAGGCTACCTCAATACCTTACCTCTGATACCTCACTACCCTCAATACCTTGGTATCTTAAGGTATTGAGATCCAATACCTTGCCTTACCTCATCTCACTATCTAACCATACATACATACACACACACACACACACACATATATATATATATATATATATATATATATATATATATATATACACACACACACACACACACACACACACATATATATATATATATATATATATATATATAAAGGGAGGGGGTTAACACTGCAAACGGCTGCTGCTGCGGATACTGCGCGGCTGCCGCTGCTACTGCCATGCTCATGCCGTTGTTGCTGCTGCTGCACGCAGCTGTTGTTGCCGCTGCTGCCGCGGCGCTGCTGCCTCTGTTGGCTGCTGCTGCAGCTGATGCTTGCGCTGCTCCCCTTTGCTGCCACTGCTGCCTCTCAACTCCTCCTCTCTCGACACACACTACACATAGACATAAACATATACACAAACATATACACGCACACACACTTACATATATAAATAAACACACATATGTATATATATATACACACACATATACATATATATATACAAGCACACACACACACACACACACACACATATATATATATATATATATATAAACACTAACACACATACCTATATACATATATACACACAAACACTCACTCACACTCACACAAACACACACACCTACACATACACAAACACCAACACACACACTAACACCTATACACACACTCATACAAATACACACACACACACACACTCACAAACACTCTCAAACACACACTCACTCATACACACACACACACTCAAACATACACAACACACACTCTCACACACACACAACTACACACACCTACACATATACACACACCAACACACACACTAACACCTATACACACACTCACACACATAAATATATATATATATATATAAACATATACACATATATATATACACACTCACACACACATATATATATACATATACCTATACACACAACCACACAAACGCACACACAACCCCACCAACACACACATGACCACCCAAACACATATAAATACCTATAAATATATAAAATATAACTTGAGAACTCTAGTACACACTCTCCGAAGCTAAACCAACCCGCGCACAAGTCCAAAAACCTAGAAACCAAGTCAAAATGGCCATTCGGTCATTTCGACGAACACGTGCAGTGCGGTTCGCGATACCTCGTGAAACACATACCAAACCTACTCGAAATTGACCCAAAATTTATTCACGTGTTCTAAACGATGTCTAGAACCTAGAAAAAAAATGCTAACTCTCCGATTCTAGGTCCGTGGCAAAAATGCGCATGCATGTGGAACCCGCGACGACGAAAAAACTCCCAAATCGCCCAAATCTTCGCGACACGACCTCACGTGTCCGAACGGGGATATGTACTCACCCTTAAGATACCCAAGCACGTCTACCTAGGTCCGTCTAACCTAGGGCAACACAAAAAATTGGACCAATCTCGGATTTTACCCAAAATTGACAAAAAATCTAATGCCAAAGTCTCCAAACACATCCAAACAAGCTCCAACTTTCTCCCATGGGTAGCCCTAAGATCTATGAAGGTTCTAAACTACTAATTATACTATATTAGAGTAATCACTAGAAGAAAAGTTAGATTTACCTCTTAAGAGTTGGAATCCCAAGGCCAAAGTCTCCAAATAGCTCCAAATTTACCACACCAAGCCTCCAAGCTCCCAAGCCAAGCTTCTACACCTAATCTAAGCTCTACACACCTAGGTTAGAAGAAAATGGAAGGTTAGGATTTGCCTCTATGGAAGAAATAAATGAAGGAAGAGAAAGAATGGAGAAAACTTACTTGAATGGAGAAAATTGGAAGAAGGAAGAAGAAGAGAATGGAGGAAGAAATGAAGAAGAAGAAGAAGAAGAAGAAGAAGAAGAATGGAATGAAGGGTGGGGGGGGGGGAAGGGATTGGGCCATATAATGAAGGGTTGGATTAGGGTTAGGGTTTTCTAACACGAAGTCTAAAATGCCCTTAAATTAAGTCATGCTAAAATAGGATTTGGGTTTGGGATTTCTAAATGCACTCTAATTAGTCCCTAATCACTCCAACTAACTAATAAAAATATAAATAACTATTCTAAGCCAATAAATAAGTCTAACAAGGGTGTTGGTTGGGTCTGACAGGGGTCCACTAGGGTCTAACATGGGTCCAGGCTAGCCAAAACCCTAAAATAACTAATAAAAAAATAATACAACCAACTAATTAAATATTAATACAAATATTTATGATCAATACATAATTTACCAAATTAAAATAAAAAAATACCCTGCCCTGGAAATGGGGTAGTGACACCGATCCAGCGTTGAGTAGCTAGCCCGCCTGGTCGTATCAAACTGTGGGCACCGCGCCCAAGACATGTTACTATTTGTCTCGTCCATGGCCGAACGGTCCCGGTGCCCCGGAGCATATCCCGTTCGAGAAAACCAAACCATGTGCGCAACAAGTTATCCATGACCGATGCAAACACCAAGTAGGTTTGACGAGAGAATCGAGCATTCTCGTACCACGAAACGATACTCGCCTCAATCCAACCAACTATCCATAACCATTCTCTAACTTATATCCCAAGGCACCATCTCAAGTTATCCCTATGGACACTATACCGCTTCGACACAATGCTCCAATTGGTGCAACACCCCTCGCTCAGAAAACTCTGTGGCACAATGCACCAATAGTGGTACAATACCCTCACCGATGCAGTTGTCCGATTTTGAACCAAAACTGTACGCTTTGCATGACAAAGTGCCCAACTGATACTTGTGCAAGGATGCACGCTCGCTCGCCCGCCCAAAATGCCTCGATGTTCCAACCAATATGATCCACTCAAGCTCCAATTGCCCAAATATAATCCAACTCAAGCTCCAACTGCCCAACGCAAAACCAACTCAAGCCACAAATCATATCTAATCAAACGACGTACACTCTATGCATACCACAGTATAGTGATTTCCAAGTTCCAGTCCAAGTATTAAAGCCATTACATGTGTTCCATATTATTAGTTATGAAGGAGTAGATGAGAAGGGACAGAGCCCACTCACCAAGTCTGATTTTGTTAAGCACCCTACCTTGCCGATACGGTCGATCGGACTAAGGAAGACGATATTATCGCTCCAAATTCTGCTATCCCGGTACTGCTCTGAACGAACATCTGATTCTATCGAAATCTGCTTACGATCTGCACATGAAACCAACTCAAATCAATACTTATTCCCAAATCCAACAAACCAAAATGTAACCAGCTATTATCTCATTCAATTTGACTCAGCGTAATGCACCGTACGGTTGTGGGCATTACATAATATACCATTTAGAATCAGGTTCGTCCTCGAACCAAACCAGTATCCCTTCCTTATCGCATGCCACTTGCCAAATTCATAACTCTGCTCCATGCAACTCATATTCTCCTGATCCAGACTCAGCATCTCGCTTCGCGCTAAACGTTCGCACAAATTTCATATTCCCACATCCTTCTTGCATCTCAATACGAATTCCTCATATCGCTTAGTTTGGATTATACACATATTTAAGGCGTTCCTAAAATATATGCAATTCAGACGAGCTTAGCAATAGCGAATTTGGATAAGTTACAAGGGTATCTTTATGTCCGAGGCATTCATTCGCTTTACTCCCAATTGAACCAATCTTGACGTTCATTCCATAACTCATTTGCACAAGCATTATTCTCAATTACGGTAATTTCCACTGACAATCTTCCTCACCTGACTTAAATCTGTTCGTGTTTCAACTCAATCCATCCAATAATTTCTAAATCCACACTAGCACCGTCCAAGCTCAACTAACCAAACTCTAGCATAACTCGAATCGTACAATATTCTGCAAGCACTATCTCTAAATATTATCTCTTACTCCGAACGATCATCACAACTCATACTACCCCAGCTAGGCAACTTACCCAAATATTAAACTATGCTCTTAGATCAGCTCATCCCAACACCTCTTACTCAATCTCAATACCTTACTGGGTGAACATCTATATTGATGTTCATGTGATCCACGAAGATTTTGTCGCCACGCCATAGGGATAGTGTCGCCACGATTTTAACGTGGACACACTCATCATAATTCCTAGGTCGTGCATGGAATAGTTGTCACTACCACATTCCGAAAATAGGGATATTTTTGACTTTTTATAATTATTAATATTGTGGTAGATACAATTAAATAATTTCATGATGTGTATATTAAAATTAAATAATTTCATGAGATATGTAATTAAATATATTATTATTTACAGTGTTCATTAATGTTGAGCTGGTAGACTTGACCTAAAAGTCCACTAGACGAACACTTGACAGAATTTTAGGGATTGTGTATTTAATTACATTATTTAGGATTTAATTATTGGATGTCGTAATTAACTACCGTAATTTATTTAATTGTTGCGCCCTGCCCTTGCTTCAAAATTGGAGCGCTACCCTAGCTTTTGCCTTACAACAAATTTCACAACCTTGCCCTAGACGTGCCTGCCTTCCATTCTGATATTTTTGCAACTCATAATTATGATCTCTTGAGCTTCATTTTAGCCGCACAATATTCGTCGTGGACGTTTATTTAATTTCTGAATAAATTCCAACTTTGTATCGTTGTGCGTTCCAATCGAAATTGGAGGCAATCTTGACCTATTTTTTGTGCGGCCCAAATTAGGGTAATATTCTGTTCTGAGTCTTCTTCATTAATGATATTGATGATCCGACCTAATTTTGGCCCCATGTACTCCTAAATAATTTTTGAACACAGCTTGTATTTATTCCTAATTAAATTGAGGATACCATTTTATCTGATTCCGTAAATTCCGGTTTAATTCCAATACCCTGCTAATTGAGCCCACACGACACACACAATGCCCCCTCACTCTGCAAAATGCCAAACACCGAATCGCCCGCAAAATTTTCATCATTTTATGCATTTGTACAAATACCCAAATTTACGGGGGCTAATTTGCAAAATTTACATTAGGTGTCAACACCCCATTGGTTCAACCAAATGAAGAAGCTCAATATTGACTAGTCAACACCCCATCCTCACATGTAGAAATTTTTTTTCATGACAAATCAGGACCACCCATTTAAAATGGGTGCATCCTCACCCTTGATTCCCACACACTCTCTCCCTATTTAATGTCCTATCACCTAGCCCTAATCTCCAAAAACCTAGGGAAGCACACCTTCTCACTAGCCCCAAGCCCCCAAACCGTAGCCTCCTTCCCATTCTAAATTTCTCCATTTTTCTTTCTTCTTCTTCTTCCCTTGTTTTTTTGAATTTACAAAAGAGGGGGGGGGGGGGGGGAACCCAACCCCTCCACTGTTCATCCCCGACCTCCGGCCCTCATCCCGGCGGCCTGCTCTCCTCACTCCGGCGCTGACACTGTGCTGCACGGTCTACAGCAACCCCGACCCCGGCCGTAGCCACCTCACTCCGGCGAGTTCCTCTCAGCCTCCCCTCGGCTCCACCTTATCCTCCCTGTCATCCTCCCTCTCCGGCCTGAAATCCCCTCGCACCACCATCATCTATCACCTATCACCACCATCGCCATTAACACTCCCCCAGCTCCGGTCATCTGGCCTGCAGTCCAGCTCCCTGCTCTCCCGACGCCGGCCAACACGAACCACCACCACAGCGACCTCTCTCGCCTGAGTTCCACCCCGGTCGAACACCATCCGGCCGCATTTCCCTTACAACTCCGGTGCACTGCTGCAAGCCGAGCTCCACGACCACCACGAGAACCACCGCCATCATCAGTCCTCCACTCCTCCGTTCATCCTCCCCTCGTTCTCGACTCCGGCCACCGCTCGAGCACGAGCCGTCCTCACTCCTCCACCGCTGCAACTCCCTCCGGCTCCTCCCGTTTCGATCCCACTGCTCATTCCCCGATCACTCAACCGAGCTACCACCACCTCTGCAACTCTGAGCTTTCCCCCTGCTGTTCCCCAACTCCGGCCGTACGTCTTCTCCGACCGGCCAACCACCCTGCTCGCCACCCGCCTCCCTGCCTACTCTATCATCCCCACCACTACCAGCACATTACAGCTTCCCCGATCTCCAGCTCAGCCTCCCCCTCCGGCAATGCTGAATTCCTCGAATCCTCGACCTCCTCCAGCATCTCTCCCGGCCGAGCTCACCCATCAGTGCGGCCATCCCCCACGGCCAGCTCTCCCTCCAGGCGGCTGTGCACCAACCCCGGTGAGCCTCTCCTTCTTCCCTCCTTCTTCATAGTGTAATTTATAGTGTATATATGTATTAGTATAATGTATATATTTTTGGTGTAAATATACATATATTTATTTGGTATAATTTCATATAGTATATACGTATTAAATGTATTTTTGGAATATGTATAAACATATATATGAATATAAGTATTTTGGTATATATATAGATATATAAATATGGTACATATTTTTTAACATATATATATATATTATATGTATTTAATTGGGTGCATATATATTATAAGTATTAATGTTAGTAATGATATGTATATTTATATATCTCTACTAGATGATCCGAGTGTGGATACGGACACCCCGTAACTCCACCTGACCCGTGACTCTGTGAAATGTTAGTTGGCTGCCACGCGTACACTGACGTACTGGTGAGCCGTACCATTTTTGATCGTCTGTCTTGCCCAGCAATCGCAGACGCGACGCCCGTGCAATTTGACGCACACTGACCCTAGATTGACCAGTGCTATACCTGGCATAGCCCCTGAGTTAGTATTTGTTTGTGTGTTTAGTATAGCATCTGATGCAAACGTTGTGTTATTTATTATATGTTTATAGGGCTGTTGGATCCTCCAGACGATACCCTAGGACAGGACATTGGTTTTATCAGCTAATGACCCAATGCGAGTACATTTTCTGATTAGCTTCTTATTTATGATATCCCCTATGTTCACTGTATCTAGTATAAATATCCATGCTCTTGACACGATGGTTACACGGATTGGTATATATGGATCTCGTCATGAGATGTTATTTCTTGTTCATGGTGTAGCTTGTACAAGTCTTGTTTCATTGTTAGCTTGTACATGTACAGACACTGATTTCCGGGGAGATTTGCTACCTCCCTAGGGAATCCCGTGCCATAGCGTACCATGGTTGGATCTACCATACCAGTCGGGGGTGGGGAGTATTTTAGTATAGATATGTGATCATATCCAATTCTACATGCATCATAGCTCACCCTACATCTCACGTCGGGTGCGGCCTGACCATTTACATGCTTCATAGCTGTTACGTGTGATTAGCCTGACCTCTACATGCATCATAGATAACCAACGGTTAGCCTGACCTTACATGAATTATAGCTAATCACATGTAACCAGCCTGATCAAGTTCCCAAGCCGATCACATGTTAAAGCTAGTACTCACACACTTAGTCATAGGTTTCTTGCTCATTGATATATTGTTTCCTTTCCTGCATTTACTTACAATATTTCCAGTATATTCTTTATTGTACATTTCTCGTACATATACATGCATCTTGTATATTTTCATCTATATACTGCTACATAGTTATATCATTGATATAGAACTGCTAATTAGAAATGTACTTTGCTCCTTCCTGACTGAAAAATATTTTTCAGACTGTGACCTTAGTGGACTTGTTTCTGACACACTTGGGGATTGGATGTTACTGATTGCAGGTATGACTATTTTTTTGTTAGAATTGTCTTATATTTCTTTGCTTGCCTCGATATCTCATCGTGCCTTAGTTTATGTGATTGAGTATTTCCAGCATTTTTTTGTGATATCCATGTCTCCTTATGGAGTTGGGTATTCATGTGAGATTGATTAGATAGTTACATGACCTAGACAGCGTTCTACCGCCGATCCTGCGGCGTAGGCTGGACGTACCTACGCTCTCGTACCCCTATATCGGGTGCGGGTCGTGACAATAGTTCTTCGCGCTGCTTCTTCTGCCTCGAAGCACATGATATCACCTTCGCCTTTTGTACGAGCACGCATCCCAAACTAAGTTTTGATGCATTTTGTAGATCTGAGGCACATCCGTACCTTCAAGTATTGCAAAGATTTGATCTGAATGAGCCGCTGCTTTAACTACACTAGCTAGTTTCACCGTCGTTAATTCATATGAATGATATTCCCTTCCGAGGCTCGACAAGTCAGAGGCGATGTCATCTTCAAAAATTCGTGACTCGAATCTCATCAGTTGACTTAGGCCATTTCCACCATCGCTTAGGTCTTCTGGCTGCATCTTCAGCTGAAGGCTATCCCAAGGATCTCTCAAATTCAACACTCAGTCACTAAGGCCAATCTCCAACATACACTACTCACATCCATCCTTGACGCATTTCCAAATGCGCTGCCGCAAGGGCCGTTCTATGGGTCTACAAGATTTATCTCTGGTTTGGCGGTCAATTCACTAGGGCCAGCTGTCCGAAGCTACGCTTCATAATTGTAAGTTATCATGATGGACAGTTACTATGAACCATGCTATATCTCCTCTGTAAATCTGAGCCATAATTCAACCATTCAATCTAAATGAACTTCTGACTTTGAGAACTTTATGCACTATCTTTGACGAATCTCTCAACCAAACGTCGCTTAACCACCTAGAGTCTCACTATCTATCCTAGCCAAAAATCGAGAAGTGCGCTACAGAAACCGTCTTCCATTACCCCATCGTTCTGTCCTGAATCCATCAAAATTTTTGAACTGCCATGTTCGATTTCTCGCACTACCACTTACAACTATTCCTGAAATTATAGACTTGCTCCAATTGTTATCCGTATGCCAGCTTCACAGTGCACATCTAACTTGCTCCGAACGACACAATATTTTGCTCTAACGTTGCTCTCTAGTTTAGCTATCTTCAAAAGTCTATCTGCCATAATTTTTGTTCTTGTTTCATTCCTTAGTCCGTCTTGATTTCTCTATTTTTTTTATTAGCCCATACACTCTCAATAACTCATACATCAGTTCCAACATAAATCTCAAATCCATGTTGCCTTTACTTGTTGGCTCAATCCATCTCATTACTGCAAGTGCTAACTTCTAATCTGACTTAACATCAACTATACTTGCCTCATACCCGTTCTTGTCTACCATCGTTATACTATTTCACCAAATTTTACTTTCGCTAACCCATGAGTCCAACTTCTCGAGCGCCAATATCCAAAATCCTTCAAGTCCGTACGAATCCATCGCATTGCCCCTCTAAACCATATCGTATTTTATTACTCAACCAACAGCTCCAATGTGTTGCTAAAATTCGTAATTCGTGCTCGTTATCATTCGATTCACCCATCGATCGCTCAAGCGTATCCCAACTGTTTGTTCCTTATGCTCAACTCTCTCTTTTCATCATTGAATGCTCCATCGAACTTCCAAATCATGCAAGCGAACTCTGAAATTCAACTTTCCATCTGATCAATCTTAACTTGTTTCCAATGCTTGGTCCGCATCAATCCTTAAAATTCCAAACACTTTTCGATTGCTTGTTCCTTTTCTCGTCCATCACTCAAGTCCAATGATACTTCCATTTGCACAAGTCCGTTCTTGATTTCTCAAGTCTAAAGTATCGAAGAATACCTGAGTCAAATTCTATTGCACCATAAACCACTTGGAAATAGAGTCGCTCTCGTGCTTACTCTGCGTCAACGAACGTCTATTCCAAACCGACTATTCTGGGATAATCCTGTCAACCGTAACTCAATATTCGCTTGCTCCATGTTCTATTTTCTAACTCAGCCGATGTGCACCAACCAACTTATATTTTTTACCCGCATCCGTTGTGACAATTCCATTGATGTCTATCCAAAATATTCTAATGCCACATAACTATATGATATACCATATACCACTCAGAATTAAGTCACTCCTTACGTCACCCTTCTTTGCACTGATCCAAGATCCGTTCGAACCATCCATTCTGCGTAATCCTTCCATCCCCAACTCAAGTCTGACACGAAACTCAGCCAACGTATGAACCATCTAACTCTTTCCATCAATCTCGCTCGATGCAACTTGTGCCATGTTCCATTCTCAATACTTTCAACTATTTCTCGATCCGTTTGATATTTTGCTACACGAGCAACCTGTGCAACGATCTCTTCCAAGTAATCCAACCCAATACCCAACTTTTTTCACATTTGTTGTACGAGCAACTCGTGTAACGCTATCCTGATATCCCCAAGCCAAACTCAAACCAGCTCAACCAATGGGCCACGCGAACAACTCGTGCAACACTCTCTATGATATACCCAGCCAAAAATCAAACTCCATCCAACACATTCGCTACACGAGCAACTCGTGCAATGACCCATTCTCATCCGATGCTTCTACTCACAACATGCCGCATAACAAATCTTATCTGCCAACCAACTGATCCACTAATACAACCAAAAACTCCTGAATAATAAGCCAAACAACGCAATAATACCTCTTAATTTGCTGCACAAATACAACAACGCGACACAACTTGCTGCACGAATGCAACAACGCCCAACGATGCTAAGCGATCTATTTAAAACCAACAAAATCCAACACAACAAAGAACAACATGCACCTACAACCAACAAATATATTGACTTATTGCATGAAACATCCAATACTGCACCGAGTAAAGCCAGGAGTCAAATGACACGCGAAAGCTATTTAGAGTTTGTGATGAACCAAAGAACAAAGTCCGAGGAAATAAACCGGGCGCTCTGATACCAATTTGTCATGCCCCAATCTTCCCTAAGATCGATCATCCCCATTGAACGTGAATCACCACATTGCAGCGCTCCCGCAGGACAATCGTTCTTATCGGGACGTGATGTCGTACGAGCCTGGAGTTGCGTTCGTACAAGGCGATATTGTCAAACATTAAAGTTATCATCAAAACGACCAAGTTGAAACAAAAGTCAAGTATTGTGTACCTAGCACACATCAGAGTATATACAACGAAGCTCTCGATAGGGTCCAAATAAAATGCCATAAAGGATAATGCCACAAAGGCGATACAATACTTTTTCTCTTTCTCTTGCCCACAAAGGTACCTACCATTCCATACATCATTCCCCATATATCCAATCAGTGCCACTACACCTGCGTACCTGAAATAATTTCCACAAATGTGGGTCAGTACACAGCTGTACTGGTGAGTGGGGTAACCCACTCGTCTAAACCGACACTAGGTAGAATAGTGAATGCAAACAGTTATATGGTGATCTTTCTACTTGAATTCTAGATTTATTTCATGGCAGAGGTATGACATGTTAAGAAAAACTATAAAACATGTTAAGTATGCAAGTATTCAACTCAACCAAATATACAAGCAGATATATCCAACTCAAAGGAAAACTATCATGCAAACTGTCCTACTCAAAACCCAAGCAACACATGAACCTATCGAACCACAAATCAAGCCTCAATATCCATCCTCAAACGATGCCACAATCCAAGTCTTATTAATCCAATCATCGATATGCACACTCTTGTCGTGACAAGGTGGCCGTCGCCTACAAGAAAAGTATAAACCAAACCAACTCTTATCTATATGAAGTCACTGGCTAAGCCATAAAGGACTGATCAATTACAGTTCTACCCGATCCAATGCTGAGTATCTAGCCCGCCTGGTCATATCGAACTGCTAGCACTGCGCCCAAGGCACGTTACCATTTGTCTCCTCTATGGCCGAACGGTCCCGGTGCCCCAGAGCATATCCCGTTCGAGAAAACTAAATCATGTGCGCAACAGTTTGTCCGTGACCGATGCAAACACCAAGTAGGTATGATGAGAGAATCGAGCATTCTTGCCCCACCAAACGATATTCGCCTCGATCCAACCAACTATCTATAACCATTTTCTAACTTATATCCTAAGGCACCATCTCAAGTTATCCCCATAGGCATTATGCCGCTTCATCACAATGCTCCAATTGGTGCAACACCCCTCGCTCAGAAAACTCTATGGCACAATGCCATAATAGTGGCACCATGCCCTCACCGATGCAGTTGTCCGATTTCGAACCATAACTGCATGCTTTGCATGACAAAGCGCCTAACTGATACTTGTGCACGGATGTATGCTCGCTCGCCCGCCCGAAGTGCCTCGATGTTCCAACCAAGATGATCCACTCAAGCTCCAATTGCCCAAATATAATCCAACTCAAGCGCCAACTGCCCAACGCAAAACTAACTCAAGTCACAAATCGTATCCAACCAAACTACGGACAATCTATGCACACACAGTATAGTGATTTCCAAATTCCAATCCAAATATTCAAGCCATTACGTGTGTTCCATATTATTAGGCCTGAAGGAGTAGAGGAGAAGGGACAGATCCCACTCTCCAAGTCTGATTTCGTTAAGCAACCTTCCTTGCTGATACGACCGATCAGACTAAGAAAGATGGTATTATCGCTCCAAATCTTTCTATCATGGTACTGCTCTGAACGAACATCTAATTCAATCGAACTCTGTTTGCGATCTTCAAATAAAACTAACTCAAATCAATACTTGTTTTCAAATCCAACAAACCAAAATGTTACCAGCTATTGTCTCATTCAATCCAACTCAGCGTAATGCACCGTACGGTTGCAGAATATTATAATTGATGAGGATGGTATGAAATAAAAGTATACAGTGCGCTACAAGCCATCTCGTCCAGCACACGAGACAATCAATCTTAGAGCGAGAATAATGCGGTGTAAAGCGCACATGCCATCCTTCTCGCACACGATTAAGACTACTTCATGAGTTCCATCCGGATCGGATCGGCCCCGGTGCCCTGGAGACTGTCCGTGGAACGAGATTCAAAAATCTCCCTTGTTCAACAAGTTGTCCGCGACATGCAAGTCTTAGGTCTTCCAGATTCACAACATGACATGATAATTCTTGATTCTTGTTCTGAACGAGTATTGCTCCACGAGCTGTGATTCTTGCTTTACTTGACATGATTTTGTTCGGAGTTTAACTTGACTTGATGCATTCTCCTAGTTCGGGAACTGCATTGGCGACCTAACGTTCCTGAATACTTGTAGGTTCATATTTAATAGAGAGACTATTTGATAGTCTTCTAGCTAACTAGATGCATATACGATATGGATAGTGTTACAGGATCGTGGCATAAAATTATGTGACAAGCATTGAAATGAGGCAAACGAATACAAGTTACAATGTAAGTAGGCAAGAATTGCATTTGTTGGAAACTTAAGCATAAGGAAACATATTGTATAGTCTTCCTTAGAACATAAGCCTTTACGTTAGGACGGGTCTAAAGGGTCGTGCGAGGAGTGAAACCGTACCGGGATATATCAGGTGACATAATCCATAAGACGAACAGTGTAAACAAGTGAAGCAGTGCACTACGGAGAGTATATATAATGATCTACTCAAGGCATAGCGGGTTCTACTTGCACGAAGCTAAGGTAGCATGCGAGGGTCCATGTTATAAGCCAAGTTTTATTTTCATGTTCTAACACAAGCAATGCAAGATAGGATTATTTTCTTAGCTAGGTGCGTTGTATTCTTTATTAGCGTCCAAGGGGTGATTCATCTAGCAACTAGCATGTATCGTCTATATTTTAAGTGAGTAGACTAAGCAAAGATAGGTTCATCGTATCCATCCACCTTAGTGATGATTCACCTCGGTCGAGCGATACTCCGAGAAAGTCTTTAAAAGTCTAAGTCTGAACTCCTGAAGGGCCAAGTCTGAAATCCTTTACCTCAAGCAAGTCTTTTCGCTGAGCAAAGTGGGTCTGGTCGTTGCACTAGCACCATTTGAATCGGCTCTCCGCTTGAGCGAAACGGGTCATTACATTATACACCACTCAGAAAAAGTCTCATCCTCGAGACTTCTTGAGCACAAACTGTTCTATCGTAAACTATCGAATCTATCTCAAGCATAACAATCAGTGATGCGTGTGTACTGGGTCTGTCTCATTGAATGACCCTATTATTTAATCCAAGCTCTGACTCGGTCTCTACTGTGCCTTAGCGCATAACATATATCGCTTAATGCAGGGTACATTATAATCCATCTCAAATAATGATCTAGTGCTGAGGCAAACTTATCCAAATCGTTATACTCGTCCAAGCGTATCAAGCATATTCACTTGCACTAGCATTCGAGATCAGCATATCATGAGTCTGAATCGTGCACATATTCAAAGCGTCCCTCAAACATATGCATATCAACAAACTTAGCGATAGGGAAGTCTTTGCACTCGAGTTCAATATATCATTGAGTCTTGGATCATGCACACATTCAAGTCGTCCTTCAAATATATGCATTCAACCAAACTTAGCGACAGTGAATTCAGACAAGCTACTTGTGAAAATCTCAAGGGTTCTCGTCTTACGAATCATAATGATACCTCCAGGGGTCAATCAAAATCCAAGTCATTCCAATCCCATTTAAACTGAGTATTGCACTATCGCTAAGCATGATCTATTCGATCAACCGACTAGCGTCCATGTCCTATCGTCCATTCTATTCGTGTCAAACATAGCACACATTTACTGTTCCAAGTCTAACTCGAAGTCTTGATGCCCCAGTTCTATGGCTTGCTCAAGCAATACTCTAAAGTCGGTTACACAAGCTCTTTTACTTGGCATAGGTCGTCTGCCTAATTACTAGGTCAGCTCACAAGGTCATAGGTACAGTTCATGTTCATGACTCATCGTATAAATTCGTCACACGATGCTCGTCCCAATTCCTAAGGTTAAACCATTGTTCATTTATAAGAGATATTCTACCCAAGCTCATTTCACTTAGATTTCTAAACATCGAGCATAAATCATCCTACTCACATTAATACGTTCGATTGTACAGGGTCTGAGTCTGTTCAGTCAAATCTATGATATATCCATGTCGCATGTCAAGCCTAGAAATTTGCATAGTCTATCTTCTCAAACATGTTTGATAGAACCTATATATCTATTCTAAGTCTAGACCACCAAACCATGATTCAATTTTCAATCACCGAACTCAATCATAAACTCTAAGTCATCCAACAAGATTCACGTACCCGTTCACGAAACCATTAAGCATGTCTTACTCCATGTTCTAGACTAACTTATCCTTGAAATACTTCTGATTCACTTGTATCCCCAAACTTATCTTATCGTATCAAATAATAAGTTAAGACGATCCTTTGATTGTCATGCTCCGGTCTCCCATAAGTTCGATCATCCTCGCTGGACGTGAGATCACCACGCCAACGCTCCCGCTAGATAATTGTCCTAATCCGGACGTGACGCATATACCTGCCATACACTGTATGGGTATGGCGTGCAGGCGCTGTTAAGCCCCATATCTGGTTTACTTGTAAGCTTTACCAGATATGCCTTATATACCTCTTTTGGGCAACCCGCCTACTTCGGATTCTGCCCGAAAAGCATAACTCGTCCGCTTTGAAGATGCAAAGGGCAATGAAAAAGTGGGAGAACGCAATGCGCGAGGGAGACTGGAGTTGCGCTCGCACAAGACAAGAACGTCGAACGTTATGGTTATCATTTAAACGATCGAGACACCTTATCATTACACTTTTGCTCCATCTAAGTTATATATATATCCACCAAGTTATGTTCATTCATGCCGTGATCATAATTCATCTAGCCAAATTGTCCAACTTTAATGTTACCGTTTGATCAATCCGTAGTCCACTTCTAGCATTCCTCAAACAACTAAGTTCAAGTCCCAAGCCAAAGTCTACCCACCTTCGATACGTTCTATTTTATCAAGTTTATTTGAATAATCATCGAACATGTTCCTGTGAGTTCGATCATCCTCGTTGGACGCGAAATCACCATGCCGGCGCTCCCGTGGGATAATCGTTCTTGGCTGGGCCTGATTGTCGAGGGTTATCTTTCGAACTAGATTCAAGATCGTTCTTCAAAACTCAAGATCGAATCCGTTATCGCTTACCTCTTTCATCGAACTACAATATCTCTTTACTTGTATCAATCCGTGCTATCTTCCAATTATTGATACCATATCAAGTTTAGTGATTCGAAACAACAATATCTATTCTCAGGCTAACTTCTATCGACCAATATCCTACTCAAGTTCAATCCATTTTTATTCAATTTAAAATCGCACATACGATCCACCATGTTTCCAACAAGTTTCCTCGACTAGGATATTGATTTCTATTACCTTGAGACCATATTCGATATAAGCCTTATCACTTGTTCACTCACATTCTCAAATCATTCAAATAAACTATCGTACGGGATTTATGAATTTGCTTGAATATTTTCAAAATGATCCATACACTACTCAGGAATCGAGTCATCCAATTAAATCCTCAATCGTGTTCGCATCGCTCACTCGCATATCTAATTCGTTTCTTAGAACTCCAACACGATACCTAAGCATCGCTAAGGTAAATCTTAGTCTCTATATATCCCTGTTGACAGTCATCCAAGTAACCCATATTTGATTTGCATTTTCCTGACACGAAATAACGTTTGAGCTATTTCTCAAAATCCAAGCACGATCTACTATATTTTCCTTAGCGATAAACTGATAATGTTTCTATCGGTTGCCATTCTAATTCTGACTTATCCTTATTTGAATGATATCCTAATCTCGCTCGCAACTAGCTCGCACTGAAAGGGTCTTGGTACGCGATACTCAACACAACTTAGCCGAAAGGTTATGTGCATAGCTAATCGTCCAAACGATATTTCATCTAGCATACTAACCAGCTTGGTAATCACGTATAGGTATTCAGGTTCGCACATAACTTGCAAATTCTATCACGAGCTTATTCCCACAAGTCTAACACAAATCGGAATAAGGGTCTTCATATAACTATCCAGTATAAGCAATCATATGAAACACATACAATTTTAAAATTATTTAGACTCATTGTATGGAATATCCCAACGGGTCAACGAGAGAGAGCATTTCGTACATAACCCACGAACGAGCTTACGAAACAGAGAAAATTGATACGAAGTCCAAAAGTATAAAGCCATGCTCTGATAACAATATATCACACCCCGATCTCCCAAAGGAATCAGCCGTCCCCGCTAGGTGCAAATCACCGTGCCAGCGCTCCTGCGGGACGATCGTTCCCATCTGGAAGTGATACCGCATGAGCACAAGCTGCGCCCGTGCAAGGCCATGATCCGAACAGACGGTAAAATAACTAAGCCACTAAGTCGCACAGATAGTCCAAATATAATGGAATAAGAAACGAACAGGCAATTGGTAACAAGTTCACAGAGTCGTTATAGCGGAAGCATTAAATAACACAAGTATGGAAGTAAAACAAGCACTTTACTGATATTGGATTAATGTTACAAGCGGCGCTAGGCCGAGATTATAAGTCGCCATAGTCCTCTCTCTCGAAACAATAAAAGCGTGCCAAGTGGATACAATTATGAATGATACATTAGCGATGTTCCAACATTATGTCTTGTATATGTGCTTCAGCTCCGGACGCAATGCTCCAAGACTCCAGAGCGGACTCCACGCCTTAGCTTGAACGAAGGGGTTTCCGTACCGAACGAGGTTCTTCCACACCCTGTACACAATCTGGTGGCTTATCAGTACATGAATGCACTGGTGGGGAGGATTCTCGTCCGCTCGACAAATCCAAACATGTTATATAGGTTCTGTTCACCATCTATTAAGTTATCTTTCTAGTCTTGCCTTAGGATTATTTTTATGGCATAATAAAAATTCTAACTCGTGTGGCAGTGCACCGTGTGATATAAGAGTAACAAGGCAAGACTTACCAACTTACCATCCATCATTCCCTGTCTAAGGTAAACCAAGTTAAACCAAGCACGAGTATATATAATAAAATCTAGGGGAAGTTGTATAAGCAAACACGGGTGTCACGAGCGAGATTCTATTTCAGGTGCGCGAGTTACTTGAATTATCAAGAAGTGTTGCAGAAGATTGTTCGAGTGTTCAAATATCTAATACTCATAATCGTTCAGGTATTTCAGATTAGAAGGTGCGATACAATGACTCGCACGCGGATTACCGCTAAGAGAGAATAACTTATCTATATGAACACGAGTCACGAGCTGTCACGACCCGCACCCGAAAATCGGGCATGAGCCGTGGGTACGTCCAGCCTACGCCGCAGAATCGGCGATAGAACACTGTAAAGGTCCGTTCTAGGTCAACCATATCTATCTATATCTCACAGAAAAATTCGGCATGACCTCTCCAAAAGGAGGGCAACCACGCAATATATATATCAAATCCTCTCCAAAAGGAGGGCAACCACGCAATATATATATATATCAATAATCTCAATCACAAAATCTAGAGGAAGAATATAAGCACGATATGATATAAACAAAGAAACAGAACCAAGAGAGCAAGACAATCCAAAATAATACAGTCCAAGCCAAAATAGCTACAATATCTCGCAGCCACAAAAGAATAAGTACAATCATCCAAAATAAAACACTGGGAATAACCCAGGAAACCCACCTAGCTAACTAGGGTGCTATAGGCGTCTCCTCGGCGCAATCCTCCTCGATCACGGGGTCACAACAGTCGTCAACACCCGGCCCGTAGAACGTCGGGCAATAGTCCTCAGGATCCTCTGGAAAAAATATGCCCAGTCAGGACTGGAGCGAAGTACATAACTCTGAAAGCAACTCCAAATACATGGTAAGGTGTATATGACGAGCAATAGAAAAGTAATCAAGATGCACAGAAAATAAATATATGCTGGAGCACAATAAGTAGCTGCAAAGTAAACTGGAGAACAATACAAGTACAGGAAAAGTAACTGCAGGTGAGAAACATGAATACTAGCTAAGTGCCTTGAGCACAAGTTCGTTATGTGATCGGCTTAGGTTGCACATGAAAAATACTACGATAACTCCGTTATGCGTGAGTTGCATAACCGACATACACATGAATACTGTTTGGCTTTGATCACATAACCAACTCCTACTCCCCTCCCCCACTAATACCATTGGATCCAACCACAACACGCTACATACATGATAATAGCTCGCGCACACGAAGGCAAGAGCATAAGAAGCACATGATAGCACATGAGAATCAATACCCGAAGCACATGATGAAATACACGTGATAGAGTACCCGCTGAACACGGTAAGGGGGATAGCATCTCATGACAGGATCCACTAGTACCAGCTCATGTAACAATGTATCAGAATCAAGTATTACAGTTCTAGAACAGGTAATATAAACGCTATCATAAAATGGAAACTATCAGAGGTAGGTACTCGCCTGATGTCCTGAGCAACTGATGAGGATCGAGATCCGGACCGGTGTCGCAAGGACCTAATACGAAATGCAGAATTAAACAGCGTTCTAAGCATTTAAACTGATATAAAATAATTAAAAATAGGCTTCTAGGGCTATTCTAGGTCGAACGGGTCAAACCGGTGAAAATCGGGTCAAAAAGTCAACAAGGGGTCCAAAAAGTCAACTCTAGGTCAAACCTAGGTCAAATATCGACTTTTACGGTCAACGAGGACAATTATGGTAAAAGCTAGGTCAAACTAGGGTGCCCCTAAAATTCTAGGTCAAACCGAGCTCATTAAGCTACTAAACTCACAAACTCGCCTAATCGAGATACCGGGATACCCTCGGTATCCTATACCTCGCCCTAGGCCACGCACCCCGCCTAAACCCGCTAAAACCTAAGCTAGCACGCGTAATTATATATATATAAACATACAAAAATCATTCCAAAGCATTTTCTAGGCTAATGCTCAAATACCCCGCTCGAAACTCAATACCTTGAATATCTCAAGGTATCGAGATACCTCGGTATCTCAAGGTATTGAGGTTTCGCTCTAAAACCCCTCTAGCTAGCTATCTAGCTACTAATTATGCACCTAGTTATTAATCTAGGCTAGGTAATATAGATATCTACCATATTTATATATATCTAAGTATGTATTTACCTATATATATAGATATCCACACATATATACCCAATTACCCATTTACCTTACCTAACATAACATATATATATATATATATATATTACCTATCAAGATATCTATAGATATATATATATAACTATAGGTATATAGATATCTATCTCTTAGATAGATAAAACTATCTATCTACCTATCTAGTATCCATAGATATATCTATCTATCTATGCATCTAATTATCTATATCTCCATCTAAATAACTATCTATCATCTAACATCTTACCCATTTATCTAACCATCTTCCTATCTATCAACATAGGTATATATATATCAATCTCTCACTCTCCCTCACTAGCCCTCGCTACCCCTGCATGCTTGCTGCTGCTGCTCCATGCTACTGCTGCTGCTGCTGTTGTGCTTCGCTTTGCTGCTGCTACTGCTCATGGTACTGCTGCTGCTGCAGCTTCTTGCTGCTGCTGTGCTGCTGCTGCAGTGGCTGGACCCCCCTCTCTATCACACAAACACACACACCTATATACATATATATATAACTCTCTCTCTCTCTCTCTCTCTCTCTCTCTATATATATATATATATATATATATATATATATATATATATATATATATATATATATATATATATATATACATATATAACCATATATATACCACTAGATACCTATATATATATACACTTATATCTATTCTAACACACTCACAAACACACACACACCTACACTCTCACAAACACACTAATACACACTCATACACAAATATATACATAGCTATATATATATATAAATACCTATATTAATATATATATATATACACACATACAAATATATATATATATATATATATATATATATATATACATACCAATACACACACAATCTAAGATATATATACATACACATACACACACATATATATATATATATATATATATATACATATACACACACAAGCACACTTACACATATACATATATATATACACATAGACATATACACACACAAGCACATAGATATAAATACGCACATATATATATAAATATATATACATAAACACACATACATATATATAAAAAAATATATATATATATATATATATATATATAGACACATATACACTAACACAACACAACACACAACACACAAACCACACGCCCCACTCACGCCCAACGACCCCGACACTCACCAATACCCTAAAATATATAAAATATAACTCGAAAACTCTAGCATACACTCCCCGATACTAACCCAACGCGCGCACAAGCCCGAAACGAGGAAACCAAGTCGAAATGGCCGTTCGGTCATTTCGACGAACACGTGGTGCGCGGCTCGGAAAACCTCCTGAAACGCACACCAAACGAACTCGGAATCGACCCAAAGTTTACCCACGCACTCTACACGATGTCTAGATCTTAGAAAATGTGCTCCCGCGTCGATTCTAGGCCCATGGCGGAAACGCACACGCACTTAGAATTGGCGACGACGAAAAGCCCCAATTTCGCCCGAAACGCCCGTTTCTCCGCGACACGGCTTCCCGTGTCCGAACGAAGACACGCACTCACCCTCTAGACACCCGAAAACATCTACCTAGGTCCGTCTAACCTAGGGCATCACCCAAAATTGGGCCAAATTCGGATTCCACCCGAATTCGACACAAAACCTAATGTCAAAGTCTCTAAACTCACCCAAACTAGTTCCAACTTCCTCCTACGGGTAGGCTTAGGGTCTAGGAAGGTTCTACAACACTAATTACACTACATAAAAATAATTAGGAAGGGGAAAGTTAGGTTTTACCTCTTGGGAGTTGAAATTCCAAGGCCAAAGTCTCACAACCCCTAGAAATCACCTCCCTCAAGCTCCAAGCCACCAAATCTAGCTTCCACACTAGATCTAAGCTCCTCATACCTAGGTTAGGGAAAAAAACAAGGTTAGGGCTAGCATAAGAAGAAGGAATGGAAGAAGAAAGAAGAAAAGTGAAGAAGAACTTACTTGGAGAAGGAGGGAAGAAGAAAGAAGAAGTGGAGAAGAAGAAGAAGAAGAAAGAAGTGAAGAAGAAGTGGAAAATGAAGAGGGACTGTGCTTGCTGCTGGTTTGCACGGGTAGGGCTGTGGTTTGGGGCCGGCCACTCCAAATATAGGTCACATAAAGTCTTCAAATGACCAAAATGCCCTCCCGAAACTCGGTTTTGGGTTTCGGGTTCCAAAAGCACTCAAACTAGCTCCAAATCTCTCCAACTAACCTCCTAAAAATAAAATAAATATTTCTAAGCCCCAAATTAATTCTCACAAGGGTGTAGGCTGGGTCGGACATGGGTCCACTAGGGTCTGACATGGGTCCAGGCTAGCCAAAACCCTAAAACAATCATTAAAAGAATAATACAAGCACTAAATAAATATAAATATAATTAATTAAATACAATCCACTATTTATTAAATAAAAAAAAACCCTATTTTCTAGAATTGGGTAGTGACAAGTCTACCCTCCTTAAAATAATTTCTTTCTCGAAATTAAAAGACGAAACTAGGACAGGAATGCAAAGAAAGAACCATACCTCAGGGCTCGAAGAGATAGGGGTATCGCTAGCGCATTTCATCCTCCCTCTCCCAGGTCGACTCCTCTGGAGAGTGATGCCTCCACGCGACGCGAACCAAGGGAATAGTCTGATTCCTCAACACCTTCTTCCGCCGATCCAGAATCTCCACCGGCTGCTCTGGATAGCTAAGAGTAGGGCCCACCGCGATCTCCGAGTGATCCAATACGTGACTGGGATCCGCCATGTACCGTCTCAACTGTGATACGTGGAACACATCATGAACTCCCTCCAGCATAGGCGGCAACTCAAGCCTATACGCCACGGCGCCGACCCTCTCAAGGATACGGAAGGGTCCGACGAAACGTGGGCTAAGCTTTCCGCCTCCACCGAAGCGAATAGTGCCCCGCGTCGGAGAAATCCTCAGGAACACCAGATCTCCAACCTAGCACAAACAAGGTCTCTGCACTTAGTCTAAAACAAGCAATCTTAAGCAAACACAAGAACAAAATCTAGATTCTAAGCTATACCTCGAACTCCAAAGGTCTCCGGTGGCTATCGGCCCAATGCCGCTGCCTGTCCTGCGCCACCCGAAGTCTATCTCTAATGAGCTTGACCTTCTCCGCTGCATCAACCACCATCTCTGGGCCAAGCAAAGCTCTCTCACCTACATCATCCCATGACAACGGAGTGCGACACCTCCGTCCATACAACGCCTCGAAAGGTGACATCTCGATACTGGCTAGGTAGCTGTTGTTGTAAGCAAACTCTACCAAGTGCAAGTGATCCTCCCAAGAGCCTCTGAAATCCAAAACACAAGTGCGAAGCATGTACTCAAGTGTTTGGATGGTCCTCTCTGACTGACCATCTGTCTGTGGGTGATACGACTACTAAACTTGAGCTGGGTGCCCAAGCTAGCCTGCAGGCTCCTCCAGAAATGCGAAGTGAAGCGACTATCCCGATCTGATACTATGCTCACTGGAACTCCATGCAGTCTGACTATCTGGCGCACATACATCTCTGCTAGCCTCTCTGTAGACGTACCCACTTTGAATGGTAGAAAGTGGGCCGATTTGGTCAACCTGTCCACGATGACCCAAATTGCATCCTTCCCGCCTGGAGAGCGGGGAAGTCCAGAAACAAAATCCATGGTCACATGCTCCCATTTCCACTCCGGAATGGGTAACTATTGGAGTAATCCTCCCGGCCTCTGCCTCTCCGCCTTCACCTGCTGGCACACTAAGCATCGGGATACGAAGCGTGCAACCTCCCGCTTCATCCCGTACCACCATACGTGCTGTCTCAGATCTCTATACATCTTGTTGGCACCTGGATACATAGAATACTGGGATCGATGCGCCTCCTGGAGAACCTCCTCGCGCAACGACCCACTCGACACACACAGCCTGGTACAGTGCCGCAAAGAACCATCATCAGCAATGGTGAAGTCATCTGCTAATCCCATCTGAACCTGCGCCCTGATGCTCCTCAGGGACTCATCCTCAAACTGTGTAGCCCTGATTCGGTCTACCAACTCTGACTGAATCTGCAGTCCCCACATCTGCATCTCAACTCCAGGCACTATCACCTCAATGCCCAAGCTCTCTAGATCTGCCAGAAGATAACGATCTGTAGTCAGGCACATAGCTACCGGATACCTGCTCAATGCATCCGCAACTACGTTCGCCTTCCCTGGATGGTACTGCAACGATATGTCGAAGTCTTTTATCAACTCCAACCATCTCCTCTGCCTCATGTTCAGCTCTTTTTGGGTAAACACATACTTCAAGCTCTTGTGGTCTGTGAAGATCTCCACACGCTCTCCGTATAAATAGTGTTTCCATAACTTTAGAGCAAAGATGACCGCTGTCAACTCCAAATCGTGGGTAGGGTAGTTCTTCTCATGATGACGTAATTGCTTGGAAGCATAGGCAATCACCCTCCCATTCTGCTACAACACACAACCCATTCCCTTACCCGATGCATCACTATAGATAGTGAATCCTCCAGAACCTGATGGCAATGTCAACACTGGAGCTGTCGTCAACCTCCTCTTCAGCTCATCAAAGGCGATCTGGCACTCCTCTGACCAAACAAACTCCACTTCCTTCCGGGTCAGCCTGGACAACGGCTCTGCAATCCGGGAAAAATCCTGAACAAATCTCCTGTAGTAGCCTGCCAGTCCCAAGAAACTCCTGACCTCGGCTACTGAACTCGGAGCACTCCATGCCTCAACTGCCATAATCTTTCTCGGATCCACCGAGATACCCTCTCCAGTCACCACATGACCAAGGAATTCAACCTTGTCAAGGAAGAACTCGCACTTCGAGAGCTTTCCATAAAGCTTCTCCTTCCTGAGAGTCTCTAGCACTATCCTCAGATGCTCCTCGTGCTCCTCTGGGGTCTTCGAATACACCAAGATATCATCTATAAACACTACCACAAACCTGTCCAGATGCTGATGGAATACCTTGTTCATCAGATTCATGAACACTGTCGGGGCATTAGTCAACCCAAACGGTATCACCAAGAACTCATACTGTCCATATCTGGTCCGAAAGGCTGTCTTCGGAATGTCCTTCTTCCTGACCTTCACCTGGTGGTAGCCTGTCCTCAGATCAATCCTGGAAAACACCCTCGCGCCGCTCAACTGGTCAAAAAGATCATCAATACGCGGCAGCGGATACTTGTTCTTGATTGTGAGGTTGTTCAGAGCCCTGTAGTCGATACACATCCGTATCGACCCATCCTTCTTCGGCACAAAAAGTACCGGAGCACCCCACGGAGAAGAACTAGATCTGATAAATCCCTTGTCCTGAAGCTCATCCACTTGCTTCTTCAACTCTATCAGCTCACTGTTGCTGACTCTATAGACATGCTGGGATATCGGCTCCGCGCCTGGCACCAAGTCGATAGAGAACTCCACGTCTCTGTCCGGAGGTAACCCTGGCAACTCCTCCGGAAAGACATCCATGTATTCCTCTATCAGTGGATGTAGCAACCTCGGCTCTACCACCAGGGCTCCGCAGAAGACTCCCTCGGTCTGCTCCGCTGCTCCTCTAGCAAACTGAAACTCTGGCTTACCTGGCGAACTGAACAAAACTCTGCCTCCATGACAATCTATACTAGCACAATGCGTACTCAACCAATCCATCCCGAGTACAACATCGTAGCTCGGAAGTGGCATTACGAGTAGGCACACACTCAACTCCCGGCCTCCCAAGCTAACTCTCTGGTCTCTGCAGACATCACGGACTAGGATGATACCACCCCCGATCGTGATCTTGCAGAGTCTAGCTAAAGGTTCAGCAACAAGATGGTGTCTAACAGCAAAAGATACAGACACAAAGCTATGGGAAGCACCGGAATCAAATAAAGCAAGTGCTGGAATGAAATCAAGGAGAACAGAACCTGAGATAACATCACCAACTGGCTCAGCCTCGTCCACTGTCAGGGCAAAAGCTCGCCCCTGTTGTCCTCCTCGGTGCTGCTGCTGGTGCTGGGCGAACCTCTGCTGCTGAGTCCGCAAAGGCTGTCCTCTCTGCTGCACTGCAGGTGCTCTGGCTGGTGCCCTATGAGCGGCTCCTCCGCCCTGAGCTGTACGGGCAAGCACTGAAGGACAATCCTTCAGCTGGTGATCTGCTGCACCACACAATAAATATCTGCCCAGCCTCTTTCTGCAGATGTCCCATCCGTGCCCTGGCTTCCTACAGAAAGGGCAAACGATGGGCTGCCTCTGGCCCTGCTGCTGACCCTGCCTCTGCTGCTGGGGCGCCTGTCGGAAGGGTGCACGACCCTGACCCTGGTGCTGCTGGGTCTGCTGGAATGGCCTCTTGGCTGGGCCTACACTGCTACCTGCTTCTGAAGCATCTCTGCTCCTCTTCGTCTTCAGCTCCAAATCATCCTCAGCCCTCTGAGCGTCGCGGACAATCTGCTCGAAGGTCGCCTCGCGGTCGCTCCTGGTCAAGGACTTGACCGCCATGACCAAGCCCTTGCGGAACTTCCGCGCCTTCGCTGCCTCAGACAACCCCTCAACAAATCTGCCCAAACGGCAGAACTCCGCTGCATACTCATCCACTAGCATACTCCCCTGGACGAGCGCCTCGAACTGACTCTCTAAGGCACTGAGAGCCACGTCCGGGAAGAACTTCTCCTTGAAAAGCTTCTTGAAAGCCTCCCAAGTCAATCCCGGAACTGCTATCCGTGTATCCGTGCGGAACCAAGTAAGGGCAAGGTCGAACATCTGGCTGCCCGCTGCCTCTATCTGCATGCTGGCTGGGATCATCGCCAGCCTGAAAATGCCCTCTATATGCTCGATCCAGTCGTCGGCGTACAGGATCCCCTCTGTGCCACGGAACTCCTTAGGCCGCATCCTCTGAAAATTGATGATAGTACCCGGCCTAGGATACTGAGCCTGCTCTGGCTGTGGCTGGATCTAAGCCACTCTGTCGACCGCTGTCATAGCCACCTAATGAGCATTCTCAATGCCCATCCTCATAACATCTGCCTGGCGGTGCTGCGCATCCATCATCTCTCGGAAGAATGCGAACAACTGTGTAGCATCCACTGGCGCAGGCGGTGGTGGAGGAGGTACCACTAGAACAACTGGGGTGGCTCTCGGATCAATGGGAGTAAGGGGATCTCCGAGAGAAACTGACGCTCCCTCAACCGCAGGAGTGGCGAGTAGAGCGGTAGCGGCTGCCGAAAGTCGAGCAGGTCGAGAGGTAGCAGACCTCTCGGTGGCAGCTGCTGGGGCGTTGCACTGAGATCTGGTCTTCGGAGGCATCCTGAACACAGATCAAAAGAAGTCAATATAGTGCAAGAAACGATAACATCAATGAAGGACAGTAATATTACAAAAGAAACAATTTTAGGAAAAAATTAAAGATAGCAAAAGGAAGCAGGAAGGGTCCTAGTTGTGATTGAGCACACCCTCTCTCAGCCTATCTCCTATATCCTATTGTAGGTAACCTAAAAACTAGACCTGCATGGGCCACCACCAAAAATGTGTCACGACCCGCACCCGAAAATCGGGCATGAGCCGTGGGTACGTCCAGCCTACGCCGCAGAATCGGCGGTAGAACGCTGTAAAGGTCCGTTCTAGGTCAACCATATCTATCTATATCTCACAGAAAAATCTGACATGACCTCACCAAAAGGAGGGCAACCACGCAATATATATATCAAATCCTCTCCAAAAGGAGGGCAACCACGCAATATATATATATCAATAATCTCAATCACAAAATCTAGAGGAAGAATATAAGCACGATATGATATAAACAAAGAAACAGAACCAAGAGAGCAAGACAATCCAAAATAATACAGTCCAAGCCAAAATAGCTACAATATCTCGCAGCCACAAAAGAATAAGTACAATCATCCAAAATAAAATACTGGGAATAACCCAGGAAACCCACCTAGCTAACTAGGGTGCTATAGGCGTCTCCTCGGCGCACTCCTCCTCGATCACGGGGTCACAACAGTCGTTAACACCCGGCCCGTAGAACGTCGGGCAATAGTCCTCAGGATCCTCTAGAAAAAATATGCCCAGTCAGGACTGGAGCGAAGTACATAACTCTGAAAGCAACTCCAAATACATGGTAAGGTGTATATGACGAGCAATAGAAAAGTAATCAAGATGCACATGAAATAAATATATGCTGGAGCACAATAAGTAGCTGCAAAGTAAACTGGAGAACAATACAAGTACAGGAAAAGTAACTGCAGGTGAGAAACATGAATACTAGCTAAGTGCCTTGAGCACAAGTTCGTTATATGATCGGCTTAGGTTGCACATGAAAAATACTACGATAACTCTGTTATGCGTGAGTTGCATAACCGACATACACATGAATACTGTTTGGCTTTGATCACATAACCAACTCCTACTCCCCTCCCCCACTAATACCATTGGATCCAACCACAACACGCTACGTACATGATAATAGCTCGCGCACACGAAGGCGAGAGCACAAGAAGCACATGATAGCATATGAGAATCAATACCCGAAGCACATGATAAAATACACGTGATAGAGTACCCGCTGAACACGGTAAGGGGGATAGCATCTCATGACGGGATCCACTAGTACCAGCTCGTGTAACAATGTATCAGAATCAAGTATTACAGTTCTAGAACAGGTGATATAAACGCTATCATGAAATGGAAACTATCAGAGGTAGGTACTCGCCTGATGTCCTGAGCAACTGATGAGGATCGAGATCCGGACCGGTGTCACAAGGACCTAATGCGAAAAGCAGAATTAAACAGGGTTCTAAGCATTTAAACTGATATAAAATAATTAAAAACAGGCTTCCAGGGCTATTCTAGGTCGAACGGGTCAAACCGGTGAAAATTGGGTCAAAAAGTCAACAAGGGGTCCAAAAAGTCAACTCTAGGTCAAAACTAGGTCAAACATTGACTTTTACGGTCAACGAGGACAATTATGGTCAAAGCTAGGTCAAACTAGGGTGCCTCTGAAATTCTAGGTCAAACCGAGCTCATTAAGCTACTAAACTCACAAACTCACCTAATCGAGATACCGGGATACCCTCGGTATCCGATACCTCGCCCTAGGCCACGCATCCCGCCTAAACCCGCTAAAACCTAAGCTAGCACGCGTAATTATATATATATAAACATACAAAAATTATTCCAAAGTATTTTCTAGGCTAATGCTCAAATACCCCGCTCGAAACTCAATACCTTGAATATCTCAAGGTATCGAGATACCTCGGTATCTCAAGGTATTGAGGTTTCGCTCTAAAACCCCTCTAGCTAGCTATCTAGCTACTAATTATGCACCTAGTTATTAATCTAGGCTAGGTAATATAGATATCTACCATATTTATATATATCTAAGTATGTATTTACCTATATATATAGATATCCACACACATATACCCAATTACCCATTTACCTTACCTAACATAACATATATATATATATATATATATATATATATATATATATATATATATATATATATATATATATATATATATATATATATATATATTAACTATCAAGATATCTATAGATATATATATAACTATAGGTATATAGATATCTATCTCTTAGATAGATAAAACTATCTATCTACCTATCTAGTATCCATAGATATATCTATCTATCTATGCATCTACTTATCTATATCTCCATCTAAATAACTATCTATCATCTAATCATCTTACCCATTTATCTAACCATCTTTCTATCTGTCAACATAGGTATATATATATATCAATCTCTCACTCTCCCTCACTAGCCCTTGCTACCCCTGCATGCTTGCTGCTGCTCCATGCTACTGCTGCTGCTGCTGTTGTGCTTCGCTTTGCTGCTGCTACTGCTCATGGTACTGCTGCTGCTGCAGCTTCTTGCTGCTGCTGTGCTGCTGCTGCAGTGGCTGGACCCCCCTCTCTATCACACAAACACACACACACACACCCCTATATACATACATATATATATATATATATATATATATAACTCTATATATATATATATATATATATATATATATATATATATATATATATATATATACACACATATATAACCATATATATACCACTAGATACCTATATATATATACACTTATATCTATTCTAACACACTCACTAACACACACACCTACACTCTCACAAACACACTAATACACACTCACACACAAATATATACATAGCTATATATATATATATAAATACCTATATTAATATATATATATATACACATACAAATATATATATATATACATACACATACACATACATATATATATATATATATATATATATATATATATATATATATATATATATATATATATATATATATATATATATATATACACACAAGCACACTTACACATATACATATATATATATACACATAGACATATACACACACAAGCACATAGATATAAATACGCACATATATATATAAATATATATACATAAACACACATACATATATATATATATATATATATATATATATATATATATATATATATATATATATATATATATATATATATATATATATATATATATATATATATATATATATACACTAACACAACACAACACACAACACACAAACCACACGCCCCACTCACGCCCAACGACCCCGACACTCACCAATACCCTAAAATATATAAAATATAACTCGAAAACTCTAGCACACACTCCCCGATACTAACCCAACGTGCGCACAAGCCCGAAACGAGGAAACCAAGTCGAAATGGCCGTTCGGTCATTTCGACGAACACGTGGTGCGCGGCTCAGAAAACCTCCTGAAACGCACACCAAACGAACTCGGAATCGGCCCAAAATTTATCCACGCGCTCTACACGATGTCTAGATCCTAGAAAATGTGCTTCCGCATCGATTCTAGGCCCGTGGCGGAAACGCACACGCACTTAGAATCGGAGACGATAAAAAACCCCAATTTTGCCCGAAACGTCCGTTTCTCCGCGACACGGCTTCCCGTGTCCGAACGGAGACACGCACTCACCCTCTAGACACCCGACAACGTCTACCTAGGTCCGTCTAACCTAGGGCATCACCCAAAATTGGGCCAAATTCGGATTCCACCCGAATTTGACACAAAACCTAATGTCAAAGTCTATAAACTCACCCAAACTAGTTCCAACTTCCTCCTACGGGTAGGCTTAGGGTCTAGGAAGGTTCTACAACACTAATTACACTACACAAAAATAATTAGGAAGGGAAAAGTTAGGTTTTACCTCTTGGGAGTTGAAATCCCAAGGCCAAAGTCTCACAACCCCTAGAAATCACCTCCCTCAAGCTCCAAGCCACCAAATCTAGCTTCCACACTAGATCTAAGCTCCTCACACCTAGGTTAGAGAAAAAGCAAGGTTAGGGCTAGCATAAGGAGAAGGAATGGAAGAAGAAAGAAGAAAAGTGAAGAAGAACTTACTTGGAGAAGGAGGGAAGAAGAAAGAAGAAGTGGAGAAGAAGAAGAAGAAGAAAGAAGTGAAGAAGAAGTAGAAAATGAAGAGGGGCTGTGCTTGCTGCTGGTTTGCATGGGTAGGGCTATGGTTTGGGGCCGGCCACTCCAAATATAGGTCACATAAAGTCTTCAAATGACCAAAATGCCCTCCCGAAACTCGGTTTTGGGTTTCGGGTTCCAAAAGCACTCAAACTAGCTCCAAATCTCTCCAACTAACCTCCTAAAAATAAAATAAATATTTTTAAGCCCCAAAATAATTCTCACAAGGGTGTGGGCTGGGTCGGACATGGGTCCACTAGGGTCTGACATGGGTCCAGGCTAGCCAAAACCCTAAAACAATCATTAAAAAAATAATACAAGCACTAAATAAATATAAATATAATTAATTAAATACAATCCACTATTTATCAAATAAAAATAAAAAAAACCCTATTTTCTAGAATTGGATAGTGACACGAGCATAGCCATAAAGGACAAGTTATAGTCATTGACGATGATGGTATGCAACAAAAGTATAGGTGCGCTATAAGCCATCTCGTCCAGCACACGAGACTATCGGTCTTAGAGCAAGAATGGCGGCGTAAAGCGCACGCGCCATCCTTCTCGCACACGATTAAGACTGCTACATGAGTTCCATCCGGACCGGATCGATCCCGGTGCCTCGGAGACCGATCATGGAATGAGATTCAAAAATCTTCCTTGTTCAACAAGTTGTCCGCAACATGCAAGTCTTTGGTCTTCTAGATTCACAATATGACATGATAATTCTTGATTCTTGTTCTGAACGAGTATTTCTCCATGAGCTGTGATTCTTTCTTTACTTGACATGATTTCGTTCAGAGTTCAACTTGACTTGATATATTTTTCTAGTTCGGGAACTGCCTTGGTGACCTAACGGTCCCAAATACTTGTAGGTTCATATTGCACAGAAAGACTATTTGATAGTCTTCTGGCTAACTAGATGCATGCACAATATGGATAGTATTACATGATCATGGTATAAAATTATGTGACAAGCATTAAAACAAGGCAAATGAGTACAAGTTATAATGTAAGTAGGCAAGCATTGCATTTACTAGAAACTTATGCATTAGGAAACATATTGTATAGTCTTCTTTAGAACATAAGTCTTTACGTTAGCACGGGTCTAAGGGATCGTACGAGAAGTAAAATCGTATAGGGGCATATCGGACGACATGATCCATAAGGCGAACAGTGTAAACAAGTGAAGCAGTGCACTACGAAGAGTATATATAATATTCTAGTCGAGGCATAGCGGGGTCTACTTGCACGAAGCTAAGGTAGCATGCGAGGGTCCATGTTATAAGCCAAGTTTCATTTCCATATTCTAACACAAGCAATGCAAAATAAAATTATTTCCTTATCTAGGTGCGTTGTATTCTTTATTAGCATACAATGGATGATTCACCTAGCGACTAGCATGTATCATCCATATTTTATGTGTGCAGGCTAAGCAAAGACAGGTTCATCGTAGCCACCCACCTTAGCGATAATTCGTCTCGGTCGAGCGATACTCCGAGCGAGCCATTGAAAGTCTAAGTCTGAACTCCTGAAGGGCTAAGTATGAAATTCTTTGCCTCAAGCAAATCTTTTCACTGAGAAAAGAGGGTCGGGTCGTTGCACTAGCGTCATTTGAATTGGCTTCCCGCTTGAGCGGAATGGGTCGTTACACCACACCCCATGTGCACACCTCAACACATTCAAATTATTATATTGAGATACCCAATTGGTGGTGTAGCCAATATTGGACTATCTTTACTAGTCCAAAGGCAAAAATACCAACAAATACTTTTGTTATTATTGTTACGTCTCTCTAGTCCTATGAGTTTTTGAACTTCTCTTGATATGTACATAAATTTAGAGCATTGGACCTAGAGGTATGAAGGTTTTCCTTACTTAATCCAATTTAGATCTTTAGAACTTTTTTTGACATGTACACAAATAATAAGATTTGCGGGATTCATGTCAAGATAGATAGGTTAAGGACATGTATCTGATGAAACATCAAATTAACATTTAGAGCAAAATCAAATTTATAGGTGAAGTTGGATCTTTTCTGTGTGTAGGCAAAATCTTTTTATGGTCTGTTGCACTTGTATTAAGAACAAACAATGATATATCTTGTTTTGTAATGTTACTCGTCTGAAAACTGTATTTTAGCAAAAAAAATCTTTACGAAGGAAGATGCTGACATTTACCAACTTCGCTTATGAAATATTGGTTCTGAATTGCTCTTGCATTGGTTTCATGGTCAGTTCTATGATATTTTTATATATGATTTCTAATATGCTAAGAAACTATAATATTTTAAGATTACAACACATTTTAAATTGGAGTTCGTTTTTAAGCATTTCATGGTTTATAACATCACTTTTTGGATTGATTTGAAAATGGGGTATCAATAAATTGGATTGCAGGCGCTCTCAAATCAATTTCCATAAAAGAGTTATTTTTTTAATTTTTTTGGGTTCTCGGTGTAACGACCCGCTCCACATCTATACGGATAGCCGATTCAAACGACACAAGTGCGATGACCTGACCGCTTTGCTCAGTAAGAAGACTTGCTTGAGGCAAAGGAATTCCAGACTTGGCCCTTCAGGAGTTCAGACTTAGACTTTCAGAGGCTCGCTCGGAGTATCGCTCGACCGAGGCGAATCATCACTAAGGTGGGTGGCTACGATGAACTTATCTTTTCTTAGCCAGCACACTTAAAATATGGTTGATATATGCTAGTCGCTAGACGAATCACCCCTTGCATGCTAGGGAATAATCTCATATGATATATCTTTGTATAGAACATGGAAGTAGATCGGTTGAACGGAATGGTAGGCTCGCTTTACAGTTCTTATAATTTTACCTCATAGTGTTATTTCTGTTCCTTATATGTTCTTTGAAGTACATTGCTCCATATGTCTTAAAATGCTCATCACATAGATACAACCTCGGTACAGAAGCACAACATAGATTTTGGGTAACTTATCTATGGCAAAAGACTATCAAAATAGTCATTCCAAGCCAAATAATAGAAACATAGAAAGTCTTCGGGACCGTTGGGTCACCAAGGCAACGCCCAAAATGGGAGCTGCAATAAGAAGTAAACTGTCAGCATAAACGGTGCATGTAAATAGAAATACACCAGATCATCAGATATCTGAATGAGTAAAATGCATAATCACTGTGTCAAGTAGCTATGTCCATTCAAGGTCTTAGGATGTTGCATATAATAAAAGTTTAGTGTTGATGGTCAATGGTCATGGACAACCTGTGCACAGGCTTATGGTTCTTGCGGACGGTACGCTGGTCATGCCGGGGCCAATCTGAACCGGTCAGGAATATTTTAGATAGTCGTTTGCTTCGGTCGGAAAGGCGTGTAGCGAGGCTCGCTACCTACGTTGCATTCTATTTCCGTGCCAAGACTATACCTTGTCCATGGTGTCTCGTCAGGTCATAAGACCAAGTTTGTATCATTAGTATATTGCATACGTGGTGGCAACTCGCGTATGGGCTCGTAGAAACTTGTGGCAAATAACAGATGTAAAGTAACCTGAAGCTTGAAACATATTTGAGTAGTCTGAGTAAAATATGCCTATACAAGTATAACATGCCGATGTAAAATGAGTATAAGACTTTCTATCTTATGCATGAAATTGATCCTAAGGCAAGAATAGCAAGATAACTTAATAGTTGGTGCACGGAACTAATATAACGTGTTGGATTTGTTGAGCAGGCGAGAAGCCTCCCCATCAGTGCATTCATATACTGATAACCTACTAGATTGCTTGCAAGGTGCGGGAGAACCTCGTTCGGTGCAGAATATTCTCTCGTGCGCGCTAAGGCGTAGAGTTTGCTCTGGAGCCTTAGAGTGTTGCGTCCGGAGCCGAAGCACATATACAGAACATAATATTAGAATATCGCTTACGTATCATCCCAAGTTGTAAGTCGCTTGGTACACCTTTATTGTTTGAGAGAGAGAGAGAGAGAGAGCGCTTGAGCGACTTGTAATCTCGGCCTAGCGCTGCTTGTGACCTCATTCATTATCAATAAAAGGCTATTTTATATTCATACTTGTGTTTATTCAATGTTTCCACTATATCAACTTGGTGAACTAGTTATCAACGATTGTTCTGGTATTTGCCTTGCGCGAGCACAACTCCAGGCTCGCGCGGCATCACGTCTCGATGGAAACGATTATCCTGTGGGAGCGCTGACGCGGTGATTCGAGCCTAGCAGGGACGGCCAATTCCAGTGGAAGATCGGGACGTGATATATTGGTATCAGAGCATAGCTTTGCGTCCTTGGATTTCTTATCGATTTTTTTAGTTTTGAAAGCTCGTTCGTGGGTTATGTTACAGACGCTCTCTCTCAAAGTTCCAATAGGATGTTCCATAAATGAGTCTAAATATTTTCGAAAGGTGCATGTGAATGATATAATTTCTTGGTCGAGATTTTGATGCGAAGGCCTTTGTGCCAATCTGTGTCAGACTTTGTGGGAATAGACTTATGTTAGAATCTGCAAGTTTATGTAAACCCGAATGCCTATACGAGAACACCAAGCAGGTTAGTGTGTGAGATAGAATATCGTTCAGACAGTTGCCTATGCAGACAACCTTTCGACAAAGTTGTGTTCATTACCATGCGCCAAGACCCTTGGTGCTAATGAGTTGCAAGCAAGATTTGGGTTTCGTTCGAATAAGAATAAATTTGGACTTAGAAGGAAAGTCGATAGAGACGTTATCGGAGTACCGCTAAGGCGAATAATGAAAATCGTGTTTAGATTTTTAAGATATAGTTGAACGGTTATTCGTAGCGATAAGTTACAATTCAGAACATAGTTTGTATGGAGGACTATCGATAGAGGTACATACGAGACTAAGATCGTTAAGGCAGCGGAGGGACCGTATTGGAGTTCTAAGGAACGAATTGGATATATGAGTGAATGACGCGAACACGATTCAGAAGAAGATGACTCAATTAATGAGTGGTGTATTTGATAGTCTCATGATCGAGTAAGCGAATTGAGAATAAAAATAAGCTATAAAGATTCATAGATATAGCTCGAATCCTGAGTGGTGTATTGGTCGACTTAGAAATGTTCGAACGAATCGTGGGTTTCGGAGTATTAAATGGGTCTAGCAACAAGCGACGTAATTGTGCGAAGCCTTAGTATAAATAATGTCTAGAAAGTAAGCGAATGTATGACTTAAAAGTTAGAATGAGTTAAACATGGGATAAGGCTTACATCGAATAGAAATAAAGAGTACTTAAAATTGATATCATGGTCGGAAAAATATAGTGGATCGTACGAGCGATTGAGTTGAAACAAACAAATTAAAACTTGAGTTGAGATAGAATAATCGAGGATGCGATCGGAGTTAGTAAAATTAAAAATAATGGCGCGAACGAATGATAGCTCACATAAAAAATTTGGATTTGAGTAGGATATCGCTCGATAGAGTTCGGTCTGAGTACGAATGCTACGGTTTCAAATTTGGGAGACTTTATATCATATCAATAGTTGAAAGATAGCATGTATTATTGCAAGTTAGAAAATCTTGGTTCAATGATTAAGGTGGACGATAACGGATTTAATCTTGACTTGGATGAATGATCTTGAGTCGAGTTCAAAGGTAACACTCGACATCAGGCCCAGACAAGATCAATTATTCTGCAGGAGCGGTGATGTGGTGATTTCACGTCCGACGGGATGATCGAACTCGCAAGGACATGTTCAAAGATTTTATAAACGAACTCGATAAAATAGAAGGTATCGAAAGTGAATAGACTTGGGTTTGGGATTTAAAACTTAGTTGTTTGAGGAATGCTATAAGTAGACTATGGATTTATCAAATAAAAATGTTGAAGTTGGATGATTTTGCTAGACGAATTATAATCATGGCATGAACGAACATGACTTGATGGATAAGTAAATATTACTTGGATGGAGCAAAGTAAAATGATAAGGTGTCTCGATCGTTTTGATGATAACCATATTATTCGATGTTCTTATCTTGTACGAGCGTAACTCTATGCTCGTACATATGTCACGCCCGGATTAGGACGATTATCCCTCGGGAGCGTTGGCGTGATAATTTCACGTCCAACAGGGATAATTGAACTTGTGGGAGACCGGAGCGTGATAATTAAAGGATCGTCTTGACTTGTGGTTCGACATGATAAGACGAGTTTCAGGATACAAATGATTCAAAGTATTTTTGAAAAGGATTTGGTCTAGAACGTGCAGTAAGATATGCTGGATGGTTTCATAAACGGATACGTAAATCGTGTTGGACGACTTAGAGTTTACGATATACATCGATGGTTTAGAATGTGATCATGATTTGGTAGTCCAGGCTTAGAAAAGAATGGATAGGTGGATTCTATCAAACGTAATAGAGAAGATAGACTATGCAAATCGATGGGTTAGACCTGCGACGTGGATATATCGTAGATTTGATTAAACGAACGTGTCTTAGGAACGATTTTGCTAACAAACCTGGATCCTGTGCAAATGAATGTGTTGATGTGGATATAATGATCTGTGCTCGATGTTTAGAAATCTAAGTGAAACGAGCTTGGGTAGAATACCCCGTACGAAAGAATAATGGTTTGACCTTAGGAATTTGGGGCGAGTGTCGTGCAACGAATTTGCTCGATAAGAATCGTGAACTTAAAATGTAACTATGACCTTGTGAGCTGACCTAGCGAATAGGAAGATGGCCCTATGTCTTGAGTTGAACTGGAGTGGCTGACTTCAGAGTATCGTTCGGAAAAATAATAGAACTGGGGCAACGAGACTTAGAGTTAGGACTTGGAACTGGAAGTGTATACTAGCGACGTTGGCATTGAAACGAACGCAATGGAAGATAGGACTTGAGTGATAATTGATTTGGTTGGATAAGTAATGCGACGGTGAGGAATAAGATGGTATTAGAGAATTGTTGGACGAAACTCTCAGGATTGGAATTGGTGATACTAGAGATAAGTTGGCATAACAAGTTAAATCGTTGCTTGGAAGAGGTGCATTGCTAATAATGCAATACTTGGAATTTGGTTGAGATTAGAGTAGACAATAACTAAAACGAACCAGAGTTCGGTTATTCGAGTAGCGAAGCGATCGGCGATTCAAAAGATTTTTACGAGTAGCTTGTTCAACTTAGTTGTCACTAAGTTTGGTTGAAATACACATATTTGGGGGACGCCTTGAATATGGGTACGATCTAGACTTAGCGATATGCATAACTCGAATGCAGCTGCAAATAAAAATGTTCGAATTTGCATGGACGAGTATAGCAACTGAAGTAAGATTGCCTCAGCCCAAGATCATCATTTGTGATGGATTATAACATACTCCACGTTAAGCGATATATGTTCTGTGCTAACTCGCAGTATAGACCGAGTCAGAAGTTGGATTGAATGATAGAGTCATTCAATGAGGCAGACCCCGCACGCATGTGACACGGAATGAGAAGCGAGTATAAAATTATGTTCGAACGAATCTAATGATACAGATTGATATGCTTGAGTTGGATTCCATAGTGTGCAATAGAACGATTTGCGCTCAGGAAGTCTCGAGGACGAGACTTATATTGAGTGGTGTATAATGTAATGACCCGCTCCTCATTTATGCGGATAGCCGATTCAAACGGTACAAGTGCGATGACCCGACCCGCTTTGCTCAGCGAGAAGACTTGCTTGAGGCAAAGGAATTCCAGACTTGGCCCTTCAGGAGTTCATACTTAGACTTTCAGAGGCTCGCTCGGAGTATCGCTCGACCGAGGCGAATCATCGCTAAGATGGGTGGCTACGATGAACTTATTTTTGCTTAGCCAGCACACTTAAAATATGGTTGATATATGCTAGTCGCTAGGCGAATCACCCCTTGCATGCTAATAAAGAATACAACACATCTAGCTAAGAGAATAATCCCATCTGATATATCTTTGCATAGAACATGAAAGTAGATTGGTTGAACGGAATGGTAGGCTCGCTTTACAGTTCTTATAATTTTACCTCGTAGTGTTACTTTTATTCCTTATATGTTCTTTGAAGTACATTGCTCCATATGTCTTGAAATGGTCATCACATATATATGACCTCGGTACAGAAGCACAACATAGATTCTGGTTAACTTACCTGTGGCAGAAGACTATCAAAATAGTCGTTCCAAGCCAAATAATAGAAACATAGAAAGTCTTCGGGACCGTTGGGTCGCCAAGGCAACGCCCAAAATGGGAGCTACAATAAGAAGTAAACCGTCAGCATAAACGGTGCATGAAAATAGAAACACACCAGATCATGAGATCTCTGAACGAGTAAAATGCATAATCACTGTGTCAAGTAGCTATGTTCATTCAAGGTCTTAAGATGTTGCATATAATAAAATTTTAGTGTTGATAGCCAATTGTCATGGACAACCTGTGCAGAGGCTTATGGTTCCTGCGGACGGTACGCTAGTCGCGCCGGGGCCGATCCAAACTGGTCAGGAATATTTTAGATAGTCGTTTGCTTCGATCGGGAAGGCGTGTAGCGAGGCTCGCTACCTGTGTTGCATTCCATTCCCGTGCCGAGACTATACCTTGTCCATGGTGGTTCGTCAGGTCATAAGACTAAGTTTCTATCATTAGTATATTACATACGTGGTGGCAACCCGCGTATAGGCTCGTAGGAACTTGTGGCAAGTAACGGATGTAAAGTAACCTGAAGCTTGGAACACATTTGAGTAGTCTGAGTAAAACATGCCTATACAAGCATAACATGCCGGTGTAAAATGAGTATATGACATCTAAGTAATCTGCACAACCTGAGTCACAAAATGATATGAGTATTATAAACTGTGTATATCATGCACTTGGTTTAGAAACACGCTCGTAGCATACGTGTGTTCGTTATGCGATATTGGAATTTCTATATATCTATATTCGTGTTTGGTTTAACTTAGTTTTATACTTGGGCAGGGAATGACAAATGGTAAGTTGGTAAGTATCGTCGTGTTTCTTGTATATCGCACGGCGTACTACTACACGAGATAGGCTTTATATCTTATGCATGAAATTGATCCTAAGGCAAGAATAGCAAGATAACTTAATAGTTGGTGCACGAAACTAATATAACGTGTTAGATTTGTCGAGCCGGCGAGAAGCCTCCCCACCAGTGCATTCATGTACTGATAACCGACCAGATTGCTTGCAGGGTGCGGGAGAACCTCGTTCGGTGCGGAATGTCTCCTCGTGCGCGCTAAGGCGTAGAGTTCGCTCTGGAGCCTTGGAGTGTTGCGTCCGGAGCCGAAGCACATATACATGACATAATGTTGGAACATCGCCTACGTATCATACCAAGTTGTAAGCCGCTTGACACGCCTTTATTTTAATTTTATTTTTAGAGAGAGAGAGCTTGAGCGACTTGTAATCTCGGCCTAGCCCCGCTTGTAACCTCATTTATTATCAATAAATAGCTGTTTTGTATTCATACTTGTGTTTATTCTATGTTTTCGCTATATCGACTTGGTGAACTAGTAATCAACGGCCGTTCCGGTATTTCTTGCGCGAGCGCAACTCCAGGCTCGCGCGGCATCGCGTCCCGATGGAAACGATCGTCCCGCGGGAGCACTGGCGCGGTGATTCGAGCCTAGCGGGGACGGCCGATTCCAGCGGGAGATCGAGGCGTGACACTCGGCCCATGTCCAACTTGAGTCCTGGCTCCGTCCCTGCTTATAAGTAATTCAGATATTTGACATAATTTAAAATTTGTCATTATACCATTGTGTTCAAAATCTTTATATAATTATTATAGATCCTTACCTAAATAAAGTTATTTTTATGGACATATGATGTCATCGAATTTATTTACATGGGTTATTGATACGAAGATAATATTGAAATTTAAATTGTTAAACATACACAATTTCTTTAAATCTTTAAACACACAAGTGTTGAAGTGTTAATAATATATTAATTTAAAATTTTCAGTCATTTTAGAAAATAAGAGAAGAGGGAATAAGTTGTCGAGAGATGGATTAAGATTTATTTTTTCCTATAATCTTGGAGGATATTTTAGCCATTTTTAAAAGTAGACAGAGACAAAAAAAAAAATTTGTATGCTTCATAAGTACTTATTTATTTTTAAGCGAAAAATATCACTTCTAAAATTTGAGCTTGCAAACTTCACCTTAAATTAATTTTAATCCCTACAATTATCTTAAGGAGATTAATCTATTGCTTAGAAAAAAAATCTTTGCACCATCACACGCCTATCCTAGTCCAAAATTTTAAATTGAAAATCATTTCTCCTTTCCAATAACATAATCTACAACTTAAATACGATCTCCTTGCCTGACTTTAAGCTTATTCATTAATATTAATATATAGGATTATTTAGTAATAGGGTCTCACATAATAATTAAAATTAAGATTTGAACATAAACAGTAATTTCGAGATCCAAAATCTAATATCAAACATTTTGAAGACCCAAATCCTAATTTTTTTATATATATGAGATCCTATTACTAAATAATCCTAATATATATTGATTTAGGTGCAACAAAAATAAATTTTAGATAGTCACATCTCATGATATATTTTTTTTCCATTTGCTTGGCATCCATTAAATATGGCTTTGATAAAGGAACTATAAAAATGACTCGGGATTAGTCCAGTATTGATGCTAGTCCAGTTAGAAAAAAGTTTTACTCAGACTAGTCCAAATTTTACTAGGGTTGTCCACACTCTTCACCTCCCTCCTCCTACTCCTCCCCCACCCTCACCCCCTCCGGCCTCTCCTCCTCTTCCCTCCTCTCACGATTTTTTGCGTCGTCGACCGCGTTGCTGCCGTCGAGCCGCACCTGAAGCACCTTTCCGTCGGCACCGTCACGAAGGCGATGAAGAAGGCGATGAAGAAGAAGAAGCATCGTGTGGGGGTTGCGCGCGGCGGAGGCACGCACTCGCGGGGGGCTGCGACTACGTCTCGCGCCGGCGCCGGCGACGACAATAACAACAGAAGCGGAGGCGAGCGCGTGCGCCTACGTCTCGCAGCCGCCCCCGTGCGCGCCTCCGCCTCCTCCCCCGCCTCCTCCTCCGCTCCTCCGTCTCGTCCCCTCATTCCGGCCTTCACGCAGCCCCGCCCTCTTGTCACCTCACGTAGCCCTCCCCTCCGAACTGTCAAAATTTTGACAATCCTAACAAATGGTAGGACTGTCAAAATTTGACAATCATTCAAATTGGTAGGACTGTCAAAATTTTGACAGTCCTGATTATAAAAAAAAATCAATTAAAAGTGTGCAGTCTGATGAATAATTTTTGAGAGTAATAAATTTATAATTATCAATGATAAAAATTTAGACTATCCTGAATCATTTTAGCACTGCCTTCATCAAAACCATAAATATAAGTGGTGTGCATGAAATCCCTATGATCTATCCCACAACCCAATACTTTTTACTTTTTGTACCTTTGCCCATTATCCATCCAGATTCTTTGTCATGGGCCACCCCCATTATAATCATAAATGCTCATCCTTTAATTTCGTTGTTATCAAGTCAAACTATCTCCACACCATAAAAAAGTATGGGGGGACTTTTCTGGAAAATACACCACCAGTCAGTGAAAACTTGTATATTGATATATTCTCCTGCATTACTTGAAAACTTCCAGACTCGCACAATCTGCACCTCTCCTATAACCCATCCAGATTCCTTGTCGTCCCCTCATTTCCATAAATATCAAACAAGTTGGTGGACCTGTCTACGAAATGCACACAACTTTTTGTTTTTTTTGGTTCTGACAATCCACCATTAATAAATGGAAGGAATAATACGTCCCGTGACTCGATCCATTAATCTTCCGTCACCCAGTCGGAATCTTATACCTCTCATCGGTAACCACAAGGATCACTCAAGTTCGTTAATGCACACAACTTAGTTATCACTTGTATATCTTTACTATTATATCTCTAGCTTGGAAACGATTCAAAAATAAGTCGGCTAAGTCATATGTATATCATCAATTATTAATATAAAAAACTAAAAAAATAACTACGTCGTATATTCTCTTTTAGCATTAGTAAGAAAAAAAAATAAAAACCACATGAACATATAACAAATTCTAAAATATATTCAAAATTTAAATTATATTTAAACTAACTACATGGTATCATATAATTAAACACATATCCAAAATTAAAAAATATATATTTATAACAAATCATAACTAAATATATTCAAATCATATTAAAAATATTTTAATATAATTTAAATTTTGAGAAATTTTGACTTACCTCCCACATTTTTTATCATATTTAAGGGTGCACTCCACATTATTTTCATAATGTACATGTTCCTCAATTTTTGATGGAATTCTTCCAAAAGTAACGGTCAACCCATTTGACCAAAAAAATTGGACGAAAATATTCTCGTCTTCTCCCTTTCCTCTCACCCCCTCCCCCCCTCTCCCCACCGCGACTGTCGCCGTCGACCCCCCTCCCCACTACCGACCGTGCTCTCCCCCCTCCCCGCCACCGACCGTGCTCTCCCCTCCCCGCCACAGCCCCCACTCCCCCCGTCCCCTCTCCCGCTGTCACATCCCGATTCCGTAGAATCGATAGTCATCCCCCGGATATGACGTCGTGCGTGCCTAGGTTGCACAACGCACAAGGCCAAAGTATTTTATATAACGAGCACATATTCAGAGTACGCAGATAATTGAAACACAATATTGAAACATGGAGAAGTTCTCTTTATTGATAATTGACATCTTTTATAAACTCTTGAACGAGTAGGATAATTGTCGTACGGGCTTACAAAAGTGGACTCAAAATGAGATAACAGTCATGTATATTGCATCATTTTACTAAAACTTCAAAACTATAGACACCTTCGGACGAAGCTATCGCCTTTCAACGGAGCTGCATAAGTTATGTGCACGAGCTCCTGGATCTTCAAAACACTTCTTAGAAGGCACGATCAGGGATTGCCGGTAGGTGGACTGGATTGAGAAGTCGCTCTAGCTTCTTGCAGGATCTTCTGGGTGCAAAAAACCTGTTGCAACGAGGGTCAGTACATCAAAATGCATTGGTGAAGGCGAGCTAATCCAACTATACCAATCAACACGTTGATTATATGAAGCATGAAAGTTATTATGTGGTCTTTCTATCTTGCCTTAGTCCATTTTACAAACAAGCATTATATATGGAAGTTTACTAAAATAAATATGCCACCGTTCGGTGACTTTTACCTGCTCGTCTGAACCACCAGCACAAATACTTACCATGACCTTCCTTGACACGAAGACATAGTTAGCTTGCACAGTTTAAATATACGAGGGGGTCACCGGCATGATGCCATAAAGGACGAGTTATAGTATCGAGACGGAAAGAGTATGCAATATAGGTGGCGAGTCCCCGCTACACGCCATTTTCGTCGATACAGACGACTATACAGATCATTCCGTCCGGATCGGATCGGTCTCAGTGCCCCGACGACTGTAAACTCCCTCACCCAAAATAAATTTTTTGTGTATATTTTATATTATTATATTTATTATAGATGTTGAATTTATTTAGAGTATTCTCTTATTTAATTAGAAAATAATTTTTTTTAGTATATTTACTTATATAAATAATTATTTAGAATTATTTTTAGGCTATTTTAGATTATTGGGATATTTCCATAATTTTTAGTTAATTAAAAACTAGTAACACTAATTTTCTAGGACTTCAAAGAATTTATTTTATGTACAAACTTAATTAAAAATATCCCAAAATTTTATTTTAGGATCTAAATAGTCAAATATATTTTCTAGAATTTTCTGGAAATTTTCTGAATATTTTTAGTATTTATTGGGAGTTATTTAGAGTAATAACTAATTTTTCTAGAATTTATTGTGCAAGCCCAGGTATAAAGAATGGACCCACATAATTTCTATAGTGTTTATAATATTATTATATATTTTCTGGAATTATTTCAGATTTTTATGATTTATTTTAATATTTATTTGGAGTTATTTAGATTTAAAACGACTTAAATAATGTTTTGATAAAGGCAAATCAAAAACAAATAATATAACTAAAACCATCCCATCAAATCATGGCATGTGTCACCCTCCTATCAACTTTCATTCAGCCGCTCAATCCCTATATATATATAATATAATAACCCTAATTATCCCATTATTTTTAGAGAGAGAGATTTTGTAGAATTGTCATCTAGGGTTCCTTCATCTTCCACAAGCCATTGCGAATAGCTCCGGACTCCAAACGAGGTCTAGTTTCTTGCATTAGAAAGATATTGAGGTTAGATTTCTTATTATATAAATTTTTTTACGAAATTATGAGTATTAAATTCTAAAAAATTCGTAGAGCACAGCATGTCCAAAAATAGACGTGTTTCAATATTTTCGCGATTCCGGGAGAACCAGGAATCAGAATCATGAACCGTTTAAAGTTTCGGAAAGATAATATCGAGATAATTGACATATATTTTTCCCAGAATTTAATTCGAAGTATTTATATACTGTTAATTCTGTAGAACTTCTAGGTTAGAATTTAACCATCGGTGCACAATACAAAATTTGTATGTGCCATAATTTCCAAACGAATTTGAATTCGGACGAGCCATAAATTCTAGCATGTTTTTGACGCTGAAACCTATAGGAAATAATGCATGAAAGTTGAGTTTGTGTCGGTTGATTTTTCGGTCAACAGATCGCCTCGATTTGCGTGCCATGAGTCTCGAGTTGATAAAATTCAGTTTCTTTAGACAAAATTTAGGAATTAACATAAAAATCAGAATAATAAGATTAAAATAGAATTTTAGAGTAATTATTTCATAATTAAATAAATTAAAATAAATTAATGGTTATATTATTATATAGTTATATGAATATATATGTAAGTAAATGCTAATTGATAATTATGACTAAATATTCAGACTATACGACCCTAGGACACCGTGGACTATTCCATACTTACCTTGACCATATTGACCCTAAGAACTTGTGAATTTGTCTGCCTTGCGTACATTAACGTACTAGCATAGACACCTGTCAGTTGACTGACTGATTTCGTACAGTACTTGAAGACGCGACACCCGCGTAATTCAACGCGTAATTGACCGTGTTAGATGACTAGTGTTACCCCTAGTATACCCCCTGATTCTAGTGTAAATGTGGTTGAGTATGTGCTAGTGTAATGACTAATGATTCTATTATATTATATTTATGTGTACATAGGATATTGGATTGTTCTGCACGATTTCTGGAGCAGGTTGTTGGTACATTGTAGCTTCCTTGCCAGGCAAGTATACCTTGCCATTGTACTGTTATTTATATTCTATATGTTGCATGCATCTTTATTTTCTATCTTTAGTTCATATATTTTAACTGTTATATAAAATGCGCGCGACGGTGTCGTCGCGATATATTTTTATTTATGTATTTGCATTGACCAGTTTATGAGACTACTCCATTATCATGTAGCATCATTTGGTTCATTGGCCAGGACACAGTTGTTACACGAGTTGTGAGTCTCATGTAGATCACGGACTTGCGTGCAGGTTTGGCCTCCTGTACGTGTGGGCCGTGCGTTAAGAATAACTGCTGTTAGAAACTTTGCATGCTAGTAGACTTAGCAGTTATTAGAGGTCTAGGGACATAGCCTATTGTAGTACGGTGGTCCCATCCTTGTCCTTGTTTGGTTGTAGGATTGGGCTAGGGAGCCTATTGTAGTACGGTGGTCCCATCCTTGTCCTTGTTTGGTTGTAGGATTGGGCTAGGGTACTAAGAATAGGCTATGAACCAAATGGTGTCATGGATGTGACATGCTTAGAGCATAGGGTGGGAAGAACAACAAGTACCGCATTTGAGCTTCTTTACACTTTTTCTATTGTGCGGCCGGATTCTCCATTGGAGATACGGGCGGTAATGACCACTATATATTATATTATTATCAGGCGGGCCTCCGGCGTTCGAAAGTCGTCGTGCCTTTGTAGGCCCCTGGATCTCCAATAGAGAACCATGCCAAATCCCAGTTTTCAGCCAGATAGCTCACTTGTGGGAAAAGTTGTTCTTAACTGCATTCATTTAGATGGTTAGGCGACCCCATTGGATATTTATTTCAGTACTTTATTGGTATGTGTTTAAGTATCTTGTTATGTCCCTCTGAGGACCTGGTCCGCTGCCAGGTGTACCTGTTCTTGAGTATTTGCAGGAGCGCAGATTTGGATGGTTGTATATGCTTCGTGGATGTCTTCTCTTCGAGCCGTGATCGATAGCTGGTATACTTATATTGGGTTTGATCGTGTTGTACTTATTTTATATTTGCTCTTATATTCGAGTTGGTAGTGGATTTGTTTCCATCCAACCATCATCCTTAGATACCTATATTGAGATCTAGTTTCATAGATATTGGTTATTTATTTATATTTGATTTTCTGTGGATGAGATTTAGATTATACCCTGCGACTTGTGATACATTTTATACCACTTGTGGATTTGATATTCATATTACAGCGTACATATGGGTTATGGTTTCCATATATTGGAGTTGCCATATCCATGCGGCTGGCATGCTTACGTGTCCTAGTCCTACGTATTTTTGGGACTGGGGCGTGACATATTTTTGTGATGGTCCATGCAGGTCGAGAGCATATTGTCTCGGTTACGTTACTGTACCGGACAAGCCTGCACCTAGGACTACAGTATAGGATCTCATCCACAATTGACTATGATTTATCTTCCTCCTATCTGTTCTATTTGAACAATTGTATCCTGCTTGATTCATGTGCCTCCCTAATAGTTCCTTGAGTATAGCCTTCTGCTGAGAATATAGGAACCCCTGTTATTAGGATAATAATTAGAGTAGCATACCTATTAAGATTACATCGAGGATATAGACACACCACTAAATTTAGAATATCTAGTGAACCTAGAATTCCTTATCTATAGATTGGTTTACCATTATCCCTTGATGTATTATGAAGACTTAAGAGTAGTATAGATACCACTAGAGTTAGTTAGAAGCTTACTATAATGTTTGACCCTAGTATGGAGGAACCAATAAAAAACCAAAAGAGAATATTAGGACTGAACCTAACCCTCATAGTTAAATAGTATTGAAGAACTATAAGCTTATATCATTGTCTTGTTATTAGTAGACAGCACCCTAGGAAGCCTAGAGGAATGCAATCAACACTTCTCCCTTGATCATACCTCGAACATTCAACTAGTATACCACTCCCCCTTGGAAAACCATGATGCTACCTAGATCCCCTCTATTTCACATATTGTTCCTCTGTGACCTTAACGTTCGCTAATTGTGCGACGACCAAAATTACGTTCTTCTTTTCTTTATCTTTCAACTCGTGCCACCTGACACTTCTGATAGTAGGCCAAGTAATTTATTTTTTTGTTAATGACACATAGTTTGCTAGGATTATAGTTGTAATCTTGAATTTTGAAATTGTGTGCTTAGTAATTAGAACTTGACAGTTTAAGTTATTATTGTAGATTATGACCTAATGATTACCCCTTAGTTTTAAATTGCGTAACTTGTACCACACCTCAATACGAGTTATATTCCCTTTCCCTTGATGCCAGTAACCGTCCCATTCTTACTATTGACACTTGCACTATGATTAAGAGTTAAGACGACCATGACCTATGTAATATAAGAGGATACCCTAATAAGTACCAAGATCTTTCCTCATATACCCTAATGAGAGTTTCTATTTTATTTACATGTGCAAGATTATTTTGTAGGATCCTCTTAAGACTGTCACAGTATTAGTTTAATTCTTTTAAGTTGGATAGTATGCCTCACAACCTAGTATCACATAGTCCACTTGACCCATCGAGGTAGTGTAACTGAATGACATTAATTGTATGATAGCATAAGACGACAGTATTTATTCAAGCGATAGAATTTAGAGGTCAATGCCCCTATTTGGTCGACTATCGACTTAGACAAGAAGGTTGTATGATAACTGTAGAGATTGTAGAGTCTTTTTATTATTGTTGCTTATGTTGTTTTGTTTTGTAAACTTGAATTAATTTGCACCTTCTTTCATCATAATCCAGCGTAGTTATATTTGTTGTACTATCTTGACTCATGCTGCTATTATAGCCTAGTTTTTGCAAGCTTATTCTTTATCAAGCTTGTTCACTACATATATATTATTGGACGCGCACACTAATACATTTCAGAATCAGTGTACTACGGTCTGATCAACCATAGCGCGCTCGATTTGCCGTTCACATAACTATTTTACGTGGATTGAGATATATAGTGATTAGTAGACAAATGTACTTGCCCTCTAGATATATCTGAGCCCATCGGATCTGTTACACAACCGTACTGATTCGAGCATGTGAATAGGAACTACCAAAATAGGACTTCAATCCATAACTGCCTTGACAAATTCCCAATTGAACTCTTTAAAGCGCCTTGATCCCCATACTTGCATTCTATTACCTCTCCCTTGAACTCTTTATTATTGGTCTCCGTCTTCCCTTATTTCGGAAAGACGAAACCTCGTACTTGGTATAAGTTTAATACACAGAGAGTACTAGATATACCCCGTAGGCCGATCACATACTTGAGGATTATTCTTTTGTAATTAAGAACATATCATATATGATATAATCGACGTTGAAGTTTTGAGGATTGAATGACATGAGTAAATAAATTAAGGAATATTTTTCTTAAAGTATATAGCCTTCTGTGATAGATGGGTAAATTCTAAGTTGGGTAGCAGTGCATTGTCAACTTGAGAGGAATTTCTTTTAGATTGTGATCAAGTAAGATTAGATTGGGAGATTCAAGTCATTTTAATTTTGAGAAATTTTAAAAGAAGGATTAAGATAATAAGGATTTAACAAATTTTAAAATCTTGATATTGCGGACCAAATATTTATACTTTGAGCACATGAATTAAATTTTGAATATTGAAGGATGAATCATCGATTTAAATTTTGAGGATAAATATAGAATTTTAGACTTGAACAATTGGTGAATTAGATTTAAATTTTACAATTTGATGATTTGAATTAAAAGTTCAATTTTGATTGTTGGGTTACCTATTTGAAATATTGAGGATGTGAATATAATTTAAAAAGTTGAAGAATACAAAAAAATTTATAAGTGAAAATAGGAATAATATTGGACTCGAATTACTTCTAGAGGAGATTATGATACTTGGAGATCGTGAGGTAAAATTTGATATGGGTTATTTAAATCTTGAAGATATTATATGGATTCAATTTAAATTTGGATATTGATGATTTGGAAAAGTAAGAAGAGATCACAATAGGTTGAATTTTGATTTGATCAATGATTATCTTAATTTTGAAGTGATCGCGATAGATTTGAATAGATTTTGTTATTTAAATTTTTGGAAGAGATTGCGATTGACGTACCTTATGTACGAATGTGAAGGATTTAACAAATTATGCCTTATTTTAATTTCGAAGACGAAATTATTTTAAGTTGGGTAGATTGTAAACTCCCTCATACAAAATAGGTATTTTGTGTATATTTTATATTATTATATTTATTATAGATGTTGAATTTATTTAGTGTATTCTCTTATTTAATTAAAAAATAATTTTTTTTAGTATATTTACTTATATAAATAATTATTTAGAATTATTTTTAGGCTATTTTAGATTATTGGGATATTTCCATAATTTTTAGTTAATTAAAAACTAGTAACACTAATTTTCTAGGACTTCGAAGAATTTATTTTATGTAAAAACTTAATTAAAAATATCCCAAAATTTTATTTTAGGATCTAAATAGTCAAATATATTTTCTAGAATTTTCTGGGAATTTTCTGAATATTTTTAGTATTTATTGGGAGTTATTTAGAGTAATAACTAATTTTTCTAGAATTTATTGTGCAAGCCCAGGTATAAAGAATGGACCCACATAATTTTTATAGTGTTTATAATATTATTATATATTTTCTGGAATTATTTCAGATTTTTATGATTTATTTTAATATTTATTTGGAGTTATTTAGATTTAAAACGACTTAAATAATGTTTTGATAAAGGCAAATCAAAAACAAATAATATAACTAAAACCATCCAATCAAATCATGACATGTGTCACCCTCCTATCAACTTTCATTCAGCCGCTCAATCCCTATATATATATAATATAATAACCCTAATTATCCCATTATTTTTAGAGAGAGAGATTTTGTAGAATTGCCATCTAGGGTTTCTTCATCTTCCATAAGCCATTGCGCATAGCTCCGGACTTCAAACGAGGCCTAGTTTCTTGCGTTAGAAAGATATTGAGGTTAGCTTTCTGATTATATAAATATTTTTTACGAAATTATGAATATTAAATTCTGGAAAATTCGTAGAGCACAGCATGTCCAAAAATAGACGTGTTTCAATATTTTCGCGATTTCGGGAGAACCAGGAATCAGAATCATGAACCGTTTAAAGTTTCGGAAAGATAATATCGAGATAATTGACATATATTTTTCCCAGAATTTAATTCGAAGTATTTATATACTGTTAATTCTATAGAACTTCTAGGTTAGAATTTAACCATCGGTGCACAATACAAAATTTGTATGTGCCATAATTCCCAAACGAATTTGAATTCGGACGAGCCATAAATTGTAGCATGTTTTTGATGCTGAAACCTATAGGAAATAATGCATGAAATTTGAGTTTGTGTTGGTTGATTTTTTGGTCAACAGATCGCCTCGATTTGCGTGCCATGAGTCTCGAGTTGATAAAATTCAGTTTCTTTGGACAAAATTTAGGAATTAACATAAAAATCAGAATAATAAGATTAAAATAGGATTTTAGAGTAATTATTCCAAAATTAAATAAATTAAAATAAATTAATGGTTATATTGTTATATAGTTATATGAATATATATGTAAGTAAATGCTAATTGATAATTATGACTAAATATTCAGACTATACGACCCTAGGACACCGTGGACTATCCCATACTTACCTTGACCATATTGACTCTAAGAACTTGTAAATTTGTCTGCCTTGCGTACAATAACGTACTAGCATAGATACCTGTCAGTTGACTGACTGATTTCGTACAGTACTTGACGCGACACCCGCGTAATTCAACGCGTAATTGACCGTGTTAGATGACTAGTGTTACCCCTAGTATACCCCCTGATTCTAGTGTAAATGTGGTTGAGTATGTGCTAGTGTAATGACTAATAATTCTATTATATTATATTTATGTGTACATAGGATATTGGATTGTTCTGTACGATTTTTGGAGCAGGTTATTGGTACATTGCAGCTTCCTTGCCAGGCAAGTATACCTTGCCATTGTACTGTTATTTATATTCTATATGTTGCATGCATCTTTATTTTCTGTCTTTAGTTCATATATTTTAACTGTTATATAAAATGTGCGCGACGGTGTCGTCGCGATATATTTTTATTTATGTATTTGCATTGACCCGTTTATGAGACTACCCCATTATCATGTAGCATCATTAGGTTCATTGGCCATGACACAGTTGTTACACGAGTTGTGAGTCTCATATAGATCACGGACTTGCGTGCAGGTTTGACCTCCTGTACGTGTGGGCCGTGCGTTAGGAATAACTGCTGTTAGAAATTTTGCATGCTAGTAGACTTAGCAGTTATTAGAGGTCTAGGGACATAGCCTATTGTAGTACGGTGGTCCCATCCTTGTCCTTGTTTGGTTGTAGGATTGGGCTAGGGTACTAAGAATAGGCTATGAACCAAATGGTGTCATGGATGTGACATGCTTAGAGTATGGGGTGGGGAGAACAACAAGTACCGCATTTGAGCTCCTTTATACTTTTTCTATTGTGCGGCCGGATTCTCCGCTGGAGATATGGGCGGTGATGACTAATATATATTATATTATTATCAGGCGGACCTCCGACGTTCGAAAGTCGTCGTGCCTTTGTAGGCCCCTGGATCTCCAATAGAGAACCATGCCAAATCCCAGTTTTCAGCCAGATAGCTCACTTGTGGGAAAAGTTGTTCTTAACTGCATTCACTTAGATGGTTAAGCGACCCCATTGGATATTTATTTCAGTACTTTATTGGCATGTGTTTAAGTATCTTGTTATGTCCCTCTGAGGACCTGGTCCGCTGCCAGGTGTACCTGTTCTTGAGTATTTGCAGGAGCGCAGATTTGGATGGTTGTATATGCTTCGTGGATGTCTTCTCTTCGAGCCATGATCGATAGCTGGTATACTTATATTGGGTTTGATCGTGTTGTACTTATTTTGTATTTGCTCTTATATTCGAGTTGGTAGTGGATTTGTTTCCATCCAACCATCATCCTTAGATACCTATATTGAGATCTAGTTTCATAGATATTGGTTATTTATTTATATTTGATTTTCTGTGGATGAGATTTAGATTATACCCTGCGACTTGTGATACATTTTATACCACTTGTGGATTTGATATTCATATTACAGCGTACGTATGGGTTATGGTTTCCATATATTGGAGTTGCCATATCCATGCGGCTGGCATGCTTACGTGTCCTAGTCCTACGCATTTTTGGGACTGGGGCGTGACAACGACCGTCCGCAGGAACCAGAAATCTTGTGCATAAGTTGTCCGTGACCAAATAACGTCTAATACTAAGTTATCAAACGGTACAGTTTAAGGCAATACAAGCACAAGATGACTTACATGGCGTGATATGTTTTGCATAGTCTCCCTGATCAGTTTATTGCATAGCAAGGTGTGTTCTATACATAGCACAATCATAGAAGAAGTATACATATTCTAACTAGAATTGAAGCATTATGAAGAATATTCTAAGTGAACTAGCATGCAACAAGGTAATCGTTCATAAGTTGATTAACAAGCATAAAGTAATCCAAGTCTATTCTATTTTATCTTGACATCTTTTAGTTATTATGGTATCGTTTCATCGGAACAATCAAGAGGACAAGATTTTAGATGTGAAGACTTGGAAAAAGTGTCAACTAAATCGAATTATAGCCACTCACAAGTTGGTGGGGAGAGGAAAGGAAAGAGGGGTGCTTGAAAACTCCGCTTGCGCGACGACTACTGTACGATCACATGTATTGCCACAAACAGATGATCAATACCTCTTCTCCTCTTTTCAAGCTTGGAATAAAATGCAGTTCAACTAACGAAAGAAATAAAATCCATCAAAATTGTTCAATCAAATGCAAATTCGAAAATTAACTCAAAAGCACGAAAGCAACAAGGCGACAACAAAAATTAGGCAAGAAAACTTGCAGCAGAGAGGTCCCTCTTGACTCTGCCGCTAAGTCCATCGTTGAAGCACGGTCCACCGAATATGAGAATCGATTCTGAAGAAACAAATCCATAATGAGAAAAAGATCTTGATTCAATTTATCCCGATCGAATGATACCGAAAGTATTTCTTAGTCGTGTTCCCCGAAAAGGGGGAACGGTGCACCACAGCTGCGGCGACTACTGGTGCTGCTGTGGCGCGCTGCTGCGGGGGCGGGAGCAGGGATAGGGAGGAGGGCGGGGGTGGGGGTGGGGAGGGGGGCGACGACGGTGGCGGGGAGGGGGGAGAGGGGACGGGCGGCGGTATTGGGGAGGAGGAAAGAGGAAGAAGAAAATTGGAAGGGTATTTTCGTCAAAAAAATTGGTCAAATTGGTTGACCGTTAATTTTGGACGAGTTCCGTCAAAAGTGGAAGAATATGTACATTATGAAAATAATGTGGGATGAACCCTTAAATATGGTACAAAAAGTGGAGGGTAAGTCAAACAATTTCTTAAATTTTTATCTATTTTTTTTATAATATCATAAAAATTTTGATATGTGCAATGCATGTGAATGTGACTAGTACTATTATAAAGTGGCTTGGAATCGGCTCGGCCATCTAAGTCCTATATCTTCCATATATATATGTATAATAAAGTTAAATTAAAATATTTTTAATATTTTAATTATATTTAAATTAATTAAATAGTGTTATCTAAATATAAATTCAAAATTCTACGAACATATCTATAACAAAATTTAATTAAAATATATTTAAATAATTTAAAAATAAATTATTATTTAATTTAATTTTTTAATAAATTATAAAATAAATTTTGGTAAATGCGATGTGAACATCATTAGTTTATATCTCCACTATTATAATAATGTTTGAAAACTGCTGAAAATAAATCGTCTAAGTCGTATGTGTATCATCAATTATTAATATATATATATATATATATATATATATATATATATATATATATATATATATATATATATATATATATATATATATTTAAAATAACTACCGTATATGTTTTCTTCATATGTGAGAAAAAAAATTAAAATTCACTTAAACATATAATAAATCCTAAAATATATTCAAAATTTAAATTATACTTAAACTAACTAACGAAAATGATATTTGGAATGAGGGTGGTAAAAAAAAATTCTAATATAATTTAAATTTTTATCTAATTTTTTAATAGTATCATATATTTTGTTTGATACGTAAACACGTTATATATATTAATCACGTTCACGTGCATTGCATGTATAAAAAATATATATTATTTTTTAAAAATAAATTATATTTTAAATTATATTAAAATATTTTAAATATAATTTGAATATATTTTAATTATAACTTTTTATAAATATATTTTTGAATTTTTAATATGTTTGAATTAGATAATACCATATAGTTAGTTTAAATATAATTTAAATTTAAAATATATTTTATTATTTGTTACATATTTTGGTTTTTTATTTTTTTCCCAACTACGTTAGAAAATAAAACACACGATAGTGTTATATATATATATATATATATATATATATATATATATATATATACACACACACACACACGGTTTAGAACCGGTCCAAATTGAACCATCTAAGCCATATGTATATGTCACGTTCCAGAACCAGAATACTGGAGAGAGGCGTACAAAATCAGCTACGTCACCAGAGTACTCATTACCCTGAGATACGGTCACTGTTGTCTAGACATGTGAGAGTTTTACTCTACAATCCAACGGTCATTCATGGGTCAAGAGTCATAGGTGTCTCAATATCAAGAAAGCAATAAGTTACAAGATGTATGATCACCAAACATATAATAGTAAGACATCCCAAACTATACATACACAGATGATCATGAAGCTAGTTACAAAATGAAGAACTAGCAAGAGTATAATATTACATGATCAGCTCTAGCTATAGTCTAGAATATGCTTTACATGTAGGTCCGTAAGATATAATGTCAAGTTCCAAAACACGAGCTAAATACGTGCTCGGTGTCTAAACGCCTCAAAAGTATAAGTACAAGATCAAGTGGGTGATGAAAAAGAAATCCACTCATGTCCTCGGGTGCTCCTGGTATTCACCATCTTGAGGCAGGAAAAACGGTAGATCCTGTGATCTTGCTCCAAAATTTGGTCATACAAAACCAGTGGAGTCAGACCCCAAAACAGCAAGTACCACAAAGGAGCCAACTTAGGAACTAAAACCAGCATGCAGACAAATCAGTAAGAAATAACACAATGGACAGTTAAATAAGTGCAGTAGGTAAAATAACAGTTAAACGGTTCTGGAGTATTTAAACAATGATATCTGGAGTCAGTTCTGGAGTATTTAAATAAGGATATCTGGAATCAATACTCATGTTACAGTCTCAGGATCAGTTGTTAAACATACCAGGACAATACTAGACTACACTGAAAATCAAGCAATCACGATAAATCATGCCCCACGACTTGCTATCATTAGCTAACTAGGGTTATTACAGTCCTAGTTACTAACACATGCAGTTTGAGATTTCATACATCCACATGTCCTGTAGACTATCCAGGTTATCCAGACGTAAGGATACATAGAATAGATTATATCAGGTATAGTAATTTATAGGAATATGCAACACTCAACGGCGTGCTGGAAGTGTGCCCCTTACGACGGAGAGCTTCAAATCCATCAGGTGTCGCTGGGATACCGGGATTGTATGTAGCAATGAAATCTCTCTAGATGATTCTAATACATTATTCTAGTTGTTATCCTGGTCAATTATTAAGAATTCCTGACCGTGGTGCTTAGGAATTTGCCTTAGACATGATGCAGGATATGACATGACATGACATGAGCAAGAAAATTAACCACGAATTTTTATCTTATCAATTCATGCATTACAGTTCAGAAAAATTCTAGCATGTCAGGAGTGTGCTTCGTCGAGCCACTATCAGGAGTATCGGTATATGTCAGGTTAACTCGATACGGCGAGCTATTATCAGGAATATCAGGGCAAGTATGGTATCAGAAGTTCAAGATTAACAATGTCAATACAATCCATGTTCAATTCTAGAATGTCAGGAGTGCGCTTCGTCGAGCCACTATCAAGAATATCAGTACAGGTCAGGTGTCGGGAGTTCAGATTAACAGTGTCAATACAATCCATATTCAAGACATTCCATGTTTTGGCAGGTTGTCACAATCAGGTTATAAGCAGTTTAAAGAAAGATTGCATACATAGGAATCAAGCATAATAGGCTAAATAAGAAAATATATTAAAAGAAGTTAAACTACTATAAGTGTCATAGAAGCATGAGATAAACAGGCGCATGGAAATGGCCGCATGGAAGAGCTGGCCGTATGGGAGATGCAAAGTCCACTCCTCGAGACAAGGTGAGTGACATACAATAAATGCAAGGTCAGAAAAGTGACTTATGTGACTAGCTGTGTAAGAGAAGTGACCGATGGGACTGGTCAAGACAGGAAGTCAGAGAAAAAAGACAAAATTATAGAAAGTCGTGCCAAGGTCGGTTCAGTCATACGCTCAATCAAGGAAGAGACAAATGAGTCTTTGGCCGCATGGATACCTTTATACGCCCAATGAGTCAACACAAAGAGTTTCTGTCACTTAGCCTTTTCAAGCATTTTGTTTCAAAAACTCAAGTGTGGATTCAGTCATGCATCCAACAATTTAGACACATGCTGCAAGAATATGAAGCAAAGACTTTGTGCTGCATGACACTCGCTGCCGCATAGGTGCTGGGCGCATGAAGTCTCATCATCCAAAAAATAGCAAGTCTTCCATGGAAAAGCTCTAAGTCTGAAAACTTGTATTCTCCATGAAATCCTTATTTCAAGTCTGAATCCAGCAAAATAAAGTTCTAAAACACTAGAAATTTAATGCTCAACAACATGAAACTACTAGTTTTCGAAAACAACAAGTTTTACTAGATCAAAACCAAGTAAATTCATGGAAGCTACAAACTGGAAACTTAGATCTACTCCAACCAATGCATCAAAATCGAAAATACCAAGAAGTAAATATGTAGAGACTCATAGAGAACAATACAAAGCAATAAAATACAATGGGACTAAATAAATGCAATATAGCAAGTTCTTCCTCATTGGCAAGATGCACTTGTCTAAACCTACTACTAAACTAATACCACTACTACCCAAGGCAAGCTCACGGTTAGGGTTAGGGTTCAGCCAAGAATAGGAGAGGGAGAAAAAATGAAGAAAGAGAAGGAAATGAAGAAGAATGAGGAGGAGAGAGAAAGGGAAGGCTAACAAATGGTGACTAGCACTATACACAATTCTAGAAATTACATGAAAGCAGATAGAAATTTTTATAAATTACACGAAAAGTAATATACAGCTATAACACACATATACCAGATAAAATACAATAATACTAAAAGAGTGAGACGGGTCTCACAATATATCATCAACCAATATATATATATATATATATATATATATATATATATATATATATATATATATATATATATATAAATCTTAATTTAAATTTAAATTTATTTAAATAATTAAATAATTTTATATTAATATAAGAAGAAAATTTTTATTTACGTATAATGCACGTGAATTTACTAGTACTGTTATAATGCGGCTTAGAGACAGCTCAATTTTGAGCCATCTAAGCCGTATGTATATCATCACTTATTAATTTAAAAAGAATTAATTTTTTTTAACTAACATAGATTTCTCCCACATAGTTCAAAAAAAAATTAAAAAAACTATTTTTTTTCTAATTACCTAACATATAACAAATCCTAAAATATATTTAATATTTAAATTATATTTAAACTAACTAAATAATATTATCTAACTAAACACATATCCAAATTCAAATAATCTTTATCTCTATACTATTATAATGAGACTTCAAAACGGCGCAAAAGTGAGTCGTCTAAGTCGTATATATATCATCAATCAATTAATTTAAAAAATTAACTACCTGAAAACCTAAAATTCTCCTAATTGACTGAACATTTGTAAATCCTAAAATATTTTAAATTTTGAAATTATATTTAAACTAACTAAATGATATTATCTAACTAAACACATATCCAAAATTTCAAAAAATATAACTATAATAAATCATAACTAAATTATATTTAAAATATTCTAACATAATTTAAATTTCTATATTTCAATAATAACGTAGATTTTTTTCTTTTTTTTTTTTTGGACGTGCAACGCATGCAAAATTGACTAGTCTCTCTTATAATGTGGCTTAGAAACGGCTCAAAAATGAGCCGTCTAAGTCGTATGTATATCATAATTTAAATGAATTAATTTTTTTTAATAAGAAGATAACTAAATAATTACCTAAATACTCTACTAATTATTTTTTAAAAAAATTAACCAAGCATTTAACTACCTAATATGATATATTTATAACTAAATAACTCTAACTCAAGTGGTTAACGTGGGAGGGATTTTCCTGGATTGCTTGAGTTCAATTTATAGGAATGATTTTTTTTATATAATAAATTCATGTTTAAATTTTTTTACAATATTTTTTACGCACGTGCAATGTCCATGTACATTACTAGTATTAGTCAACTTGGTTGAGTATTTACTTATGGCTTGGAATCAGCTCAATTGAGCCGTTTCCAAGCTGCATTATAAGATTAGAGATATTTTTAAATTTAAATTAATTGGTTGATGATATACATAAAACTTATATGACTTAATTTGGAGCTAGTTCTAAGCCGTTTTATATTAGCAGAGATTCAAATTATATTTAAAATATTCTAACATAATTTAAATATCTATATTTCAATAATACCGTAGATTTTTTTTCTCACTCAAAATTAACTAGTCTCTTAGAAACGGCTAAAAATGAACCGTCTAACTCATATGTATATCATCATTTAAGTGAATTAAAATTTTTAATAAGTAGATAACTAAATAACTAGCTAAATACTCTACTAATTATTAAAAAAAATAACCAAATATTTAACTACCTAATTTGATATATTTATAACTAAATAACTCGAACTCAAGTGGTTAAGATGCATTTTCGTGGATTGCTTGAGTTCAATTTATAATGACATTTTTTTTAATAATAAATTTATGTTTAATTTTTTTACAATATTTTTTACGCACGTGCAATGCACGTGTACATTACTAGTACTAGTCAACTTGGTTGAGTATTTACTTACGACTTGGAGCCACATTATTAGATTGAAGATATTTTTTAAATTTAAATTAATTGGTTGATGATATACATATAACTATATGACTCAATTTGGAGGCAGTTCTAAGTCGTATTATATTAGTAGAGATTATATATATATATATATATATATATATATATATATCAAAACTTCGAACTTCCTAAATTCTAAAGAAGAGAAGAATGGCTTCATGGAACTCCATTCCAATGGAGATAACATACCAAGTTCTTGGATGGATTGCCTTCGTCTCCTGGTCCTTCAGCTTCTATCCTCAAGCCATCCTCAATTTCAGGAGGAGAAGGTCCTAAATTTCTTCCCATTATACTCCAATGTTTTGAAATATTGAATTTTGAATGCATATTTGTGATTATTATGGTGATTTAATATGTTGGTATCAGTTAGAATTTTGTGTTGTTTAAGTTTGATTTTCTTGGGTTTTTAGAAGGATTTATGACCATGATTTTTTTTTTTTTGGTTTGGTAAACTAAATACTTTGAAAGATGGTATTTTGAATGTTTGTGATTGCAATGGTGGTATAATATCTGGGTATCAATTATAATTTGCTGTGGTTGAAGTTTCATTTTTCTTTGCGTTTTAGAGGATCACAATGATTTTCTCGTTAATCTGAATATATACTTTGAATTTGAAAGATAGAATTTTGAATGCATATTTGTGATTGTAATCGTGGTATAATACCTGGGTATCGGTTAGAATTTGCTGTGGTCGAAGTTTCATTTTCTTTACTTTTTAGGAGGATGACAACGATTTAAATTTTTTAATTTTTGTTGGTAATCTGAATATATACTTTGAAAGAGAGAAATTTGAATGTATTTATGTGATTTTAATGGTGATATGATATCTGGGTATCAGTTAGATTGGTTGATTGAAGTTGCTTTTTGTTAGTTTTGAGGAAGGATTCCTAAAGGACCTTCAATTTTTCTAACAGAGGCCATCTCCAACCACACTCCTCAAATATCTAAACGAGGGGATTACCTTAAAAATCATCTCCATCCATGCCTCAAATTGAGAAAATTTTCTCACAAAATTTGAGGAAAGAGTGTTGGATCCTCAAATTTTAGGAAAATAGAAAATCCTCAAATTACTATTCATGATTCTTTTACCCTCCAAGTTGTAACTAATTTACTAATATATCCTATATATGGATATATTCCAAGTTGCAACTAATTTACTAATATATCCTATATATGGATATATGTTAAACACTAAACTTAATTAACTTACAATATTTTTTAATTTATAATTATAAATAATATAATAATTATACCATTAAAATGTTTTTGTTGAGATCTTTCCAATAGAATCTAATATTGAATATATTTGTTATTAGTATTAATAAAATAACATTTAAATAATTTGTCAGAAATTAATAGAATAATATCAAAATTTCTAAAATTAAAATACATTGACTTAAAAAAAACAAATACATCAAAATTTAAAATAACACCACCAACAAAAACATTGAAATTAAAAAAGCTTAGTGGGTTGGAGTTGTACAAATATTATAAACTAATATCAATAATATTAAATGATATAAATAGTATAATATTATCTTGGTAAATAATATTAATAATATAACATTAATGTATATGATTATATTAAATAATTGTGAAGAAATGAATTTATGTAGAAATAAATAATGGTTTTTTATTATTTTTTGAGGATTGATGGGTTGGAGATGTAAAATTTTGAGGATGGCATAATATAGGAATATTCTTTTTTGAGTCTTCAAATTGAGAAATTTTTTGAGGATGGGTTGGAGATGGTCTAATCTATTTGCTAATCCAACAACATTGAAATTAAAAAAAACTTAGTGGGTTGGAGTTGTATAAAAATTATAAAATAATATTAATAATATTAAATAATATAAACAATATAAAATAAAATAATATTATCTTGGTAAATAATATTAATAATATAACATTAATGTATATGATTATATTAAATAATTGTGAAGAAATGAATTTATGTAGAAATAAATAATGGTTGTTTATTATTTGAGAATTGATGGGTTGGAGATGTAAAATTTTGAGAATGTCATAATATAGGAATATTCTTTTTTGAGTCTTCAAATTGAGGAAATTTTTGAGAATGAGTTGGAGATGGCCTAATCTATTTGCTAATCTAAATCCCAAGAAACATGAAGTTTTAGATGCACTTTAAATGTAGTGTGGTCGGAGTTTTATTTTCTTGGTTTTTAGAAGGATTTCTGACAATGAATCATTTTGGTAAGTATATAAATACTTTGATACATAGAATTTTGAATGCATCTGTTTAGCTTTGAAGAAGGATTTCTGAAGACATTTTAAAATTTCTGAAATTGAATTTTTTTTTTTCCTGCTAATGTATATCTTAAGAAAGAATGGAATTTTGAACGCATATTGTTCTTTTTATGGTGATATAATATCTGAGTATCTGTAAGATGGTGTATATGAAGTTTGACTTTATGATAATAGCTAAGTACAAGTTAGAATGTGGTGTGGTTGAAGTTCAATTTTCTTCCTTCTGAAGAAGGATTTTTTTTAAGAGAGTTCAGATGTTCTGATATGATTTCTTCGCGTGGTTGAAGTGTGGTGGGGCTGAACTTCGATTTCTTGGTGTTGAACATGACGAAGCACTCGTCTTATCTTGTTTATAATGCGGCTTTGTTCTTCAGTTCGGCAATTCAGAGGCAGTATCATGAGAAGTATGGATCAAAAGAGGTCAGTCAACTCTTTATGGGGTTATAAAGCCCTCTCTAGTTGCTTTAGTGTTCTATACTATCAGTGAATCTACTAATTTCTTTCTTTGTTCTTTGATACAATCTTCTTAACCTAATTATGTATCATTTGAAACATTAATTTTGGATATAGCAATCTTGTGCACCATGTCAAAATGGGGGGGCTGGAAAGTGACAACATTAATATTTTTCAACTTGTGGATAGATAAAGTCGATTCTTTATGGTGTGATTAGTGCATCTCTAGTTTACTATTGTCATGTGTTGCTGTTGGAAGAAAGGTTCACTCCGGCCATTGATGACTGGAATTCTGGTCCTCAAGCCCGGAAAATTCTGGCCCGGAGCTGGTAATTGGGAAGGTGTTGCTTCCTTACCGGACTTCCAGTCCTTGACCGGAATAACAGAATTCTAGTCGAGTAAATTGTAATTGGAAATACAATGACCTCAAACCCTACTTATCTTCTGCTTCTCTTCCAATCTTGTTTTCATCTAGAAATTAGCCTTGTTCCCTTGTGGATATAATAAAGAGAGTTGGTTTGAATTTTACTCTGTTCGTATTGGTTTATATATTTTTTTTTCCATAAAATGGCCTCTTTTCCTAATGACAGTTTTTCTATATGAAGTTTTTTTTTTTTTTAACCCTTGTAGTTATTAACAAGATTTCATCCTGACGCTGTTAACTCTATGACACTCTGCATTACTAGTGCTCAAGCTAGAATGTTGTAAAATTTGCCTGGTTATATCTCCTCTTCTATATCAGAAAAGGAGAAAAAATGATCGCTTGAAACACTTCTATGTGCGTAGCAATCATTTACACCATTGAGTAGTCATTTTTGGTTTCGAGCTAGTCAGTCCGAAATCTGTGACTCAAGTTAGTGTTGAAACTGCATAAACATGAGAACCATTAAAAGTGCGTTAATTTATTTTTCTCTTCCATGTCACAGATGATTCCTGTAGCCGCAAATGATGTTGCTTTCTCAATGCATGCTGTTTTATTGACAGCTATTACATTGTTTCAAGTTCTAATCTATGATGTAAGTGGAACTTGTGAATTTGATTTCTTATCCCCATTGGACTGTCTGTTCCTAATTTGGATGTACAGCGTGGGAGCCAAAGAGTTTCAAAGACATGCATTGCGATATCTTCTGCCGTGTGGATTTCTGCTGCAGTTTGTTTCTTCATATCGTTGCCAAAGCATTCATGGCTCTGGCTCATTTCTGTGTTTAAGTAATTCTCTCTTTCCTACTCTCAACCCAAAATGAACTGAACACTTCAAATCTAAAGTTAAATTGAACTGAATATATTACTTGTTACTATTCCGTATCTTTGGAACATAATGTTTGCTACAATTTTTAGATTTCATCTTACAAAACCTTTTATGATTATCTAACAGCTTTCCTGATTCATAATTTTTCAGCACTATTCAGGTTATCATGACAGCAATCAAGTACATTCCTCAAGTAAGTTAATTTTTTGTATTTTCGTAGAACATTGTTTGATTGTATTATTTTGGTTGTTTAATTAAAACTTCTCCAAGGGCTGTCCGTGTTAATTTTCAAATGCAACACTTAGTCAAGACATTAACCGATTCGTCCTCGCTAGGGGCGTGATGCCGTGCGAGCCTGGGATTGCGCTCGCACAAGGCAAGAACTTGGAGTTTTAGGAACCCATTTTGAAACACAAATTATAAAACACATTCACAGAGATTTGAACACAAATGCGGAAGAAACATGCTTTTTCATTGAATATTCAGAGTAATTTACATAGAGTTTACATTGATGCGCCTTCTCGGCTATTGAATTGCATTACAAAAGATAACTCAAAATGCAGGGCGCGCTCCGTCAGATAGTCCACGTCGTTTGCACATTACGCCCTTGTATATATTGAATTCCATGCCTCCAAAATGAACTGACTCCAGCTATACTTCAAAATAGAGGTGCTCCTTACGCCTCCTCGCTAACGCACTAGCGTTGCACCGTCTGATTGCCTGAAATAGTTGCCCACAACGTGGGTCAGGACTCAACTTGTACTGGTGAGCGGGATGAATCCCACTCGACTAAATCGACACTAGCTTGTTAGGGATGAGCATGCATTAAGATAGCTTCTATAAGAAAGCAAGTGAAATCAATTCATATCAGTTGCATGTTTTGATAGGAATGATAATAGCATTGAATCCAACCAGTACACCGATTGCTTACTCAATCGATGCACGCCTTCCCTGAAACGTAAACACAAGTATACTTACCATCTGCACAAGATAATAAGTTAGCATGCGTTCTATTCTATGCGGTCATTGGTGTGATCGACACCTTAGGGACATTTTTCAAGCTTAGCGGCGCGCCCTATCAGCCCGGGTAGCAAGCCCTGCTGGAGGTCCCGCTAGGCATCGTGACGAGCACGAATCAAATATTTTTCTCCGGATCGATACGGTTCCAGTGCCCCGGAAAGCCGTTTCGAGGAAATGCCAAACCCTGTGCACAAGTTGTCCCAGACCATGCAAATGCATGAAATAATTCATATTACATATAATGCATCGAATTAAAAGAAGAAGTTAAGCAGCAACATATATATATATATATATATATCTCATGCAACAGTTCATATTTCTCAAGCGGTGTTCCGATTCAGTTATCCCATAAGTCCAAAACTCTATCCGAGGCACCAGGCCGCCACCAACAACCAACTCTTCCTTATAAACAAGCTCAAATTATAAGGTGTGCAAGCATATGATAAATTAGTCTACAAACCCCATGTTCCTTTCTTAGTGGCTGGCATGCCTTGTGGCTAAGGATTTCCTAGGCGTCCAACCGGGCATCATCGAGTGAACGATTGAAACTTAGAGATGTTGGCATGAAGAAGTAGAAAAGAAGGGACCAAACCACTCACTGGTTAAGGGAAAGAGGCTGAAACTAGGAATCCCGCTAGCGACGATCAAACGTCAGTTACGCGGACCTGAAACAGCACAAGCACCGAGTTAGAAATCTTGCCTATCCTTCCTTGCCGAACTCCCCAAAACCTCAAGTTCCAAACGATAAAACCAGCAGCGAAAACCAAGCAAATCGAAAACAACAACAAATCCAAAACCTCAAAACGACAATCAAGAAAACCAAGCAACCAAAATACGAAAACTATTGGACTCGTTTCAATATAGACCTTTCCATGAGTTGGAAAGGATCATCGCATTTCGTCCGTGGCAAGAAGATGCCGAGATCTAAGTTATGACTCAGACGGACTAGCCACAAGCCCAATTACATAGTGCTCGTCCCGGTCGGATCGGGATTTGAGGCACTACATAATATACCACTAAGAAAAAGTTTCGACCCGAAACTTAAGAACAAGCCCTACCTCCGACTCAATAAACAACGAAGGATACTTCTCCTTCATCTCCGATTCGACTTCCCAGGTTGATTCTCCAATTGTATGGTTCCGCCACAGCACGCGAACCAAGGACATCGTACGGTTGCGAAGTACTTTTTCCTTACGATCCAGGATCTGCGCCGGCTCCTCCGAGTATGACAAATCCGTGCGCAACTCTAGCTGTTCGAAGCTAACTACATGACTCGAGTCATGCACATACTTCCGCAGTTGAGAAACGTGGAATACGTCGTGCACTCCAGCCAAGGCGGGAGGTAGTGCAATCCGGTATGCCACAGCAGCCACCCGTTCTAGTATTTCAAAGGGGCCGACAAACCTGGGACTCAGCTTGCCTTTCACGCCGAAACGCATCACTCCACGCATCGGCGTCACTTTCAAGAAGACATGATCCCCGACCATGAACTCCAACGGCCTACGATGAGTATCAGCATAGCTTTTCTGTCGGCTCTGCGCAGTACGGAGTCTTTCCCGAATCAAGCGAACTTTCTCGACTGTCTGCTCCACCAGCTCTGGCCCGAGTACCTGCCGCTCTCCGACTTCGTCCCAACAGATTGGAGATCGACACTTGCGCCCATAGAGTGCTTCGTACGGTGCCATCTGGATGCTCGATTGGTAGCTGTTGTTGTACGCAAACTCCGCCAACGGAAGGTGCGTGTCCCAACTAGTCTTTAAATCGATCGCACACAGCCGTAACATATCTTCAAGTATCTGATTTGTCCTCTCTGTTTGGCCATCAGTCTGGGGGTAGTATGCGGTACTGAACTGTAGCTTGGTTCCCAAAGCAGACTGTAGGCTAGTCCAGAAACGAGATAAGAAACGTCCGTCACGGTCAGAGAAGATAGAAGCAGGAACTCCGTGTAATCGAACAATCTCGTCTATGTAGATCTGTGCTAACCGATCGACGCTCCACGCAACTTTTATGGGAAGAAAGTGGGCTGATTTGGTCAAACGATCAACTATGACCCAAATCGTATCATGCCCCCGTGGCGTCTTCGGAAATCCCACAATGAAATCCATAGTGATGTTGTCCCATTTCCACTCGGGAATAGCGAGGTTCTGCATCTCCCCGCCGGGCCTCTGATGTTCAGCTTTCACCTGTTGGCAGGCCATGCACTGTGACACAAAGGTCGCCACATCCCGCTTCATACCTTGCCACCAGAAGGTACCGCGTAAGTCCTTGTACATCTTAGTGCTCCCCGGATGCAAAGAATACTTCGCGTAGTGCGCTTCCGCCATAATTTCCCTTCGGAGTTCAGGGTCGCTCGGGACGCATAGCCTTCCTTTCATTTGTAAGGCCCCATCTTCGCCTGCCACAAAGTCAGACGTCTTCCCAGCCGAGATTAATCCGCGTACTTTCACTAAGAACTGATCGCCCTCCTGAGCTGACTTGATTCTATCCCGTAAACTCGGTTCAAGATGGAGTGGTGCCAGCTGCACGCCTTGATGCCGAACTCGGAACTCGATGCCCATCGCCTCTAGATCTCGAAGTAAACGGTTGTTTATAGATAACGAGCCAACGTGCTTTCGACTCAGAGTATACGCGATCGTTAGATCATAGTCCTTAATAAGTCCTAGCCAACGTACAGACTAATAGATAGCTGATCCAAATATCAGGTCAGAATTATTAAACTCGGATGATGTTTTTCTACAGTTTTTATGTATAAACATTATATGGAATTTTAAGTTGCTAGGTATGGTGCAGCAATCTATGCTTAGCTACTTGACAGTTTTCTATGCTGAAATTGAAATATCTCGACATTTTATCTTTAATTTAGTCAAAAGAGTTCTTTTGATGATTACTTCTGGATGGTGAGACAGTGTGCGTGGATGTGTACGTACCTAAAACATTGTCTTTTTGATGTAGTACCGAAAACATTCTCTCTCTAAAAAAGTTACCATGAAGCTTGAGAAATGTAACTAGTTGCTAATTTGTTAACTTGGTATTTATAAGCATAGTTTGCAGTATCAGCCGATGCTGATACAATTTGGCATATCCCAATCCGATATCCGATATTGACCTATACCGACACCGGGGTTATCTTTTCCGGTCAATTCGGCGAAAAAAGTTGAACGAAAAGGACCCATAATCAAGGGTGGAAAGAATGTAAAAGGACAAAACTTATCTATCGCATATAAACCAATCGACAAGGGTGAGTATTGTTTCATTCAATTTCAAAACTACTAAGAAACAACACTGAAAATACTTAAAATTATGCCTAAATGCATGAAGTATGTTTTTTAAAATGTTAATAATTTATTTGCTTTCCGATACCAAAACATCCGATACTCCGATCAGAAACTGTTGATAATGCTGATACCGCTGATACCGTCGATCCCGATACTCATAGGAATGGCCCGATACCGATTTCGATACCGATATTGCGAACCTTGTTTATAAGGCATAATAAGCAGGCCATCTTCAAGTTTGAGACAATTGTCTATCCTAATGTTATTCTATTTCTTTGTTCTTTGATATCATATTGTATCTAGTTTCGTGCTCTTTTTTCTCTCACTTACATGGAGAAAATTGACCTTGTCATATTGTGATTCTGAAATTACATTGAAAATGTTATTTGTTATTATTGATGATGGGGTGAGTGCAGTTTATTGACAATTCTTTCACGTCCTTATTAGGCTGTCATGAACTTTAGGCGCAAAAGCACAGTTGGATGGAGCATTGGGAACATTATTCTTGATCTAGTGGGAGCGTTACTGAACTTTGCTCAAATGAGTGTTCAATCTATAGATCAGGGTTTGTTGCATTGATAACTTATTTGAAGTGATCTGTACTTGTATGTATATCGTATCTTCATTGGCACGATAACCACGTATTGTTTTGCAGGTACATGGGTGAACTTCTATGGTAATATTGGGAAGACTATGCTTTCCTTGGTATGCACTAATTTTCTACATATCAACCTCATTAGCTACATGTGGCCTCATTTTGCCTGTCTTCGTCAAAAGATTAATACTGTAGTATTCCAATACTTACATCACACTATAGTCATATAGTCTCATAGCTTAGGAAGCACGGACACACCAAATATGTGGGCAGTGTTGTGTCGGAGATGTATCAGATGCAATCCGGTTCTCTAAAATATATTATGACACACCAAAATAGGTGTGTCCTGTGTCCCCATGTCTTTACCGTGACATGTCGTGTCTCTGTCCAAGAACATAGATCATACATAGCATATACTAGTTTTACATATTCATGATTGGGATTTGAATTTTGCTAGTAAATAATACTGGACAAAAACTCCAGCGTAACCTCAAGGGTGTATTGGGCCGTCCCGGGCTTTATAATCAAAACTCTAAAACCAACACGGACCGAGACCTGGGTAGCTTCGGTCTAGGCCGGGCCGGGTCCGGACTAAATCCGGACTGGGCCTGGACCGGCTGTTCAGTTTAAAAAACATTAAAATTTAGTCTGTATATTATATTTATACATGTTTATAACACAAGGTAAAGTTGACATAGTGTTAGCTAAGAGACTTTTAGATCTCATGAGATTATGGGTTCAGATCCCTTTATCCTCTTTACTTTTATATATATATATATATATATATATATATATATATATATATATATATATATATTCCCAATGTTAAGCATCTCTGAATAGTTAAGCATCTCCGAATATTTCCTAAAAAAGTATTCGTTGTATTATCTTTTTTCACTGCTGATTAATACTTAAACTATTTAATTTCTCGCGATATTTTGGTCTAATATAAAAGGTAAAAAATAGACAATATAATGGTTGTTATTTCGGAGATATTTGAGGATCCTTAAGAGTGAGGATCCCAATCCCTCCTAACTTCGCCTGCGGGCATGAAGGGGAAAACCCGATTCGGACTGGTTGGAGAGTTGGGCTGGGCCGGTCCAGACTGGAAAGCAAATCCAGCTTGAACCCAATATATGAGTGAATCGGACCGGACCGGTCCGTTGAACGGACAATGGTCGAACCAGCCCGATTTGACATAGCCGGGCCGAAGCGGATTTCGGACATGTTCAATACACACCATGAACGTAACCATGAACCAACCCCACCCACCCACACCACATTTTCTAGTTTATTGGAGATTTGATTTGCAAGTTACTCTAGCTGTTTCTTGAACTTGATATTTCATTTCACAGATGATTGACATTAGGATTTTGAAGAAATCGGCCTATTGGTTGCTCTAGTTTTCTGGAATGAGAGTTTTTTTTTTTTTTTTTCTTTTCTTTCTCACAGGAAGTGCTCTTCTTCGATCTGCTCTTCATTTTTCAGCACTATGTCCTTTATCCCACGAAGAAGGAAGAAACGGATTTGACAACCGTAGCAGAAGGAATTGCGCCACCCACAAAGCCTCCAATCAAATCTCATGAAGAGAATGTTTAACGAAGCCTATCAGGGGCGGCCCTGCACCCCCCCCTCCCCCCCGGCCTAGGACCGGTTGAGCGACGGTCTAGGACTCAACAACTAAATGGACATCAACATAATTCTATCTAAAATAAAATTAGTATGTACCATATACCACTCTTAATAGAAAATATTTATGGTTTAGCGGTTATCATGTTAGACTGCATATTATAGTTCCTTAGTTCGATTATTTGTGACAACAATATTTAATTTTAAAGTTTCTTAATTTTTTTTTACATTATTACGAGGACCTCATTTTGGATGTTGTCTCATGAGCTCAGGGCCGGCCTGGAGCCTATATATACATGCTTTGGGTATGGTTTGTGAGAGATTACCTCCCTTCTTCAATGCTGCATTATTTCGCCTCTGGCACTATTGTATAAAGAAGATCATTGTGCAGTGGTTGAAGTATATATATATATATATATATAATAGTCTCAATTATCAAAGTTTGTACACATAATATTTTTGAAATTATGAAAGGAAATGCATGGTAGGAACAACCGAATAGTAGCTGCGAACATTTCACTCTTCAGGATATTTAATGGAATGCTAAATTCACACTCAAGAATCACTTGTGATCTCTCATAATCTCTCTTTAATTCACAAGAGCCACACTTATGTCTTCAGTGAAAGACGGTTGGGAATGAGAGAGAAAGTACAAGTTCAAAAAAAATAAATTGGAAAAGACTGAGAAAGTGGTTGTTTGGTTGGACACTCTAATTTTTTTTTACTTTCAACAACCATCCAAATAATCAAATTTATTTTTTCACTTTTCATAACATCCAAACAATAGAACTCATTATTTTTCCACTTTCATTTTTTTCAATTCCACCAACCAAACAGTTTTTGGAAAGTCAAAATTTATTAGTACGCATCAACGTACGCAATTTTTTTTTTTTTTTTTCACTTTCATACTTTTCTAGACTTTCGTGCAACCAAACATGTCCTAGCTTTTAGTTGTTGTACAATTCATTACAGTAGATATTAAAGGGTCATGGTGAGGAGTGATCATGAACAATCCCTTCAACTTTGTTCAGGGACCGTTTGGATATATGTAACTTCTTAAAAGTATGAAAGTAAGACTTTCAACATGAAGTAACGCAAGTGGTGTCACTTTTCAAAATGTGTTAGGATAGATGTACTTTTGTCCAAGTTTTATGTAAATAAAAAAATTGGATGGCAACATGAAAGCGATTAAAGTGAAAGTGGAAATTAAAATTATCTATTAATTAACAAATAAACAAGAAAAATAATAACAAAATAAATTATTTAAAAATAACAAATCTTAATTAACAAAAATTAAGAAAACAAATAAAATAACTTAATTAACAAAAAGTTAAAAATATTGTTAATTAGCGAAAATTTATTTATCAAGAAGTAAATTAACAAAACATAATTAACAAAAATTTAATAAACAAAAATTACCAAAAAATTAATTAACGACAAACTAATTAAGAAAATTTTGATTAAGAAAACTTAATTAACGAAAAAATAAAATATTTTAATTAATAAAAATTTACAAGAATTAATTAACAAGAAATAGTTAACAAGAGTTAATTAATGGATAATTAATTAACAAAACTTAATTAACGAAAATCTAAGATTATTTAATTGCAGTAATTAATGTTAATCAACAGTAATTAATGTTGTTTAGCAGTAATTAACATTAACAAACAGTAATTAACGTTAACAGTTATTAATGTTAACAAAATTATTTAATTAACAGTAATTAATGTTAATAGTAATTAACAAAAATTAACGTGGAAAAATTTAAAGAATTAATAAAGAACTAAAAAAAGCTACAAAACTCTCAAGTTTCAACGAAAGAGCAAGAATGAGTGCTGAAAGGAGTATCGAGGACGACAAGGGCGACAGTCCACTTGAGCAATCTTCTATTCGCTGCAGGGGCCTTGTGTAGTAAATCCCCTACGGGCGGTCCTCTGTCGTCGTCAAGTAGTAAATAGTCAAGTCACCACCGGGGGAAAGAGATCCTATCCCCTACGTCCTTTGCTAGGATCTGTCCAAGCGATCAAAGCAAGCCGGTTTGAGAACACGCTTCTGACCATCAAATTAAATGTGAATAACCCGTCCTCCTCTCTTTGAAACAAGGGGTGCTTCCGGTTCTGTATGTCAGGATAATGCAGCTGCCCACCCTCTGACCATGGCGTCAGGCCAAACATCGGCCAGCCTGGATGCATCTCCACCGTCCAGTGCGCCAACTACTTGAGTCTTTCGGTTCTCTTTGTCTTCTTGCCGCAAGCGCCTCACTTCCTTAACCTCAAAAAAGCCTGGGCTGGACCTACCCCCGACCAAACTCTTACTTACCACACCATACATTCAGGACGGTATAGGTTATCGGTCCGTCGACAGGGATGGATGGTAGAGGGCTGCCTGTGCCCAAAAGCGAGCCCCTCCCTTTAGTAGATGGGGATGAACATGACGGATGGACAGGAAGACTAGAAACTGAGGGATTGGACAAAAGGGAAGCTACGCGCTTGCACACAGTTAAAGAACAGGAGTTAAGGTCCAAAATATGGAATAAACAAGTGTTTCCACGACTCTACCACCTGGCCAATTCTGTTCCGCTTAATCCCTTACCTCAGACCTCACCCGAGACAGGCTGCCACAGACTCCAGAGAACTCGACTTCTATACTCGATTCATAACTAGAGAGCTTCTTCGGTGGTCAGTGCAGTGAGATTCGTGGAACTAATCATGCCTTTACGCGTGCGCAATTAGCTCACAAGGACCACCATTGTATAACCACGAACCCGCATCTTCCGCCTTGACAGGACAGTGCTCTGACAAATTGTCGAGAAGTAACCATTGCCTATTGAATGAACCATCCAATCATCTGCTTTGGCTAGAAAAGAGTCCCTCTCTGATGTCACTTCGGCTTATTTTTTAATGCAACTTAAAAATGTTCCATTTGCATCAAAATTTTTCACTTTTAATACCTAGCCAAACACCGTAATTGTTTTAATGCAAGTGCGTATCTATTAAAAATGCATGAAAAATAACACTTTTAATGCACTTTCTATGTACTTACCGCTACCCAAATATTCGAGATTAGAAAGTGTGATACACTTGCATCAAAACTTTCCACTTACACCTCAAAACATTTGAGTGAAAACATTCTTATGATTGCAAAATATATTATTAGACATTAAATAAGTTTAACGGTCTAACATATTCGTTGCAAATATGAGTGATCGTACATCACGGTCTAGCATACTCATCTTTCGAGCAAATTTTGTGAAACTTGGCTTCCTATACAAAATTTTGTGAAACTTATAAAAAAAATTTGCCTCCGTACAGAAAATTACGTCCACGATTGCATAGTTTCGTGATATTAGAGGAGAGTTCAATAGGGTAGCGATAACAAACTTTTTGTCTCCATAGTAGGGATGAGCGTTTGGTTTATTCGGTTCTAACTGAAGCGAAATAGTCAAAATCGAACAAACCGAAAATCTAAAAATTCAAAACCGAATCGAAATTAGCCAAAACTGAACGGAACTGAATAATCAACTCGGTTTGTTCGGTTAAAATATTTCTATTGTTTAATGGGGTATGATCTAATGTTGGAATCATGATTAAATTGTATTAAAAATTATAATTTTTATACGCACATTTATTGTATTTCAAAGTTGTATCCAAAGTTGGACTGGTTGTTAAATTATCAAAGTTGTACTTCAAAATATTTACACATAATTTTTGTTTTCAAAATATGCACATTTTAATCACAAAATATGCATAAAATTGAGAGTATTTTAATAATTGTATAAGTTTTATTCGGTTTTCGATTTTGGACCGAAATCGAATAAATTTAAACCGAAAACCGATAAAAAAATTTCAAATCGAATCGAATCGAATCGAATCGAATTTTTTTTTTTTTTGTTAGGTGAGGTTAGATTCGGTTTTCGGTCAAAATCGAATAATGCTCACCCCTATGACCCATAGTTTCGTCACCATAACATAATTTTCTGTAAAAGAAACCTCTGTTTCTGTCATCCGTTTGTGTGTTTTGTAAGTTGTGAGCCACCGAGACAAGCAATGTTCTGTCAAAGCTGACTCTCTCTCTCAAACACACTTCTGTAGTCTAATAACTTGTGCTTTGTAGCTACTAAGTTATTTCAAAGTTGGCTGAGATGACAGCCAGCATGAATTTTAGTTGGGGCATTAGTGCCAGAAATGATGTTTGAACTAAACAAATGATGCTTCAAAGTCCTCTATAGTCTGACCACTGCAAAAGTGCAGGCATATATGTGGCATTAGCATGCACACATCACACCCAGATACCCAAATAACCTCCTTAGATTTCTTCATTGGAACTGGGAAAACTCACTGAATCCAAACTATATAGTTCACTGAACTGCTCTTTCATGTCAAAAACAATACTGCAAGTGGTATGTCAATATGGCGGGATCAGGATGAACCAGGTTGAATGTGTATAGTTGTATCAGTCATAAACCAAATAGTTGGGTTCTTCATGGAGGAGGTGAGTTAGGAATTTTATAAAGACATTATAAAAGTTGATCAGTGCTACTCCAGTTTTTTTTTTGAAAAATGGTATGTTGTCTGCAGGCAGACTGGCCCATCGGTCTGCGTGTCTGTCACGATCCGCACCCGGATATTCGGGCACGAGTACGTGGGCACGTCCAGCCTACGCCGCAGTGTCGGCGGTAGTACGCTGTCTAGGTCATTATCACTGGTAATTTTAAATCTATCTCATCCAGAATAAATAGACAAGGAAAGTAACAGGAAATATGAATGCTAACTTTTATAAAACAAATTGTGACAACAGATCCATAGTTAATACAAAGCCAGAAGATAGATCGGGGACAAACCCGAGTATGTGCTGAAAGGAAATAAAAATAATAACTAACTGGCTACTCCTCCTCAAAGGTAGTCTCCTGAGTGGGAACCGGCTCCTCAATGTGTCACCTGCTAACTCATATGGGCCATAATAGGAAGGGGCAAAGTCCTCATCATCGCCTAAAACAACGGATCCAGTCAGGAAAGGAGCAAAGTACACAATGCACAACAAGATTTAAACTAAATATTTATGACAAGTAAGAAAAGAACTGACTAAGTATCATGTTGAGAATATGCAAAAAGAAGCAACAATAACTAAGAGTTAAAAAGCTATAAACAGGGTTATGAGTAAAACCGGAATAAATGAGACAAGTAAATGAAACTGCAACAAGACAAGAAACTATGTGTGTGAACTTGTGTATTTAGAATACCTAGTTGGCATGTAGGGGTCTATAAGGTTAAACCGGCCGTCATGGACGGCTATTAAACAGGAAAAATCGAGATCCGGCTGATGGACAGTCTTGTACCAACAGCGGCAAGGGGCAGGGTAAACTACATGCCTTTTAGTATTCTCCCACCCGACACGAAAAGCAAGACATGAAATCCAATATTCAAGACATGAAATCCAGATTCTAACACTACGTGTAAACATCAAGGGTACTAGTAGAGCAGGGAATTAACTATCACAATATAAAGATTAAACTTGAAGTGCAGGTACTTGCCTGTTGTTTGGATCTGATTAATATTGGCTCTTGGGGGAAAATTCCAGAGATGAGTCCAAAAGCTGAAATAGACATTACCATCACGCTTAGAAGATGTCAAATAGCTAGAAACGCCTGTCCTAGGGTCCAATTTGGAGACAAGGACAAAAACGGCAGTTTCGGGTCAAAACGGGGTCCACCGGTGGGCCCGCTTTGCACCGAAAAACGTGTCCGGGTCAAATGTCTCCAAATTCACCAAACTTAGTGTCAACAGGTCAGGAACGCTGATACGAACCCAACGGAACTTCCAGATTTGGATTCCGATGAGCCGAACACAAAATCGCCCGTCGAGCGGGGCTTGTAGGGCCCACGACACGCGATTTCGTCAACGTTCTCAGAATCGAACCAAACTTGACCCACAGGACCAGCGTATCGCTACGAGTCCGATGGCGCAAGTTTCGTCTCGATCTGACGTGTGTGCACGAAGTTAGGGTAAATTGCAGAAAAGGCGGATACGGGGCGATGTCCGCGGATACGCGTTGATTCCGGTGTGCACGCACACCCGAATCAGCTTCCACGAAATCTCACACGTCCGTATCGACGATGCGCACGTATCTGTGAAGACCGCACACGACCAAGTCGTCTCGTTTGGCGGGACGCACTCAGTTCCGGGGTGAAACAGGGTCTGGTTTTTCCTGTTTTTGGATCGCGGTGTGCGATCACCACAGGACGCGATACCCCGAACAGTTTGTCCGGACACCGAGAGGGTCATACAGGCTTCACATCGCAATTTACGGAATTGGAAACAGAGCTACGAGGCGAAAGTTACACGTACCTGAAGGGGACCTGAAAATTCAGGGTCGAGTCGTGTCCGACTCGTGTCGGACACGCGAAGGGGAATTAGGGTTAGGGTTCTCGTCGGAATTCCGGCCGTGGACGGCGGAGACTGGCCGGAGACGCGTCGGCGAGGGCGGGGGACGGTTCGCCGAGGGGCGGCGCGGCGTCCACGGGGGCGGCGGTGGCTCAGGGCGGCTGCGGCTGGTGGCTGCTGCTGCTCGAGCTGCGGGGTCGGCCGGAGGGCGGCGCCGAGGGAGGAGGGAGGCGCTGGTGGTGCGGGTGGAGGAGCTGGGCGGTCGGCGAGGCGAGGGGCAGCGGTGGCGGCGAGCTGGCTAGGGCGGCGTGGTGGCGGTGGCAGTGGTCGTGGCTGCGGCGGAGGGGCGGGGTTTATATAGGGAGGAGAGAGGGGAGCTGCCCGGGCGGAGCGGAGGACGTGGCGGTCGTGGGGCGAGCGAGGGCGGCCGGTGCGGGGGAGGGCGCGGCGGAGGCGGCGCGCGACGCGGAGGCGAGGGAGAGAGGGGGACCGGGTCGAGGGGGGTGCGGGCTAGCGGGTCGGGTTCGGGCTGAACAGTAATTAATAATAATAAATAATAATAATAATAAAAATCCAGAAATAATTAATAATTAAATAAATAATTAAATAAATAGTTTTAGGTGTTTTAAAAATAGGTCCAGGGCCCAATAAATTCCAGAAAAATTGCCCTAAGTCCAGTTTTCCATTTTACACCCAAAAATATTATTTTCGTGATATTTTAATATTATTTATTGCCAATTAAAAATCATTTATTAATTGAAAGCCTTGATTTTAATTTCAGAAAATTCCCAGAAAATTTCAGAAAATTGTGAAAATCCCAATTTTAATATTTTTGAAAAAATCAGGGGCTTACAATCTACCCAACTTATAAAATTTTGTCCTCGAAATTTAAATCATGGCAGGGTTTTCTCTGTCCAAACTCACTTGATTACAGTCTAACGGGTTTTCCCTCAGTTGAACCTTGCGGTCGCTACCCAACTTATAATTTTACCCATATCCTCTAAGGTTGTACAACTAGTGAGGCTAGGTCTCAACTTAATAAATCATGGTATTGAATCTTCAAGTCTGCAATACAAATACACCACCTATGGTATTCCCTTAGTCATAGAGGTTATCATCAATTCGACCGGTCTGAGGGGTATGTCTAGCACTACAAATCAACTTATACCAACCACAGGTTTTTATCTTTCCGAAATAAGGGAAGACGAGGATCAATAATAAAGAGTTTAAGGGCGGGGTGGTGGAACAGAGGTATAGGGATCAAGGCGTTTAAGGAATTCTAATAGAAATTGTCAGGCGGTTATGGATTGAGATTCTATTCTGGTAATCATTTATTCGCATGCTCGTATTAGTACAGTTATGTAATCGATACGATATGCTCGGACATATCTAGAGGGCAATTAGTCAACTATACATCTCAATCCACGTAAAGTAGTCGTTGCGAAGTGCGAATCAAAATGCACTAAGGTTGATCAGACCGTAATACACTGATTCTGAATAGACACTTGTATTAGTGTACGCGTCCAATAATACATATGTCATGAACAAGCCTGATAAAGAGTAAGTTTGCAAAACTAGGCTATAGAATAGCAGCATAAATAAAGTACAGCAAAATTAAGTGCGCTAGATGATGGTGAAAGGAGGTACAAATTATTTAAGTTCACAAAACAACCTACAATAAGCACAATAACAAAGATTCTACAACTCTACAGTTATCAGATATAAAAGCATACCAGGTTATTAGCAAGTTCAAAATTTACTAGGTTGGGGCTGAGGTCACGAACCAATGGGCACGAGTTAAACAATACTAGAAATGGCAGCTACAATCACTTACGCGCATTAGCCACTCCAAGAGTCTGCGCGTTCTCCACGGTTATGCTGGTAGAGCATCTCGTGTTGATCTTGTAGGAACCCAGTCGCTTGCTGATAGGTCCTTTACTCTGCACCCAAAAATAAACGATAAGGCGCACATGAATCAAGGCAGGATGCAAGTCAAGGAATTATTTCAAATCCGAGACAGATGTCAAGAATGATTCAAGCAAGTGGATGAGATCCTAAACTTATCCTTATCTTATTGCAGGCCTGTTCGGTCCCGAAGTTGAAACCGAACAATTTAGTCGTTGGACTTGCATGGGCCACCACAAAAACGTGTCACGACCCGCACCCGGATATTCGGGCACGAGTACGTGGGCACGCCCAGCCTACGCCGCAGTGTCGGCGGTAGTACGCTGTCTAGGTCATTATCACTGGTAATTTTAAATCTATCTCATCCACAATAAATAGACAAGGAAAGTAACAGGAAATAGGAATGCTAACTTTTATAAAACAAATTGTGACAACAGATCCATAGTTAATACAAAGCCAGAAGATAGATCGGGGACAAACCCGAGTATGTGCTGAAAGGAAATAAAAATAATAACTAACTGGCTACTCCTCCTCAAAGGTAGTCTCCTGAGTGGGAACCGGCTCCTCAATGTGTCACCTGCTAACTCATAGGGGCCATAATAGGAAGGGGCAAAGTCCTCATCATCGCCTAAAACAACGGATCCAGTCAGGAAAGGAGCAAAGTACACAATGCACAACAAGATTTAAACTAAATATTTATGACAAGTAAGAAAAGAACTGACTAAGTATCATGTTGAGAATATGCAAAAAGAAGCAACAATAACTAAGAGTTAAAAAGCTATAAACAGGGTTATGAGTAAAACCGGAATAAATGAGACAAGTAAATGAAACTGCAACAAGACAAGAAACTATGTGTGTGAACTTGTGTATTTAGAATACCTAGTTGGCATGTAGGGGTCTATAAGGTTAAACCGGCCGTCATGGACGGCTATTAAACAGAAAAAATTGAGATCCGGCTGATGGACAGTCTTGTACCAACAGCGGCAAGGGGCAGGGTAAACTACATGCCTTTTAGTATTCTCCCACCCGACACGAAAAGCAAGACATGAAATCCAATATTCAAGACATGAAATCCAGATTCTAACACTACGTGTAAACATCAAGGGTACTAGTAGAGCAGGGAATTAACTATCACAATATAAAGATTAAACTTGAAGTGCAGGTACTTGCCTGTTGTTTGGATCTGATTAATATTGGCTCTTGGGGGAAAATTCCAGAGATGAGTCCAAAAGCTGAAATAGACATTACCATCACGCTCTGAAGATGTCAAATAGCTAGAAACGCCTGTCCTATGGTCCAATTTGGAGACAAGGACAAAAATGGCAGTTTCGGGTCAAAACGGGGTCCGCCGGTGGGCCCGCTTTGCACCGAAAAATGTGTCCGGGTCAAAGGTCTCCAAATTCACCAAACTTAGTGTCAACAGGTCAGGAACGCTGATACGAACCCAACGGAACTTCCAGATTTGGATTCCGATGAGCCGAACACAAAATCGCCCGTCGAGCGGGGCCTGTGGGGCCCACGACACGCGATTTCGTCAACGTTCTCAGAATCGAACCAAACTTGACCCACAGGACCTCCGATGGCGCAAGTTTCGTCTCGATCTGATGTGTGTGCACGAAGTTAGGGTAAATTGCAGAAAAGGCGGATACGGGGCGATGTCCGCGGATACGCGTTGATTCCGGTGTGCACGCACACCCGAATCAGCTTCCACGAAATCTCACACGTCCGTATCGACGATGCGCACGTATCTGTGAAGACCGCACGCGACCAAGTCGTCCCGTTTGGCGGGACGCACTCAGTTCCGGGGTGAAACAGGGTCTGGTTTTTCCTGTTTTTGGATCGCGGTGTGCGATCACCACAGGACGCGATGTCCCGAACAGTTTGTCCGGACACCGAGAGGGTCATACAGGCTTCACATCGCAATTTACGGAATTGAAAACAGAGCTACGAGGCGAAAGTTACACGTACCTGAAGGGGACCTGAAAATTCAGGTTCGAGTCGTGTCCGACTCGTGTCGGACACGCGAAGGGGAATTAGGGTTAGGGTTCTCGTCGGAATTCCGGCCGTGGACGGCGGAGACTGGCCGGAGACGCATCGGCGAGGGCGGGGGACGGTTCGCCGAGGGGCGGCGCGGCGTCCACGGGGGCGGCGGTGGCTCAGGGCGGCCGGCAGCGGCGGCTGCGGCTGGTGGCTGCTGCTGCTCGAGCTGCGGGGTCGGCCGGAGGGCGGCGCCGAGGGAGGAGGGAGGCGCTGGTGGTGCGGGTGGAGGAGCTGGGCGGTCGGCGAGGCGAGGGGCAGCGGTGGCGGCGAGCTAGCTAGGGCGGCGTGGTGGCGGTGGCAGTGGTCGTGGCTGCGGCGGAGGGGCGGGGTTTATATAGGGAGGAGAGAGGGGAGCTGCCCGGGCGGAGCGGAGGACGTGGCGGTCGTGGGGCGAGCGAGGGCGGCCGGTGCGGGGGAGGGCGCGGCGGAGGCGGCGCGCGACGCGGAGGCGAGGGAGAGAGGGGGACCGGGTCGAGGGGGGGTGCGGGCTAGCGGGTCGGGTTCGGGCTGAACAGTAATTAATAATAATAAATAATAATAATAAAAATCCAGAAATAATTAATAATTAAATAAATAATTAAATAAATAGTTTTAGGTGTTTTAAAAATAGGTCCAGGGTCCAATAAATTCCAGAAAAATTGTCCTAAGTCCAGTTTTCCATTTTACACCCAAAAATATTATTTTCGTGATATTTTAATATTATTTATTGCCAACTAAAATTATTTATTAATTGAAAGCCTTGATTTTAATTTCAGAAAATTCCCAAAAAATTTCAGAAAATTGTGAAAATCCCAATTTTAATATTTTTAAAAAAATCAGGGGCTTACAGTGTCTGACTCTCATTGGCCCCTTCTGCTTTCACGGATCTCATCCGGTTTGTTGAGGAAAATTGCTACGGATTTGTGAGCGATTTTAATTGTAATATCTTATTTTTCTTCTTGAGTGTGGTGAAGGATTGAACCTATTAGGCAAAGGGTTTCAACATTAGTTTTGTCAATATTGTAATTTTACCTGAGTTATAAAGGTTGGGATTTGTCCAGGCGACGAGTCACCGTCATATACTTGTCTTTATCTGTGCTTGGTGTTCGTTAGACAGAAGTTGGTTATCTCAGGTGGGTTGGCCTAAAGTTTCTGTTGTGAGCACTCTCAGACACGGTGTCGGAACGCTTGCAGGGCGTGTCCGATTCCCAACACGGTTGACCTATCAATGGGAGTCGGCAACGTGGCAGATGAACAACGTAGCAGTTCTTTTTTTTTTTAGCTTGGACTGTCAAAATTTTGACAGTCCTATATGCTGTTAGGACTGTCAAAATTTTAAAAGTACTGGACTGTCAAAATTTTGACAGTCCTGTAATAGAGTTGGACAGCCCAGGGGAGTGGCAAACTTATAAATATTCAAAAACAAAATTATGTTAGCACCGATCAACTTTTGTAGTGTCTTTATAAAAAGTCGTGAGTTACTACTTAGGATAGTAGTACTTGGGTTCGACTCACTTTCGGCTTTCCCTTACTTGGATCCTCTTTCTAGAGTTCCAAAATCATTACTTTCAACTATCAGTGGGGCCAAATGGCTCTTGTGATCAGTAAGAAGAGGTATAACCTCTCCGGTTAGGCGAACGGTTTCGGAATCAAACCGCAAAGAAGGTGTAGGATAGTGGACCCAAATGACATACAACGCAACATGTACAAAGTCTTGTACGTATCGTCGGACATCTAAAAAAAATTATATTACAATTAATTGATATTCATTCAAAACATTCAAAGCATAGATGGTAGTTATTCAAATTATATTACAATTAAATCCGTTTATAATATATGACAATTAAATTCGTTTAAAAAAAATTAATATATTGTATAAATCTGTTTAATATTTAAATCCGTTTAATAAAATTCGTTTAATATTCAAATCATGTCATTGGTCATTTTTATTATATGACAATTAAATCCGTTTATAAAAATTAATTGATAGTCATTCACATTATTAGCATATAAGGTAGTTATTCAAAAACGGTCATTTTAAGTATAAGACAATTAATTAATATACATTCAAAACATTCAAAGGATAAATGATAGTTATTCAAATTATATAACAATTAAATTCATTTATAAAAATTAATATATTGTATAAATTCGTTTAATATTTAAATCATGTCATTGATCATTTTTAGTACATGACAATTAGATCCGTTAATAAAAATTAATTGATATGCATTCAAATTATTAGCATATATGGTACTTATTCAAAGGTCATTTTTAGTACATGTCTGACCGGGGTTCAACCTGCAAACATTTACTTGTTGGTTTGGTTTGTTCCCGAGTATGTTTAGTTTGGTTTTACAACTATAAGGTCTCCCAAAATCAAACCAAGAATCAAATGATCCAAATCTCACGCGATAAACTTTTTTGAGTTTTTTTTTTTTTTTTTAATATCAGAATCGGCCGGTCAATTGTGTACCGGTTCGGACGGTTCACCGGTATAACCCCGGTTCTAGAAAAAAAACTGCCGGTTGTTAAAAAAATCCGGTTCAAGTCAGATTAGACCGATTTTTTGGCAAAATCCGGTCAGACCCGGTCCGGTCCGGTTCTGACAACACTGCTTGCCACCTTTGTGTTCCTATTCTGTAGAGCTCACAACTGCTCCATGGCTCCAAATGGAAAACTCCTCAATTTGAAAATGTCTCTCACTCTCTCAACAACTCCCCCCCCCCCCCCCCCCCCCCCCTCTCTCTCTCTTCCGGAGTTCCAGAGACTCCTCCTCTCTTTCTTTTTTTCCCGGAAGTGCAAACTGAAAGAGAAGTAGAATTAAGGAATGATGAAGAACAGAGAGAGGAGAAGGATTGAGAAAGACAAGTTTGGTAGAATTCCAGAGAAGAAGAAGAGGGCTGATGATCTACTTCCTCCTCCTCCTCCTCCTCCTCCTCCTCCTCCTCCTCCTCCACTTCCTATCGGTCGATCCTTCTTCAAGGTCATGATAGAGAACTATAAGGAACTCATGGTATATATGATCCTTTTCTTCTTCCACAGTTTCCCTTTCGCCTTTTTTCCCCTTTACGTTTTATTGATATACCAAAAATTAACCTTTGTATTCCTAGAACCCTTGTCAGCAATCATCCGAATAAACTAGTATTGTACTCGAATTTTTCCGTATCTTTCAGAAACGTATAATACTTGCGTACTTTCGAATGAAAGATTCGAATCGGTATTCGAATTTTAAGCATGCCAAGTTTTAAACGCGTTCCGTATGAACTATTGAAAATTTTGGCACAAAAAGCGTGCTGGCAACCTATTTAATTAACCAAAATTGACAATGTGAAGTTTCTAACCTCAATATTTCCCTTCGATGAATATTTGACCGATTTTTTTAACGTATTTTACTTGCACTATGCCGATTTATACTCGTTACATTGGCGGCCGTCCCGAATTTTTTTCGTTTGCCGAATTGCTAACAAGGCCTAAAACACATGTTTTCAAACCCCAACAATGGGAGGAGGATATATAGATTAATTTGAAGTGGTCAAGAACAATTATATAATCATAGTGAATTCTCGTGTAAAGTTTTTTTTTTTTTTTCTGATATTGTAGAACTTCAATGAAACAGAACCGGGCGACCCGATTGTAATTCTACCATTTTTTTTTACCAGATACATAATTTTCCCCAACTTGTTCAGATTAGTGTATTTTGTCTTTCTTTTAATTTTAGTGTAATTAACCCCATATCTAAACTTTTTTGTGAACACTATATTATGCAGCACATTCCGCCCAAATTTGCTCGCACAGTAGGATTCTTGAAAAACCGGCATGCCTATATTGGAGATTCGAGTGGCGATACTTGGAGGGTGAAGTAACTGGGGTGGACAGTTCCTTGGTTTTCCAGGAGGGATGGAAGAATTTTGTGCTCGACCACTCTATCACAGTTGGAGAGCTAGTAACATTCAAGTATATGGGAGGTGGACTGTTCCATGCACTACTCTACGGTACTCATGCCTGCGATAGACCATACTCGCCAAAGAAGAGCAACACTGAGAGTGGAAGGAAGAGACCGATCTCGAACACGCAGACCCATGAAAGACCCCACTTCCATAAGATGCCGAAGATTTCAGATCATGTAGAAGATAGTTACATCCCTTCCAATTGTGCTATATCGAAAAAACTAAGTGGAATGGGAGTCGCTTCAGCAAAGAATGTCTCTGGTAATGGTAGAACAAGACCGGTTGAGGAAGTTGCAGCTGCAGCAGTGGATGCCTCATGGGAACAGGGAGATATTGCTTATGACAGGACTTCAAGAACACATTCTGCATCGAAATATCGTCCTGAATATGGCATGGAGAATCTGACTATACCTGAAGAGGTTGTCTATAAATATTTGCTCACAGAGGATGGGATATGCCACATTGTGGAGGAAAATTCAGTTCTTGAGATCACTCCAATTAAATCTTTATCCACTGGAAAGAAGACCATGAAGAAGTGCGTCGAGATGGATAATGGAAACATTAGGCGCAGTGATGAAGAGATCAATTTCAAGTTCTCCATAACTCTCCCTGCTCAGTCAACTTGGCTTGTGAGTACCTCTTTAAGAACCTTGCAACGTGCTCAGCTTTGAGATGATTTTATTCACTGCTGATTCTTATATCCGACTTTAGTACTTATTACTTTCTAACTCTTTAACTATAAGATGCCATATTGACTCTACTAACCTGGTTTTGTGATGCGTCATTTCCTATATACATTGTTAAATTTCATTCTATGATTTATAGATTCTTTTACAGATACCATGTTGTAAGTTATGCTTTAAAAACAGGGTCTCCATTTTTTTTCTTCCAAAGATCTGGAAAGGTGGAAAGACATTTTGTAGGTTGAAACAGTAGACAGATTTGATTTTGAATCATTGTCAGCTTCACTGGGTCATTGTTCTCTTTACAGTTGAGAACAAAACTTGATTGTGTCGGCACGAAGTTATAGATTCTCTTTACAATGCCCTCTCTGGACCCTGCTTTTGTGGAGTTTCATGCCACTGGAGTCTGATACAACCTTATTTATCTAAGGGAACATTTTATAAGATTTCTTGGTCTTTTAGGAAGACATGAATCAAAACTTATTAGTATGCAATGTCTTACAGTCTCGAATATGTCAGCATAATAAACTTTAGGTGCATAATACATCTGTTGAGTATCGAGTATCAAAGAATAAAATATTAATTCAATATGCTGCATCTGCTCTGTCCATGTTACCATGATTCATAGCTTTTCACTGCATTTCATATCGTCACTATTACTATTACTATTACCCTTTACTGTTCCAAAAAGGATAAGATAATATAAATTTGTGCATCTTGCATATGACTAGTATATTGAGAGACGGGAAATGTTGATATATGAACTTACAGAACTCATATCAGGTTGTGAGCCTTGTGACACACCAGATGTTTGGAAGGAAGCATAAGATAAACCTATATTTTGACTTTCATATACTGAGAAATACTTTTGAGTACCTAGGTAGAAAAGCCCTAAACTATATGGATGAATATAGTAAATCTATTTCCAATGGTTTCCAAGTTAAAATGGACCTCATATTATCTGTTATGAAGTTACATTCTAATTTGAATACTATCAACTTGAAAGTAATTCTTAGATTAGGGCCAGGGCATGAACAATCAGCCACCATGAAATACAATGAATACTATCAAAATCACTTTCCAGATGTTTCTATTGCATTTCCCCTGCTTGTTTGTCTACTGCAAAGTGCCGAAGTGGGGATCTTTGGGCAGAATTACAAAATGAGTCATTCTTTTGTAAGCTGGATTGATCTCAATGTTGCAATCAGTTATCACCAAACTATTCTTCATGGATACTCCTCCAGATAATCGTATCCGTGTCCATATGTGACACATAGCTGACATCTACATTGCATGGACATAGGAAAATGGTGTCCTTATCCCAATCGTGTATGTACCCATGTCCGTGTCCGTGTAGTGTATCATAGGTGATTACATTGTACATATTTGAACATGCCTGTATCCCGTACCCGAATTGTGTCCTTATATGTATCTATGTGCGTAATCAGGCAACATAGGCTGATGTGATACTTCCTGACACTTATGTAGGATATGTCTCACCCATGCCTAGACTTCAAAGGGACCCAAAACTTGTTGAGGTGATTTTGCATGGTCATTGCGATCATGCCAAACATAATTGGGATATGAGAAAATAATCTTTATTTGTATGAATCATTTCTACCATTTTAGGGAACACAGCTGCTAACAAAACATGCATACATAAGATCTAATATATAAAATATGTACATAGATATGGTTTCTTGTGCATACAGAATTGTATCCAATATCCATAACATACTGTATCCTAAAATTTCTAAAATGTCGTATTCCAGATCCATGAAAATATTTCATTGCCTTATTGTTACATGTACAACATGTACTTTTGGTGTCACTTGAGCCATGGAAAGCTTTTAGTAAGCACAGTAATAAGAGATTTTAGTTCTCTGATACTTTTAGTATAATTTCCTACAAAATTTACTGTAATTATTGTTAAATTCCTAACACGAGCACCTTATTGCTGGAACTGTTAGATTCGAATACAATATTTATGCCTGGGTTACATATGTGAGAAGATCATCCATACACTAGAATTTAAGATCCCAATTTGTTGTCCTAATTTATTTCAGATTTTTTTCTTTAACTCTCCTTGCTCAGTCCTCTTGGCATGTGAGTGACTCTTCAGAACCTTTCATTTTGTTCAGCTTTAAGATACTTATTTTGCCAAGGCTTATGCCTATATCTCTTATTTTAGTAATTACTGCTCTAGTTTTTAATTTTAAGCTGCCAGATTGACTCTACTATAATAGTTTTTATTGTGTCATCATCAACTGATGAATTTTATTGATTCTATTATAGATGCCATACGTTGTTACTTGTTAGCTATTCATAGGAGAAATCAACTTATAAGGTAGAAGGATTGAGATATGACTTGAATCCTAACCCATCTCCATATGTTGTTTCAACTAATGGAGCTCACAAAGGTTTTCAGAGCCGACAATTTCGTAGCTTGATTATGGGATATTTTTTGTTGGTTGTGGGGGCGTTCAATGACGTGATTGTAATAATGTGTTAGGGTTACCTCTGCCGCGGGTATCCTACCACAGGCTCGTGCTTTTTTTTCGATTAATCTAATTACCTCTTTTTGAATTATATATATATATATATATATATATATATATATATATATATATATATATATATATATATATAATTTATTTATTTTATTTTTTTCACCGGGGGGGGGGGGGGGGGGGGTAGGAATGGATTCCTACATCCCATGTGCACTAGTACACTTCATTCCTATTGGTCCACGTGTGTATTGGCTCATGTAAGAATATGAGCCTATGGCTCATATCCCTTTTTCCATATATATATATATATATATATATATATATATATATAATATATATATATATATATATATATATATATATATATATATATATATATGAGCCATAAGCTCATAATCCTACATGAGCCATGCACATATGGACCAATAGAAATGGACTCCTACATCCCATGTGAAGTACACTTCATTCCTATTGGTCCACATGTGCATATAGAAATATGTGCCTATGGCTCGTATCCCGTTTACCCTACACACACACTCGTATTTAGAATACGAGAATGAAATATGAACTTAGACATGCTACATGAACTCTGTTTAAGTACCATAGTTCGTAGCTTTAAAATGGATAAGGTAATTTATACCCTTTACTATATTAAAATGGATATAAGGTAATTTATGGTAATATACATCTTGCATAAAGAGATAGGTTGTATACAAATTTTTATTAATGACAAACGTTCCATTGTAGAAATTGGTCAATGGAAATACTGATGTATATACTGACAAATGATCATCCTATAGCTAGCAATGTGAGTATATACCAGTGAAACAGCAGAAGTATGATCCCTATGTCAATGAATCAAATCGATATTCAGGTTAAATGGATCTCATGTTCATTGTATTGAAGTTTAAATTTCATTACCTAATGCTATCAACTAGATAAGAATTCGTAGAGATTATGGTCAGGGCATAATCCTTTCTTTGAAAGAGGTGGTCTCCATGAAGCACGAAAATCAGTGCATGTCCGAGTCATTTCGTGTCGGGCATATACCAAACATGACACAAACACTCCAAAATACTCTAGGACATACCAAAATCAGTATTGTCCGTGTCGCCATATCAGTATTGTCATATTCGTGTGTATTCATGTCGGTAACAACAAAAACCTATGGTGGTCTTGAACAAGCCACCACTATGAAATACAATTGAATATTTTCGACATCATTTTCCAGTTGGATGTTTTTTATCCATTTCCTCTGCAAGTAGAATTATCTGAGCAGAAACTCAAGCTAGGCAAAAGGTCCTCATATTTGTTGGCTAGAATTTAACTCAATAAACCAATTAATTGCGACCAGACTATGTTCTGCAACCTTATGAATGCATATCATGGACTTAACATGGACAACATGGCTTCGGGAAGGGGGGGAGTTGGCAAGGGTCCGAATCCCATCCCTAGAAAAAAAAAAAAAAATTTAAATGGGAGGGTACAGGACAGTCATTAATGAATGACCTTATCTTTCAAACATGGCTTTGGTGTTAGTTGGGTCATAGGAAAGATTTTGGTAAGCAGAGTAACAGTATCGGTATTAGACCATTCCTATGAGTATCATGATCGACGGTATCGGCGGTTTTGGATCGGAGTATCGGATTTTTTTGGTATTGGAGAGAAAATAATTATTAATAAATTATTAATTTTTTAGAAAATATATATTATACATTTAGGCATAATTTTAAGTATTTTCAGTGTTGTTTCTTAGTAGTTTTGAAATTGAATAAAATAGTAATCAACTTTACTATGATTTTACGCCCTTGTTGATTGGTCTTTTTCGTTCAATTTTTTTTTGCCAAATTGACCGGAAAAGAGACCCAAAATGTCGGTATCAGTCAGTATCGGATATCGCTAGATATCGGATTGGGACATGCTGTATCGGATCGATATCGGTATCTGATAGGTATAGGCCGATACTGCAAACTATGATTACTACACACTTATGGTTAAGTTCCTTACACAGGCACTTCAATGATGAAACTGTTAGGTACTATGCAACATGTGTGTATCTTATGTTTCTCATCTATACATTAAAATCTGAACTAGCCTACTCTGATGTTCCTTGCCTTTTGACTTCTTCCGCACGTGCAGGCGTTGCCCGAGTTCTCGTGTCATGTGGGAAGAATGGAACTTGACAGGAAGGTAATAATACTGCAGGATCCATCCATGAATATGTGGCCAGTCGTCTACCATGCCAGCCTCCACTTTGTAGGCTTTCTTGGCGGTTGGGAAGATTTTGTCATAGCAAATAACCTTCACCAGGGGGATATCTGTGAGTTTGAGGCTGTTGACAGAACTGAATGCACGTTTCGAGTGCATGTCTCTAGATAGGGGGTCTAGTACAACCTTCATCTGAAAACTTTGAACTCACATGTTGCACCTACCAAGTTCTTATATTTGCTAAAAAGCAAGTATTTTGATAGTAATTTGCTGCAGCTTTATATATGCACTAATGTACTAATTCCAAGTTACCTTGATAATTTTGTTTTGAACTCACTATTGGGACCAATTGAGGTTTTCTGGTGAAATTTGCTGAGTTGATTGGTATTGGAGCTCCTAAAAGTGGCAGATTCATTTAGTGCCAGTCCTGTAAGGAAGAAAGTTTTCAGTTCTTGCTGGAAAATCAATCTGACGTTTTCATATTAAGAATTCATTGATTATGTAGGACTAGAACTTTTAATCCTATCTGTGCTATAAGTGAGAAATGATCATGGATCTGGTTTTGTTCGCCATTTTTCTTGAGCATGTCAATACCTTGAGCAAAAATAATCTTAATGTAGAACTAAAGTGGCAGTGAATAATCTGATTCCGAATTCATGTTTGACTAACCTCCAAATGATAGGGTGCATGTTTCCTAAAAGTCCGCATTTCCATTTCATGTTAGTGTTGGTAAAATGGTGGATAAAAGCAAGAACTAGGATAAAATTTGTTATTTGTGTTTCTTGATCGCAACAACATAGGGAGTAAGATGGTGAACAATGCAAAAAAAGAAAAAGTAAAGATACATATTGTTTCAGGGACGGTCCTAGTCCAGAACAAACTGGACGATGGTCCAGGACTTAAAGACTAAAGGGACACCAACATAAAACACATCTAATCATTATGTATTGTGCGCTACCCTTGACTCGAAAGAGTTGTAATGTAGTAGTTATCATGTTAGATTTACACATTAGATATTTATAATTCAATTTATAGTGGCAACAATTTTTTGTTATGGGGGCCCATTTTGGAGTTTGCCTCAAGTCCCCCATGAACTCTGGGTAGCCCTGAGTTGTTTATTTTTATGCATGCATTTCTATATATTATTTATCTCTACTCTTATAATGAGGTTTCAAAACGGCTCAAAAGTGCGTCGTCTAAGCCGTTGTAAATTACTCAACAATTTATTTAAAAACTAATATTACGTAAAAAGTTTGTTGGAAAAAAAAATAATTTTTTTATAAATAACTTCATGGAAAATCAAACTTAACCAGCCAAGAAGAATGCCTCCCACCTTAACTACATGAGCTAGAAGAGATACTTGATTATAGTTATAATATTATAAGAGTAGAGATAAGCTAGAATAGGTATTTGATTATAGTTATAATGTTATGTAGTTAAACAATTAGTTAAAATTTATTTAATTTTTTAATTACGTGAGGATATACGTAGAGCTTAAATGGCTAGCTTTTTCAAGATTTTTTTATAAAGAATAAAAATATATCCATAATAAATTATAATTAAAAATATATTTAAACTACTTTATAGTAATATTAAAAAAAAAATTAGTACAATGTACGTACATTTACTAGTACTAGTATATACGCACGTGCGTTGCACGTATTTCATATTACTTGAAAAAAAAATAGTTTATTAAAAGAGCAAACGATAATTTTTTAATTTTATTATAGTGGAAATATAATAGGCAGGAGCATGAAAGTTGGGAGAAATTAAATGACGGGAATAGGAAAGGTTCCTCTTATCTCTTGGGTTAATGTGCCTACTTTGTATGCATTCTTTATTAACTTTTGTTTTATTCTCCAAACTACCTACTTTGCATGCATGCATATCTTTGTTTTATTAACTATCATTTCCCAAATTGCCTCATGCATGCATACATACATTTAATTACTGTTTTTAATTACTTAGATATCCTTATGAAACATACATATTGAAATATAATGAAGGGTATTTTTTGGAACGAAAAATTTTCACGGTGAAGCCTAGTTTTGGCATTATATAGTAGAATAGATTTAATAATATCATTTTGGTGATTTGAAACCCGATGTGAATATGATTTCAAAATCACCATGAAAAAAAAAAAAAAAAAAAAAACCTCTCTACAACAATAGTATGATTCTCTAGTCAGTGATTTGTATGGAAAACAATGCGAGTGTGATTTAAAATCACAATGTGTTTATAAAAAATCTTGCTTGACTAACCGTTGTCAATACCAAGAATTGATTATTCAAATCACTGCTGACATACAATTGACTGATAGTTACTTGGACCCCAAGAATACCGACTTGGCAGCCACCGACACATAACCCCCTTCCCCAAGGAAAGTGCCATTTCTCAAACCGTATATATAGTTGGTAAACTTGGCAAACATAATAAATAAATCAAGGAATAGTCCCATCGTCCAGTGAATCGATCAACAGAAATGAGAAGAGAGGGAAGACAGCATGGAATGGTGAGGACACACGCGATGATCCTGAACCCTAACGCCTCCTGCAGCGGAGTACCGAACATGCTTGACGCCCCACCGACCTGCGGTGCGTTCACCAAGGTCCCGTCGAAGCCGACCAACCACTCCAAATCCACTTCCAGATGCAGCCTCAGCAAGTCCAGATGCGCAGCTTGCCACCTCACCCCGGCGAGCAAGTCCAACTCCAAGGCCAAGGGCGGACGTAAGTTCCGACGGACCCCCCCGGACGACGATGACGACTTTGTCGTCAATTCTGATGTTTCTTCCTACGACGACGACGACGAAGCTTAATTAGTTGGTTAATGATCGAGCATGCTATCTATATATTGAAGATTAATCTTCCTGTAGTTGGTATTTTGGGTGCCGACGCTGTTGTCGGTCGACAACATTAACGTGTTTCTATGAATTCAATGCATCTTACTTAAATATGGTCCTAAAGTAGATTTCTCATGTCCATAATCTATATCTCTGATACTTCGGCTCATGATTCCATTGTCATCTATTTAGCTATTGAGCTTCAAAGTTTATATTTTTTTGTGTTCACAGTATCACAAAAAAAAAAAGGATGAATTTTTTACGGAAGTCCGACTCGAAATATTTGATCTTGGTCAGCACTGGGTGTTTCCAAGCAGCGAGACTTACACCCATTCGCATTAGTTCATCCTAAGCCGTGCACCAGCGGGTCACTAATATGTCATGTTTTGGTAGTGAATAATTTTCCTTATCCGAAGGTGAAAATACAAAGATGTAAGGATGGTGGATTTTTTTTTTTTTTGGGTGGTTTTCGATTTCTGCCTCTACGAAGTAGTGGACGGAAAAAAAAAACTCATTTATTAACTCTCAATATAGTCTTAGAATCTTGTTCTGATTGAAATAAACGAAACGGCCTAATACTAAATAATCAAAGAGATGAACTCAGCTAGTGAGGACACAAAATCGTAAGAAAAAAAGAGAGAGAGGGCTTCGAAGCAATCTTTGTTGTCTGTCCTTCTTAGAACGGGTCTGGAAAAAAAGACAAATTTTGAACCACCTCTGCATCACATGGGAGTTCCCCCTTCCCGTTGGGCCTCCCGACTTCCTTCATCCGTCTCATTAATGCTTAAAAAACAAAAAAGTTCGGTGGCTCCCGCAGTACTCGCGAGACACCGCCCGCCACCGCATCTCCATCCCAGTCCCTCTTCCCCTTCTGCTCCGCGTTCGACAGCTCAGCCACCGCGTCTGCCCGCACGTTGGCACCGCAGCTTTTCCTTCTTCCTCCTGCTCCGCGTCCGACCGTCGGGCGTCGGCCGGACCGCCGCGCGCGTGCACTGCGCTAGCAAAACCGCTAGCTTAAGTAGAACGTTTGTTAAAAAAAAAAAAATGAGTGTCCACCAAAGAAAGATGTTGAAGCCATTTGCTGGTGGCCAAAGACAGAACTTCATCTTTGGAAGCTCTTATTTGAAGGGGTCTGGCAAGGGAAGGCAAATTTGATATTGACCTCCAAATACACGAATATATTTATTTGGCAAGCTCCCATGTCCGCTGGGCCTCCCTACTTGTTCACACGTCTCATCATAACATTTGATATACACCAGGAATGTGGAATCAAGATTAATATACAGAATAATCCATTGGCATTAATACTTCAAACCTTTCTTAATTTTATTCCTTAAATCATGTTCTAATGTGCGTCTTTCGTAGCTAAGTCGTTGTTCTTTTTCCTTTTTCTCCTCTTGTTTTCTCATCCAGTTCGTGGCTGCCTAGTAGTTGCTCGGTGTTTGATTTAATCGGTATCTGCACCTCTACGAATAAATATACTTTCGAATTAACTATTGAGTCATTTGCTAAGGAATCAACTCGAATATTAAAGATGTGTCACAAATGTTCATTACTAGCTCAAACTAATCCGAGAAAAGAGTTGACAATGGAAGACCGGAGAACCAGTTTGTTTTGCCTGCCTAAGTTAATATTACGTACTTCTATACCGTGGGTTCATGTTGTTATAATTAGAATTTTGGAAGTCAGTAATACTTTAAAAATAATAAGAAGAGATTGAAACCACTAACTTAAGGGTGTTTTTTTTCCATAACTACATAGAATTTTGGAAGTAAATAATACTTAAAAAGAAAATATTGTAAAGGATTTCATTAAGGGTTTAGAGAATTACAAGAAGACCTCTCTCTTAGGATATGGTCTGAAATACAATTTGGGATTTATGTTCTGGATATGTCGATTAATGTTTGCTTTTGATGGTAGTGAGTTGGTAAGAGCCCTCCAAGCAAACATTAACACCTTGGGACCAAGTTTCTGTTAGTTTCGAGGCTTAACCAAAGATGTAAAATGCGTGGTCGAGATCAGAGGTTAACACAAAAGTTTCTACTCTGACTATTCTCGATTTCCACGAACAGCTATAAAAGGATTCTGATTACAACTTGCTCTCAAGATTACAAAAGAATCAGAATTAACCAAACTTTTCGTTCTTCCTTGCAATCGCAGTTGCAGACGAACAGAACATAGTTACAAAAAAACGAAAACTACCTTCGTTCTTCCTTGCAAAACACAGTTGCAATCAGATAGAACGAACTAAGAAGAAAAATGAGAAGAAGACATAATAAAAAAATATTCTTGCTGGGACGGTGAAGACCATCGTTGCTCAAAGCAAGATTCGTCCCCTATCGACGATCTGCTCCCAGGAGCCAGCAAGTTCACAAAAGAACTTCTGGAACGCTCGTAGTCACCTCTTGGTGTGACTCGAACGGACTACTTTGGACTCATCTTTCTCAACTTTTGGTGTGTGTCAAAAGGAGACTAGAGGGCTTTTTATATAGGGAAGGATGTAATCCCATCCTCCTCTTCTTTCCGATGTGGGACTAAAAAGCTACAATACAAAATGCGTCAACAAAGCGCCACTTTGCGCCCTTGAGCCTGAGTCCGAGTCGGTAAGCCCCTTTGGGGCTTAGCTCCTATCACTACCAGAATAAGTCAATTTAGCGACGTCTAAAAACGTCGCTAAATAACCAAAAAACGTCGCTAAGTTGGTTTAGCGACGTTTTAAAGCAGTCGAAAAAAACCAAGTCGCTAAAACAAAAAACATCGCTAAACGTCGCTATACCGACGTTTTTAGCGACTTTAACGTATCGCAAAATTTAGCGACGTTTAGCCACGCCGCGTCACTACATAGCGACGAAGTCGCTAAACGTCGCTAATTAGTGACTTATATAGCGAAGTTACACCGACGTCTGTAATGACCTGGCATTACTGCCATATCAGCAGTTTGCGACGTACAACGATGATTTTAGCGACGCCATTAGCGACGTATTTAGCGACGTTAAACAGCATCACTAATTAGCGACGTATTTAGCGACGTAAATGAACGTCGCTAATTTTTTAAAAAAAAATTATTGAATTGCATTTTTGGGTTTACCAACCCCCTTGGGTTCATTATCAGGTATATGATGGTAGTAGAAATAATTGAATAAAGAACACAGTAGCAGCACCAAGGGGGAAAATTCTAGTGCACTGGGTAAATTTGAAGATTCTAGTAGCAGCACCAAGTATCAGTCATCAGTTGTAAACCAAAATATGAATAATATAATAAAATTTGAAGAAAAGAAAGCATCCAGCAAATCTCATCGTAAACGTAAAGAATATGGCAAATTTATATCCATACAATCGCATCCTAAATAATAATAAAAAATATAAATATCCAGTAACTAACTATACTACTGCGGATCTGCAAGAGGCTGACCACCGGCGCACTTGAAGGATAAGAACTGCTCATACTCGTCCCGTGGAATCGACACCGATGTCGATGTCGATGGAGAAGGCAGTGACGTCGGTGGAGTCTTTGTCGATGTAGGCGCACCAGGAGGCCGTATCCGCTCCAAGTCTGCGAGTCGCTGGTTGTAAGAATCCATGGTAGATAACAGCCTCGTACTGCTATGAACCATTGAATCATGCATCATCGTCAGCCTCTCGCCCATTGATAGTTGTGACGCCTGCAGCTCCATGATGTTACGGTCATTGGAGGCTCTAATATCATTTGTCAAATCCTGGAGCTCCGTCATACTTCGGTCGAGCATATCGAATCGTGCGATAAGCATCGGATTGTCCGCCTGCGGCTGGGACCGGGGCTGCTCCTCTATCCTTCGCAGCAACTCGTCACGGAGACACGCAATCTGACGGTCAACGGCCTCCTGGACTCTGGCCGACGACTGCGAGGGCTGCGACTGCGAGGGCTGTGTGGAATGCGCAGCTGTCGGGGAGGCCCTAGATGACTGCGTCGCAACCAGGGCGCCATAAGAGCCCGTACCGTAGTACGTACCCCTCTGGAGACCACCAGCTGCGGTCACCCACAGGTCGTCCGCCGACGGAGCTGGAGCGGGCTGCGATGAACTACCAGCCTCTCTTAACCAATATCTAACTGATATCTCCCCAATTGATACTTGTAACGTCATTTGCAAGTAAGTAACTAATACCAACTTCTCTTAACCAATATCTTACTATCTAACCTATCTTAACCAATTACCTATCTACCTTGGCACTCAATACTTAACTGTTACTTACCTCTCTTGTACTATCCTCATTCACTTGCACACACCTAAACTCACACAACACACGGACACCTGCACTCACATTTGCAGTGCCCTCTCAAACACATATCAAATCAACCCTCAATACCTTAGAATTAAACACATACTACCCCTCCACATCAGTGCTACCATTGTTGCCCAACTCTTGCTACTGCAACAAGTTTGCACACATAGGTGTCCACTATAGGCCACAACCAAGTCACTTGCTGTCAAGACCATTGCTATCCTCTGTTGTACTTGCAGCTCACTTCTTGCAGCTATTAGCCGCTGCTGCAGTGCAAGACATCCCAGTTGTCGTTATCCTACTGAAATTATCCGAAACTCCATCCAATACACATACAATCAATCATCCTTCACACAATACCCATTGTGCTGCAGTGCAGTAAAGAACCTCATTGACTGAACAGACTGGAACACTACTCCAGCTGCTCGAGCATGCCCACAAGCTCTACACTACACAACTAACTCAGATCCCTGTACTAGATGCATCATCTACCGACATTCACACACTCCCTGGTATATGGATACATTCTGGAATACATATTCTATTGTATACCATGATTCCTAATTGATACCAACATCAAAATTATACATATCACCTAGCTAATATTCCCAGATACATAACCCGCTGCCAACTGACTACCCTCCTCCTCTCATTTCTAACAATTACACCCATACTTTTTAAAACTCGAGTATAAGGATACACTCACTAATACCTGATACTTTGAAAATTATAATTTTTTTGCAAAATTTGTTCAGTAGTGACATACTTTTTAAAACTTGATCAAAAACTCTAAACCTAACCCTAACCCTAACCCTAACCCCAACCCCAACCCCAGGTCAAAAAACCTAACCTTAACCCTAAACCTAACCCTAACCCTATCCCCTGATCAAAAACCCTAGAGAGAGAGAGAGAAAGAGTGTGTGTCGTGTGTGTCTGTGTGTGTGTGTATCGTGTGTGTGTGTGTGTCTGCGTCTGCGTCTGTGTGTGTGTGTGTCGTGTGTGTCGTGTGTATCTGTTAGTGTCTGTGTGTGTGTGTCGTGTCTGTCAAGTGTGTGTTGTGTCAGTGTCACATGTGAGACAGAGAGAGAGAGAAAGAGAGTTAGGGTTTACCTAGAGCTTGAGGAGCACTACTAGAAAAAGCGGGATTAGCGACGTATTTTAGCGACTCCTGGTATAAACGTCGCTAAATCAGCGACTCCATTAAAAATGTCGCTAAACGTCGCCAAATGGCGACATTTAGCGACGTTCAGCGACTTTTATTCAGATTTTAAAAGATAAGTCGCTATAAGTTCAATTAAGGTCGCTAAACGTCGCTAATATATCTGATTTAGCGACGTTTAGCGGCGTAATTAGCGACGTATATATAAAAATATTTAGCAACGTGTTGAGTGACGTCTTTGACGTCGCTAAATTTTAATTTAGCGACGTTTTAATTATACGTCGCTAAACGTCGCTAATTCTTGGTTAATTAGGGCTCAGATTATTTTCCCCCATCTGTCAAAAATTTCGAACGTTTTCGATTTCCCCCGCCCCCCCCCTCTCCGGCGATCGGCTCTCCACGGCTGTGGCTACTCCGGCACCCCCCTCCTCCTCCTCGAGCTCTAGGTAATCTCTCTCTCTCTCTCATGTGACACTGACACAACTGATGACTGGACAGACGTGACACACGCACACAGACACGACACACGCACACAGACACGACACACGCAGATAGACACACACGACATACACACACAAACGCAGATACACACACACACACACACACACACTCACACTGACATGGGACTGATTTACACAGGGAGTCGGGTTCTTTACTGTGTCTTTACTGTATGTGCACTGTGTTGGCACTGATACCTCAGTGTATCAGTCAGTGGAGAGCTTGGGTTTCTTTGTATGGGTAGTTCAGTAAAAAAGGAGTGAGGGTTAAGATTTTTCTAAGTATTTAGCTAAGTTTTCAATCATGAGATATTTGGTGGTGTTGAATGTGGGTAGTGTTGTTTTACATGAAGGTAGGGCTATGTTGAGCTTAGTGTATCAGTGAGCTTAGTGTATCAGTGAGTTTAGTTTAGTGTATCAGTGAGTGAGTGAGTGAGTAAGTTCAGTGACTTTATATTTTTGTGTGAGGGAGGGAAAGCTCGGGCCGTAAAACTGTGCATCAATATGCCAGTGTATCAGGGGAGAATCGGTTTCACTGGTGTGCACAGTGTGCCTCGACCACACTATGTATCAGTGTACTAGTGGTCGAGCCTTGTAATGGGCAGTGAGAAGGAGGTCTGCAACAGTGAGCAGTCAACTGAAGAGGAAAACCATCAGCACTGTGTCATTTCAGCAACCATGTATCAGTGAGTATCAACAAGTCCCACTGTATCAGTATCCGTTTTCAGTTGCATTTAGTGAGCTATGTATACTAGTGTTAGTTAGCTTAGTGTCAAGGTATTGGTTAGTTGGTTTAAGATGGGTTAGCATGAGTTATTGGGTAGAAGTTAAAGGTATCAGTTTAGTATTAAATTAGTACATAGTTAGTGTAGTTAAATAGTTACTTACTGATATACTTGATTTTGTTAATAGTTAGCTAAGTAACTATATGTCCTAGTAAGCATTGTATACAGTAAAGAACCCAAGCTTTTACCAATAGTATAAAATATTAAAAAACTAAGAGACTTGGCCTCTTTTCAGTTGTTTTGAATATTGCTTATTTTAGACTTTGATAAATGAAAGTATGTATTATATCAGTTATGATTTTTATAGTACGGTTAAGTTATAAAGTTAGGTGATAAACTACTGTATGTAATGATTTATATAATACATACTGTCATTTTTGCAGAAGTATCTAGAAATGGATATGAATTACTATCTGCGTCATCGTTCGTGGATGTACAACCGTCATCCTGATGACATGTGCGGTGTGCGGGATGAATTCATTGAGGGTGTACAGCAGTTCCTGCAGTTCGCCAAGGCTTTCCCTCAATACATGGACGGTACCAAAATTAAGTGTCCGTGTGTGAGATGTCGCAACAGGAAATATCATCCAGAAGTGGAAGTTACATATCATTTATACTCGAAGGGCTTCACGCCGAATTACTATCAGTGGACCGCGCACGGAGAACTTGTATCTCTAGCATCGGAGTCGGAGCCCTATGTGGAGCCGTATATGGATGTCCAAGACCACGATGCTTACGACGACGGGTTGGTGAACATGGTTTATGATGCGGCGGGGCCTAGTTTCAATCCGGATAATTATGATGCGACAGGACCTAGTTTCAATCCGAACAATTATGATGCAGCTGAGGAGGCACCGAATGCCGATGCTGTAAAGTTTATGGAGTTTCTGGAGAATGCAAGGACTCCACTATATCCTGGTTGTGAGGATCATTCACCATTGGAGGTGGTTACAAGATTATTGAGCATCAAGTCCGATTTTAATATGTCGCAAGAATGCTATAATCGACTGCTCGATTTGATTATAGAGATCTTGCCCGAGGGTGCAAAGTTGCCTAAAGACTTCTATCGATCTAAGAGGATGGTGAGATCGCTTTGGATGGGATACGAGAAAATCGATGCATGTCGCAACGGGTGCATGTTGTACTACAAAGACGACAAGGATGAAGATGTGTGCAGATTCTGTGGTGCTGATCACTACAAGGCCACTGTTAGAGGAAAGTCTGTGGTGCAAGAAAGCCTACCGATTCGATGCACTATTTGCCTTTGACGCCACGGTTGCAGCGGTTGTTTATGGTTAAGGAGACTGCAGAAAACATGAGTTGGCACAGGCGAAAATAGATCGAAGGAGTATTGGATCATCCATCCGATGGAGAAGCATGGAAGCACTTTGATCGAGAGTATCCATATTTTGCCGAGAAAGTGCGTAATATCAGATTGGGGCTCTCCTCTGACGGTTTTACCCCATTCGGACTTTCGGACTCCCAGTATTCGTGTTGGCCTGTGATCGTTACTCCGTATAATCTACCGCCTTAGATGTGCATGAAGACTCCGTATATGTTCCTAACCGTTATTATCTCGGGTCCGAATAATCCGAAGAGGAACATCGATGTGTATTTATAGCCTTTGATAGATGAGTTAAATCAGCTGTGGGAAGTAGGTGCCAACACGTACGATGTTTCTAGAAAGCAGAATTTTCAGATGAGGGCAGCACTTATGTGGACCATCAACGACTTTTTGGCCTATGGAATGTTATCAGGATGGAGCACCCATTGTAAACCCCCTGATTTTTCAAAATTTTAAATTTGGATTTTTCACAATTTTCTGGAATTTTCTGGGATTTTTCTGTAATAAAAATCAGGGTTTTAATTATTAAATGATTTTTAAATGCTAATAAATTATATTAAAATATTATAAAAATAATATTTTTGTGTGTAAAATGAAAAAGTGGACTTAGGGTAATTTTTTGGGAATTTATTGGGCCCCGGACCTATTTTTAAACACCTGAAAACTAATTATTTAATTAATTATATATTATTTATTTATTTAATTATTTAACCTAAGCCCAACCCAAGCCCACTGGGCCCAGCCCACTGGGCCCAGCCCACCGGGCCCAGCCCCAACCGAGCCCGGCCCATCCCCTGGCCTAGCGGGTCGGGCGGGTCGGCCAGACCCGAACCCGCCGCCCAACCCGACCCGGCTCCTCACCCGCACACCCACGACCCGCCCTAGCCCGCGTCTCCCGCCGCTCCGCCCGACACAACGCCGGCGGCTCCGCTCTGCTCCGCCCGGCCATGTAGCCCCCGACCTCCGCCTCCCTCGGCCTCCCCGACCTCCTCCTCCACCTATAAATAACCCTACCATCTCCCCTCCGGCCACAACGAACCGCCACCACGCCGCTCCGCCCGACGCCGCCGTGCCCAGCCCCGCGTCCCCAGCTGCCTCCCCTCCTCTTTCCCAGGCCGCCGCCCTCGCCTCGCCGCCTCCCTGCAGCAGCCGAGCCGGCCCTCTTCCTCCTCCCTCTTCCCCGCAGCAGGCCCCGAGCGCCGCCTCCGGTCCGCCGTGCCGCCCAGCGCCGCCTTCCAGTGCGCCGCCGTCTCTGGCCGAGCCTTCCCCTGCTGCTCCCAGCCTCCCTCCTGCCAGCCTCCGGCCGACGCGGTTCCGCCAGACCCAAACCCTAACCCTAGGCGACTCGAGACACGGACACGTGTCGGACACGACGAAAACTCGATTTTTCGAACGCTGTTCAGGTACGCGTATCTCCCTGCTCGTTTACCCGTTTTCGATTCCGTCAGTTGCATCGCGAACCCTGCGTGACCCTCTCGGTGTCCGTGCAACCCGCTCAGTGCATCGCGTCCTGTGGCGATCGTGAACCGCGATCCAAAAACAGGAAAAAAATAACGTCCTGATTCACCCCGGAACTGGGTACGCCCCGCCAAACGGGACGACTTGGTCGCGTGCGGTCTTCATAGATACGTGTGCGTCGTTGATACGGACGTGCGGGATTTCGCAGAAGTTGATTCGGATGTGCATGCACACCGGAATCAACGCGTATCCACGGACACCGCTCCGTATCCGTCTCTTCTGAATCGTGTCCTAACTTTGTGTACACACGTCAAAATGAAACGAAACTTGTGCCATCGGACTCGTAGCGATACGCTGGTCCTGTGACCCAAGTTTGGTTCGATTCTGAGAACGTTGACGAAATCGCGTGTCGTGGGCCCCATAGGCCCCACTCGACGGGCGATTTTGTGATCGGCTCATCGGAATCCAATTCTGGAAGTTCCATTGGGTTCGTATCATCGTTCCTGACCTGTTGACACTAAGTTTGGCAAATTTGGAGACCTTTGACCCTGACACGTTTTTCGGTGCAAAGCGGGCCCACATGTGGACCCCGTTTAGATCCGAAATTGCCGTTTTTGCCCTTGTCTCCAAATTGGACTCAAGGACAGGCATTTCTAGCTGATTGATATTTTCTGGATCTGATGGTGATGTTTGTTTCAGCAACCGGAGTACCGCATGCAAATTCAGCTGAAGTCAGAGCTACAGTTGGAGCCAGAACCACAGGCAAGTGTACCTTGCCAAACTTGCAGCTTTGCTACTTATTTCCTTGACTTAGTTATACATCAGTGGGCAAGTGTACCTTGCCAAACTTGCAGCTTTGCTACTTATTTTCTTGACTTAGTTATACATCAGTGGGCAAGTATACCTTGCCAACTTATAGTTCTTGTTGCATATTTCCTTGCTTTACTTATATTGCTGTGCATGCTTGACCTAGGACCGAGTAACTTACTTAGCGTTCGATTATTAGTCGGGTACCAACACCGTACGCGATGTTGTGTAATGTCATCTAGACATGGATACCGAGACCCGATATCTCTCGTACTTGTCTTATCAAGTACATCATAACCCAGGACACTTGACACTATTCATGAGACAGAATCTTCCTGAGGTATTCATGGTAATTTTGTGTAGGTTACATATGCCTGACATATACAGTTTACATGCTTAGTTTATATCCTGACTTGTTGCATTAGCTTTGATCCTGCGTGTCATGGACATGAGACGTGAGATTTTATTGGGTGGAAAGAGTATTACCATAACAAAGGCTAATTATATTATATATATTGACATCTGGATGTGTCTTAGTCTCTGACACAGAGCTATGGCACCAGTTCTGGCCCTTCGAGAAAATACTGCTATGGGTTTCTCCGACACTGATCCTGTAGTAGCCTCAGCCTGAGTATGACTAAAACTCTCAACTTGCATATCACTTAGCTGGTTATATAGTTTACCTTATGGTTTCATTTATTGCTGCACTGCATTTATTTTGGCTTATATTTTCTGTACCTTGTTATGTCCCCTGAGGACCTGGAATGGACTATGTCCCCAGGTATAGCCGAAGAGATCTACCCCGAGGTGTACGGAACAGGAGCACTTCTCGGAACAGAACAGGAACCTGAGGACGAGATCGTGGCAGAAGACTTCTCCTGAGTACCGGCTTCATATACTCAGTATTTCTATTTCCAGTTGATTTATTTTCTGTCTATTTGCATTCGATGTACCAGACATATTCTCGGGTTGTTCCCCGAGACACTCTTGTTGATATATGCTAGTTTAATTTCTCTTGCATTTATTCTGGCTTTGATCTGTGATTATCTGTTGTGAATGAGATTAGAATAGTCTGTGACTTGTAATAATTGTTCTATTTCCTGTTAGACTACATCTTAAGCATGCCCTGATGGATCCATTAAATTGGGTTGTCCATCGGTGCGTGCTGCTGGCCATTGCCACGCATTCAGTCCCTCGGTATTTTGGGACTGGGGCGTGACATAGTTTTTTTGGTGGCCCATGCAGGTCAACGACTAAATTGTTCGGTTTCAACTTAGGGACAGAACAGGCCTGCAATAAGATAGGATAAGTTTTTAGGATCTCATCCACTTGCTTGAATCGTTCTTGATATCTATTCGAATTAATTTATTGACTTGCATCCTGCCTTGATTCCTGTGTGCCTCTTATTGTTTATTTTGGATGCAGGAAAACGGACCCACAAGAGTGCAACGAGACTCCCGTCAGAATACCACAAGCTACAGGTGTCACCTATGACGACGAAGTGACACCAGTCGGAGGAGTTCCATCAACTCAACAGAGCCAGCAGGCAGGTCAACCTACCTCCAGATTCTGGCGTGATGACATCCCACCTCGCCGCAGTTCATCCCACCAATGCCCGTGTTCCCACAAGGACAGCCGATTGACGGGCAATAGATATTCCAACTGATCTACGCGATGATGCAAGCCCAGCAACAAGTCCAACACGAGGCTCAGCGTCGTGAGGTTGAATTCTTGAGGAGCAGCATCGTAACTACACTGGAGCAGGCCAACCTACCAGCTCGACGGCCATCGACGGGCTCAATCACTGACTTCCGCCAACTGAAGCCCCGCACTTTTTCTGGCAAGGAGGAGCCCACAGAAGTTCATGAGTGGCTCACCAACATTCGGCATCAACTTGAAGCAGCTGAGCTTCCACGGGAACGTTGGATGACTGCCGTCCGAATGCAATTGACGGACAATGCCCATCACTGGTGGCTATCCGAGGAGACACGGCTCGGACCAGACCGAGTTACTTGGGAGGAGTTCTCCAGACTCTTCCAGGAGATGTATATTCCGGCTATCGCTCGATCAGAACTTCGGGATAAGTTCAATCGCCTCACTCAGGATACTATGACGGTGGAAGAGTACAACGCTGAGTTCATCCGTCTAAGTCGCTTCGCCCCAACATTGATCCCGACAGAAGAAGAGAAGGCCGAGAAGTTCTTCAACGGATTAAACTTCGAGCTACAGAAACTAATTGGATCCGTCGCACCAACATCATACTTGGACGTCCTTGCTGCGGCTCGACGCATGGAGCGCGTCACCAAGAGAGAAACCAGTCTGAAGAGGTCTTCCCCATCAGCAACATCCAGAGCACCACAAGAAGAATCTGCAAAGAGACCGCACCAACAGCAGAAAGCAACCACTCCACAAGTGATAGTCCTTGCTACTTGTCACTACTGTGGCAAAGCAGGCCATCTAGCCAGGGAATGCCGACGCAGGTTAGGACTATGCTTAGGTTGCGGATCCAGATAGCATGCAGTGAGAGACTGCCCAAAGAGCACCAAGGGCGAACCAGCAAGCTCCACCAGCGCCTCAAGCAGCACCCTACCAGCCAGCCCAGCAACAGCAGAGGGCACCACCTCAAGGACGCGGACAAGCTTACACGATAACCGTGGAGAACGCGCAGACTCGTGGAGTAGCTAATGCGCGTAAGTGATTCGTAGTTATCCGTTTCTAGTCTTGTTTTAGCTCGTGCTTGTTGGTTCGTGACCTCAGCCCCAACCTAGTAATTTGTAACTTGTTAATAATAATCTAGTTTTCTAACAGTTGTAGTTCTCTTGCTTTAACTAGATTTCTTTACTCTTGAAAGTGCATAACTTTCATTCTTAGGGAAACGGTATTTTCCTAAGTATCTTGTGATGTGTTTCGAACGATACTTGCAACCGTGTCATCTCTGCTGACCGGTTATTCTTTGATTGCGAGGACGCAATCCTCATAAGGGGGTAGATTGTAAACCCCATGATTTTTTAAAATTTTAAATTTGGATTTTTTACAATTTTCTGGAATTTTTTGGGATTTTTCTGTAATTAAAATCAGGGTTCTAATTATTAAATAATTTTTAAATGCTAATAAATTATATTAAAATATTATGAAAATAATATTTTTGTATGTAAAATGAAAAACTGGACTTAGGGTAATTTTCTGGAAATTTATTGGGCCCCGGACCTATTTTTAAACACCTGAAAACTAATTATTTAATTAATTATATATTATTTATTTAATTAATTATTTAACCTAAGCCCAACCCAAGCCCACTGGGCCCAGCCCACCGGGCCCAGCCCCAACCGAGCCCGGCCCATCCCCTGGCCTAGCGGGTCGGGCGGGTCGGCCAGACCCGAACCCGCCGCCCGACCCGACCCGGCTCCTCACCCGCACCCCCACGACCCGCCCTAGCCCGCGTCTCCCGCCGCTCCGCCCAGCCACGACGCCGGCGGCTCCGCTCCGCTCTGCCCGGCCACGTAGCCCCCGACCTCTGCCTCCCTCGGCCTCCCCGACCTCCTCCTCCACCTATAAATAACCCTCTCATCTCCCCTCCGGCCACCACGAACCGCCACCACGCCGCTCCGCCCGACGCCGCCGTGCCCAGCCCCGCATCCCCAGCCGCCTCCCCTCCTCTTTCCCAGCCCGCCACCATAACAAAGGCTGATTATATTATATATATTGACATCTGGATGTGTCTTAGTCTCTGACACAGAGCTATGGCACCAGTTCTGGCCCTTCGAGAAAATACTGCTATGGGTTTCTCCGACACTGATCATGTAGTAGCCTCAGCCTGAGTATGACTAAAACTCTCAACTTGCATATCACTTAGCTGGTTATATAGTTTACCATATGGTTTTATTTATTGTTGCACTGCATTTATTTTGGCTTGTATTTTCTCTACCTTGTTATGTCCCCTGAGGACCTGGAATGGACTATGTCTCCGGGTATAGCCGAAGAGATCTACCCCGAGGTGTACGGAACATGAGCACTTCTCGGAACAAAACAGGAACCTGAGGACGAGATCGTGGCAGAAGACTTCTCCTGAGTACCGGCTTCATATACTCAGTATTTCTATTTCCATTTGATTTATTTTCTGTCTATTTGCATTCGATGTACCAGACATATTCTCGGGTTATTCCCCGAGACACTCTTGTTGATATATGCTAGTTTAATTTCTCTTGCATTTATTCTGGCTTTGATCTGTGATTATCTGTTGTGGATGAGATTAGAATAGTCTGTGACTTGTAATAATTGTTCTATTTCCTGTTAGACTACAGCTTAAGCATGCCCTGATGGATCCATTAAATTGGGTTGTCCATCGGTGCGTGCTGCTGGCCATTGCCACGCATTCAGTCCCTCGGTATTTTGGGACTGGGGCGTGACACCCATGGTCGTTTCTCATGTCCGTATTGCATGGACCGTTCTCAGGCTTTCCGTTTGAAACACGGAGGCAAACCGTGCTTCTTCGATTGTCATCGACAATTTTTGCCGAAGGATCATCCGTACCGGAGGAACCGGAATACTTTTCGTGCGGGAGTTGTGGAGAAGGCCAATCCACCGCCAAGGTGGCCCGGATGCACGATATGGGAAGAGGTAAAAGATTTACCAAGTGCTATCGAAGAGCCTGCTAAGGGGTACAAGTGTGACGGATTTGGTCGCACCCATAACTGGACGAAGAGGAGTATATTCTGGGATCTGCCATATTGGAGCACCAATCTGATCAGACATAACCTTGATGTCATGCATATCGAGAAGAATATGTTTGATAACATAATTAATACTGTAATGGAGGTAAAAGGGAAGACGAAAGATAATCCGAAGGCCAGGTTAGACTTAGAAGAAATATGTAGACGTCCTGCATTGCATTTGATAGAGGAGGGGAATGGAAAGTTAAAGCAACCTAAGTCAGTTTTCTCACTCGATAAAGAGGATAAAGGTAGACTTTGTAGGTGGATTCAGGGTCTAAAGTTTCCAGACGGATACGTGTCGAACTTGAGAAGATGCATCGACCTCAAGGAGAACAAACTGGTGGGTATGAAGAGCCACGATTGTCACGTATTCATGGAGAGATTAATTCCGATTGCATTTCGGGAATTCTTCCGCAGGTCGTTTGGGACCCATTGACAGAGCTGAGCATATTCTTCAGAGATCTTTGTTGTACTAAGTTGCTCGTCGATCGTCTAGAAAAGCAAGAGAGAGACATTGTGGTAACACTATGTAAGCTCGAGAAGGTGTTTCCTCCTGGATTCTTCGACTCTATGGAGCATTTGCCAATTCATCTTTCCTATGAGGCACGTGTTGGTGGTCCTGTCGGTTATCGGTGGATGTACCCCTTCGACGTATTTCAAACCGCATGTTGCTACTAATAGGATGAAAGCTCCAAGAAACGACGACGCATATCAGGAATCTAATGATGCAATACTCAAAGTATTCAATGCGTCCGGAAAGCCTTCGGGAAAAATGAAGAAGAGATATTTGAATGACTATGAGCTAAGGGCTGCTCAATTGTATATATTACTCAATTGCGACGAGGATGAAGTGGAGAAGCTAGAGGGGTAAGTAATTAATACGTCCACGTTTACATCATCTCAATGTAATAGTATAAGATACTATTATGCTACTAATCAGCAGTTGCTTCATTGTTTTTCAGCATATATAATGATGAGTTGAGGTCGGTTAGACCCTACATAACAGACGAAGAAGTAGAACAAGATATGAGATGCCATTTTCCTTCTTGGTTGAGCGCATATGTAAGATGCTTGGTAATTACTTTTTATTTCTGCACTTGCAAAACAAATAACTTACTATCGCTACTTTGGTATTTAGGTCGATCGTCTAATATCACCCGAGACTGAATCTATTAGAACTCTAGCCAAGGGACCAATTACTGCCGTAAAAATATGGCCAAGTTTCTGTGTGAATGGGTTCAGGTTCAAGTCAACAAATGCTCCTATCAGAGACAGCTTTCTGGATCTTGATTCCACGAAAAACAGTGGTTTGTGTATCAAATCTTCAAACTACAAAGACGTCAATCCGGGCAATGATTTTTTTGGCATCTTATGAGAGATTGTGGAGTTGACATATAATTATGGCACAGAACCTGCTAATATCGTGCTATTCAGGTGTGAATGGTTCGATCCGATTCAAGATCAAGGTTGGAAAATTGACAAGAATGACCTTGTGGATATAAACTACAAGCGTAGATATCAAGGCTACGAACCATTTATCCTATCAAGTCAGGCTCATCTCGTGTACTTCATAACTTATCCTAGACGGGGGACAGCAAGGTCGGATTGGTGGGCAGTATGCAAGACTAAAGCTAGAAATACCTTTGACATTGACGAAATAGCTTATCAGGAGGACGATCTACCTCTTGTAACAAATATTGTAGATGTGGACTCAACGAAAGTTACTCATTACACGAGTAATAATGTAGAAGATATAGAATTATCCGAAGAGGACGACGAAGTAGATGAAAGTGAAGACGAGGAAGAGGAAGAGCAGGACGACGAAGGCGAACAAGATACATTTTCTGAAGATGATTGAAAATAAAAAATATTGCATGTAGAATGTAACTATATTTTGACTGTAGAATATAGATCAAGGTTAAAAAATTGACGAAGTAGATGTACCCATTAACGAATATATGTATTATATTTTGACTGTAGAATGCTTTGAGATATGTATCACATTTCGACTATAGAATGTAGTATATATTTGTGTTTCTCTATATTCATCATATGTTGTTATCAGATATGACAGGACGACGCGGAGGATTCGGCAGGTCCCGAGGTAGACAGAGTGCCACTCCGGTACTGCCTACTGTTGGTTCCGGATCATCGTCGCCCAGTACTCCAGTATATCGATCACACACATCTCCGACTATTGGGACGAGTAGTTCCTGGCGTGATAGTACACCCTCGTCCAGCGTTCCTCCTGCTGACGGAACCATGGGGACAGATGAGCATGTCGAGGAGGTCATGCCGACGTTGTCCCAGCATCAGCAAGATCCTCCATGCGCACCTCCGGAGGAGACGAGGACAGAGATTTGGGTCGACGGTACAAAGTAAGTCAATTAGATGGTTTAGTATATATTTGTGTTTCTCTTTATTCATCGTATATTGACTTTTTCAGTAATCTAAATTATTATCTCTGTATAGATATCGTCCATCGTCGGTTCAGAGACGCCTGGGCCAATTTCTGAGGAACAACTACGGTGGCCCTTGGATCAACTACTCTGAGGCTCCGAAGGAGAGAAAGGCGTTCTGGTTTGCGCACTTCCAGGTAAAAGTATATTAAATAAATCCTCTAATTTATGTATATTATACAACTTATTCGTGATGCTAACTTAATAAATTATTTATTATAGCAAACGTATTTTTATCCTCCGCACCGGGCCGAGTTGATCGAGCGGCTCTTTCCTACCGTTGCCGCCAAGCTTACGAGATGCTCTGGATGACCAGAAGGCTCGTGATCGTGCTGGAAAACCGATCCAAGGTTGGATCACGCCTGAGCAATGGACTGCGATGAGGGCTAGATTCGACGATCCGAGCTACAAGGAAAGGTCTAAGAAGGCCAAGGCGGCTAGGCAGAATGCTGCCAAGTGGTGTGGTGGCTCGATTCCGATGACGGAATATTTCCGTCGTTTGGTATGTTTTTTCTTTTAAAATATATTATTTTAATATAAGTACCATAAAATGGTACTTGGAAAAAATATTTAAGTTTAGTAATAAATAATATATTTTTAACAGGTACAGAGGGGGAGGATGCAAACATGATGACCATCTTCTTGGCCACCCATCGCAAGGACGGAAATATCATTGATGAGAGGGCCTCACAGACCTATGTAAGTATTACTTTACTTTGTGTTAATTTTAATATAACTTAGGCAATTATCGAGTTTCCAAACCTTTTCTAGGCCGAGTATCTTAGGCTGTGTGAGCGGGCGACTGCTAGTGCACCTACACCTGGAGAGGCTGGTACTTCATCGCAGCCCGCTCCATCTTCGTCGGCGGATGACCTGTGGGTGACCACAACTGGTGGTCTCCAGAGGGGTACGTACTACGGTACGGGCTCCTATGGCGCCCTGGTTGCGACACATTCATCTAGGGCCTCCCCGACAGCTGCGCATTCCACACACCCCTCGCAGTCGCAGCCCTCGCAATCGTCGGCCAAAGTCCAGGAGGCCGTCCAGGAGGCCGTTGACCGTCAGATTGCGTCTCTCCGTGACGAGTTGCTGCGAAGTATGGAGGAGCAGCCCCGGTCCCAGCCGCAGGCGGACGATCCGATGCCCATCGCACGATTGGATATGCTTGACCGCAACATGACGGAGCTACGGGATTTGACAAATAATATTAGAGCCTCCAATGACCGCAACATCATGGAGCTGCAGGCGTCACAGCTATCGATGGGCGAGAAGCTGACGAGGATGCAGGATTCAATGGGTCATAGCAGTACGAGGCTGTTATCTACCCTGGATTCTTACAACCAGCGACTCGCAGACTTGGAGCGGGCACGGCATCCACCAACGTCACTGCCTTCTCCATCGACATCGGTGTCGATTCCACGGGACGAGTACGAGGAGTTCTTATCCTTCAAGCGCGCCGGTGGTCAGCCTCCTGCAGATCCGCAGTAGTATAGTTATTTTTATTATTATTTAGGATGCGATTGTATATGAATTATTGATACTTCAACAATAGGCATGATGTATGATGCTTCTTGTGGTCTTTAATTTTTTAGTTAATTTAATTGGATTATATAGTTATCTTGCATATCCACCTTTGTCCTATACTATAATAAATTTTTTTTATGTGGCCCGATATTTCGCACGGGACTTTGCGCATACTTCGTTGCACATATTGTGGGCCCACTGTCCCCCTCAACTCCCATCATTAATAAATGGAAGGAATAATACGCCTCCATGGCTTGATCCATTGATCTTCCGCCACCTAGTCAGGAACTTATATCTCTCTTCGGTAAACACAATGGTCACTCGAGTTCGATTTCTATATTATGAATTATTGATACTTCAACAATAGTCCTTGGTATTGGATACTTATCTCGTATTTGTACTGTTCATCTTATATATTGTTAAACTTTGGCTACATCTACAATTCCAGCATTGAATACTTAATTCCAGCATTGAATACTTACTTGATATGTCCCCACAAGGCACAATACAATGTCTAATATATATAGTTCCCAAAATATTAATATATCGACCTGACTTATGTTGAACATTATAATGAAACATTAGAAAATACATATTAATTATATACATTTTGGGAGAGAAAGAACTTAATCTCATACATGTCATAATAGGCATGATGTAATAAATAGCAAGTGGAGAGAAAACAAATAATTGCATATAATCTTCAAACCAGGGTTTTAAAAAGCTAACCGAAGATTGATCTGGACAAGACACTGGATCGGACCAAATCGGTTCAACCAGTAGATTAATTTAAGTAGCAGTCATCTAGGGCCTCCCCGCAGCTGCTAGTGCACTAATTTTTTTAATTTTTTTTAAAATTAACGACGTTTTTAGCGACGTTTAGCGACGTTTAGCGACGTTAAGTTACGTTGCTAAATAAGTCGCTAATTAGCGATGCTGTAATAAGTCGCTAAATACGTCGCTAATGACGTCGCTATACGTCGCCAATTGCTGACATGGCAGAATAGCCAGGTCATTAAAGACGTCGGTGTAACGTCGCTATATAAGTCGCTAATCAGCGACGTTTAGCGACTTTAAAAATGTCGCTATTTAGTGACTCGGCGTCGCTAAACGTCGCTAAATTTTGCGACACACTAAAGTCGCTAAAAACGTCGGTATAGCGACGTTTAGCGACATTTTTTTTTGCGAGTTGGGTTTTTCCGACAACTTTATAACGTCGCTAATTACGTCGCTAAACCAAATTAGCGACGATTTTTGGTTATTTAGCGACGTTTTTAGACGTCGCTAATTTGACTTTTTTTGGTAGTGAGGAGGAGGGGGATGCCGGAGTAGCCGCAGCCGTGGAGAGCCGGTCGCCGGAGAGGGGGGTGGGGGAAATCTGAAGGTTTTGAAAACTTTCGAAATTTTCGCAGAAGGGGGAAAAGAAAACCGAGCCCTAATTAACCAAAATTTAGCGACGTTTAGCGACGTCAAATAAAAACGTCGCTAAATTAAAATTTAGCGACGTCAAATACGTCGCTAAATATTTTAAGTATATACTTCGCTAATTATGCCGCTAAACGTCGCTAAAGTAGACATATTAGCGACGTTTAGCGACCTTAATTGAACTTATAGCGACTAATCTTTTAAAATCTTAATAAAAGTCGCTAAACGTCGCTAAATATCGCCATTTAGCGATGTCTAGCGACATTTTTACATGGAGTCGCTAATTTATTTTAATTAGCGACGTTTTTATATGGAGTCGCTAAAATGCGTCGCTAATCCCGCTTTTTCTAGTAGTGTATGGAATAATATCCAAGAGTATGACAAAAAGCATAAATGCTTTCATGAGGAGTTAATCATCTTTTCTCCTAGAAAAATACCCCCACATGGAACCCATGTGCCCCACCACACCCCATGTGCACACCTCAACTCATACAAAATATTATATTGAGATACACACTTGGTGGTGTAGCCAATGTAGGACTATCTTTACTAGTCCAAATGCAAAAATACCAACAATCTCCCACATATCTCAATATATATGGGTTGAGTGTTCCACACAGTGACTATCCATCATGCATTATGATATATGTCGCTTCGACTTGAATCTTTCCGCATTGGTCGAACAACAGTATGATAAAAGAATGGACTAAGCCTTGAATTCTGTACCATATCTGCAATTCTTCCCACTCACACAATACATCAGTTGTGCTTTCGGTTGCACATTAAAGGCCCTATGCACGCCTGGTTTCGGTATATGTATTTTAGGCGTTTACAAATTTTTCGTCAAGAGACGGCCTATATCTCTTTCCATACACTCTAAGTGAGTTCTTTTAAAGAGTCCTCGGCATGAAGCCTCGAGCTTCCTTGCAGTGCTACTCTGCTACGACATTGCCCAGAGCCGAGACTACACCTCATCGTGGTGTCATGCCACTGTAGCATGAGGTCCCAACCTCTTTGTAGTGCCAAACTACCCAGCATGAAGCCTTGCGCTTCCTTGCGGTGTTACGCCGCTGTGACATGGCTCGCATAGCCGAGATTTACATATTTTACCTCTGTGGTGTTACACCACTGTAATATGAGGACACCGGCCTCTTTGTAGTGCTTCCTACACTCTTTATTCTACAACATTAGGCTACCTGCCTATGTGCGGTGCTACGCCACTGTGACATGGCTCGCGAAGCTGAGGCATTACCCTTACCGAGGAACCTCTTGGTGGTGTCACCCACTGTAGCATGGAGACCTTACGCTCCTTTGTAGTGATACGCTATCGTGCTTCCTGTTAAGCACACCAGACATTCAAAATAACTTGAACTCATTAAGGCATCTAAGCCATCCCCCAACATGACTTATTCTACACAAAAGAATAATTAGTAGACAACAGTAGTTCTGGGTCCGTAACCCCTCAATGTCTTAAAGGACTATCCATTATTCCTGATATTCTTCCAGTCAATGATCCTCCCTTGAACCAATAGATAGATGCATAGTAGATTTCTTTTTGAACTAATAGCATAAAACTAAATGGTAGGATTACAAAGACACAATATCAGAATATCTTTAAGCCCATCTTGATTGTTGTATCCTCGACCAGCTGGCGCTTAAGACCTTTGGTGAACGGATTAGCCATATTTTCCTGGCTCTGAACATCAATCACGGCAATAACTCCGGTCTTAATAAGATCATTCACTGTCATGTACCTCAGTCGCACAATCCTCTTTTTACCATTAAAGAGATCATTTGATGACACCGCTGCAGTCGCTTGGTTGTCACAGTAAATTGGTACCGCCAAAATCTGTGCACCCACCACTAGAAGATCATACATGAGCTCCCGAAGCCACTCTGCTTCATCTGCTGCAGCCGCCAGTGCATAGAACTCAGATTCCATCGAGGAATGAGAGAACATTGTATGTTTCTTTGACTTCCACGATATAACTGCTCCATCCATGGAGAAGACATATCCTCTTGTGGACCTTTCGCTCTCTACTTTTGAACACCAGCTTGCATCACTGAAGCCTTCCACCACTGTTGGATAACCACTGTAGTGCAGTGCATACTTCTAAGTCCTCTTGAGATATCTCATCACTCTCTTTATAACTTTCCAGTGCTCCACTCCTGGATTGCTCGTGAACTGACTCAGCATCCCCACGACGAAAGCTATGTCAGGCCTTGTAGCAGTCGTTGCATACATCAGACTCCCGATGACGCTTGAGTACTCCAGCTGCCTGACAATTTTCCTTGGATTTGGCTTTAGCTTCTTCTCACACATGTACGGAGTATCGATCCCTGGAAGATCCTGATATCCATAGCGTGTGAGCATCTTCTCAATATAATGAGACTGTGACAACGCCACTTCAGTGTCTGTCTGGATGATCTTTATCTTCAGGATAACATCAGCTTCCCCTAAGTCCTTCATACTGAACTTAGATGAGAGGAACTTCTTTGTCTCACTGACATGTGCTAGATCCGTACCTAGGATTAGCCTGTCGTCCACGTATAGACAAACGATGACTCCTCTCCCGTCAGCAAACTTAGTGTAAATGCACTTGTCTGTTTTACTGACCCTATAGCCGTTTGATCTTATGACTTTATCAAACTTCTCGTGCCACATCATGGGAGCTTGCTTTAGACCGTATAATGATTTCACCAACTTCCAAACTTTGTCTTCAAGCCCTTTTATGACAAATCCTTCTGACTGTTGCATATAAATATCTTCGGTCAATTCTTCATTCAAGAATGCTGTCTTAACATCCATCTGATAAATGATTAGCTTATGAATTGCACTTAGAGCAATCAACATCTCGATGGTCGTCATCTGCGGTACTGGAGCATATGTGTCGAAGTAGTCGATCTCCTGCTTCTGAGAAAATCCTTTGGCTACCAGTCTTGTCTTGAACTTGTCAACAGTTCCATCGGCCTTCATCTTCTTCTTGAAGATCCACTTGCATCTGATCGATTTTGCTCCTTCAGGTAGATCGACCAACACCCAAGTATTGTTGGAGGTTATTGAATCATACTCATTATTGATAGCCTCCTTCCAGAAGATAGCATCTCTGGTCTTCATCGCCTCATCATAGGTAAGCGGGTCTGCTTCCACATAATAGGTGACAAAATCATCTCCGAAGTCCTTGTGTCTCCTTACTCGCTTAGACATCGGCTCTGCGAGTTCTGGTTCGAATGTTGTCTCTGGAATGACAACTTCTTCTTGGACTACATATTTATTGGAAGTGTTTTCCTTCTGTGCACTCACACTATTCTCCGGAATGTCTGTGATAACAATGTTCTTGTGCCTTGCAAACTTATCTTCAAAGAATTCTGTATTACGAGATTCGATGATATGATTTGACTCAATATCAAGAAACCTCAGAGCATCACTCTTTTCAGTATATCCTAGGAAGATGGTCTTGGTAGTCCTCGTACCCAACTTCTGAATCTTCAAGTCTGGAAGCTTCGCATACGCCAAAAACCCCCACACTCGAATGATATTCAAGTTGGATCTGAATTTAAACCAGAGTTCATAAGGAGTGACATTGGAAGTTGTGTACGACACTTTGTTCAGAATGAACGTAGCCGTAAGCGCAGCTTCTCCCCAGAAGCAGTTTGAAAGACCTGCAGTTAACAACATTGAGTTTATCAACTCTGTCAACGTCATATTCTTCCTTTCAGCTACTCCATTTGATTGAGGAGAATACGGAGTAGTTATCTCATTGAAAATTATATGTTCTTTGCAGAACAATGCGAATTCAATATACCTATACTCTCCACCTCGATCATTTCTGAGTCTCTTGAGTTGTTACCCTGTTTGACATTCAGCCTCAGCCCTGAACTCTTTGAACTTCTCGAACGCTTCATCTTTTGACTTGATCAGATAGACGAACGCATACTTCGAGTAGTCATCGATGAATGTAATAAAATACTTTATTCTGGCCTTTGTGGAGAACTGTTTGAAGTCACAGATATCTGAGTGCACTAACTCCAGAAGATCTGTGCTTCAGTTAACCCGTTTGAACAATTTTTTTGTGATCTTTGTCTGCGCACAGACCTCACACTTCTCCACCTCCTTACCCCCATATTTGGAGATAAGCCCTACACTAGACATCTTATTTATCCTTTTACAGTGAACATGTCCTAGTCTGTTATGCCATAACTCAAGAGAGTATCCAGAACAAGAGACTGCATTGATATTGTTTGTAGGAGTTACAAGCTGAAGTTTGAACATCCCTTCGGTACAAAATACTTTTTCGAAGTATGTTCATTTCTACGATATCACCATCTGTCCAGCATTGATGTTCATCCTTAAGCCTGCGTTACAGAGCACACTTCCCGAGACCAGATTTTTGGCTATTACCGGTACGTGCTTCACATCATGAAGCGTTAGTGACTTCCCCGAAGTCAAATTTAGTACCACTGTTCTGGTCCCAAGTACTTCAACTTGTGTCTGGTTTGCTACCATAACCTTCTCAGATGTAGGCTTGTAGATGGTAAACAACTCCTTCTTCGAGCAAACCTGGCAGGTTGCGCCAGTGTTCACCCACCAGTCAGTGTCAACACCAGCCGTCATAACTTGCGCAATCATAAAAACATTGTTAGGCTCACCTTGCTCTGTCTGTTTGGGCTTGGATCTGTAGTCTCTCTGATAGTAGCCCTTCTTGCCATAGTTAAAGAAAGTCACATCTGACTTGGGCTTTGGCTTCAACTTGAACGAAGCCGACTTTATTTTGAGATGGTTGAAGTCCTTCTTCTCGTAGTGAGAAGCCTTCTGCTTCCCCTTGGAGCCTCCCTCATTCACCAAGTTGGCTTTTGCCAACTGCTTGGACAACGTGTTCACTTTGTTTTGAGCCCTCAACTCATCTTCAACATGGATGTTGTGCAGTACTTGATCAAGGCTAACTTGCATCTTCTTTCGGTGCATGTCCGAGATAAAATTTCTCTATCATGGTGGTAGCTTGGCCACAGTACCCCCTACGATAAAGGCGTCAATTAAGGGCATGCCATCATCCTCAAGTTTTTGACGTAACTTGAGAAACTCCTTGACTTGAGGTAGCATATTCTTGTCATCCTCAAATCGCATGTTCCAGACCTTTTCAGTCACATGAATCTTGTTGATGTTCGCATCCTCCTTTTAATGCTTGTCTAGAGACTCCCAAACGACCTTAACATGGTCCATCTTGTTGTATGACTCCGCTAGAGTATCCTCCATGGAGTTCAGAATCAGCAGCTTGCAAAGGTTGTTATCTCTTTTCCACTTGTTCTGCTTAGCAGTTGCAGTAGTAACTATCCGAACAGTAGCATCATCACCGTGTAAAATAATCGGCTCTGGTTATGTCCGAACATAATCCACCTCTGTGAGTTTAAGATTAAGGCAGACCTTTCTCTTCCAAGCATTGTAATGATCCCCATCAAACTTCTCAAGTTTGTTAAAACTAGTGTCGAGAAGTTTCGCACGGTTGTTCTCCATCTTTCTCGGATCTTGCTTTAAGATTGTTAGTCCCGAGGCTTAACCAAAGATGGAAGAACGTGTGGTCAAGATCAGAGGTTCACACAAAAAATTCCACTTTGACTATTCTCGATTTTCACGAAGACTATAAAAGGATTCTGATTACAACTTGCTCACAAGATTACAAAAGAATCAAAATTAACCAAACTTCTCGTTCTTCCTTGCAATCGCAGTTGCAGACGGACAGAACAGAGTTACAATAAAATGAAAACTACCATCGTTCTTTTTTGCAAAAACAGTTGCAATCAGATAGAATGAAACAAGAAAAAAAAGGAGAAGAAGGCATAATAAAAAATTATTCTTGCTGGGCGGTGAAGACTACCGTTGCTCAAAACAAGATTTGTCCTCTATCGAAGACCTACTCCCAAGAGCCAGCAAGTTCACAAGAGAACTTCTGGAACGCTCGTAATCACCTCTTTGTGTGACTCGAACGGACTCCTTTGGACTCCTCTTTCTCAACTTTTGGTGCGTGTCAAAAGGAGGCTATAGGGTTCTTTATATAGGGAATGATGGAAGTCCATCCTCCTCTTCTTTTCGATGTGGGACTAAAAAGCCAATATACAAAATTGATATCCCACAAATGCAGCCCAATGCATAGCCCGCTCAGCACCCGCTTAGCGTCCGTCCAGTACCCGTTCAGCACCCGCTCAGCACCCGCTCATGCAACGCACGCATGCAACCCGAGCATAAAACTCGCGCACGAGCGCAACAACAGCCTTACGACGATGCTAAGTACAAAGTGCGCAAACAAAGCGCCACTTTGCGTTCTTGAGCCCGAGTCTGAGTCGCTAAGCCCCTTTGGGGCTTAGCTCCTATGGAATAATATCCAAGAGCATGACAAAAAACATAAATGCTTTCATGAGGAGTTAATCCTTTTTTTTCCTAGAAAAATACTCCCACATGGCACCCATGTACCCCACCACACTCCATGTGCACACCTCAACTCATACAAAGTATTATATTGAGATACCCACTTGGTGGTGTAGCCAATGTGGGACTATCTTTACTAGTCCAAAGGCAAAAACACCAACAGTTTCCATAACTTACTCCATTCCTTGAACTCGGATTTATCATTTGGTCTATGGTTTCTGTTACAAGTCTCATGAATGAGTCTATATGTCGACTTGGTATTTAACACACCATTCTTTATGTGTTTCCACATCAGTTGTTATAATACTTTAAAGTGACGAGCTCTATATAGTGCTAGCATTTTATAGTGCAAATGTTGTTTATTTTTTTATAACTGTATAGTGCACTTTAAAGTGCTACAGTTTATTTTTAAGTTTATCACTTTAAAGTACATTATACATGTATAAATTGACTATCTTATCCTAAAAAACTATGACATCATTTTAAAAACAAATTTACTTTATATATATATATATATATATATATATATATATATATATATATATATATATATATATATATATATATATTCCCTCAAATACTTCCTAGGTTGTAAGATATACCTTGAACTCTTCTCTTTCTCTTCCAAAACTCTCTTGGTTCATAAACTTTTATATATATATATATATATATATATATATATATATATATATATATATATATATATATATATATATATAGATATGAACATGACATAATTTTGAACACATATCGATCAAAACTTCAATCTTGACAATCCTGAAACCCTAACCTTCATATTCTTCAATTTTTATGAGCAAAATTAATACAGTTTTCAAAGAAAAAATAAAATTATAATGAAGGGTTAGGGTTGCACTGACCCGTGGTTCTTTGCATACAAGAATATAGAATAAAAAATTATTTGAGTGTTATACCTTTCACTTACTAATGATTAGGGGTTGCAATATTTAAATTTATTAAAGACTATAATTGTCTCTCTCTTTTTTGCACTTATAAGATAAGTGGTAAATTATAAGCTTAAGATTTGAGCTTACAATTTACCACTTATAAAGTGCATCACTATATAGTGATGAGCATTTTAAAATACAAAAAATAAACACTTTTAAGTTGATAGATCTCGCATTTATTTGAGCACTTTAAAATGCTCACACCATATATTAAAAAAAATACTCCATTTATCAACAAAATTTTTAGGAACTATAAATTGTCTAAATTAATTGATAACTACTCGAAATTAGGCAAAATTTTCTGAAAATTGTATATAACACATCAAAGTTCTCTTAATTTGCCTCAAAGACATAAAATTTGTGATATTTTTAAACGTAGTTCTAATACACATAATTTTTTTTTTTTTACAATTTACGTCCTTGTCCTTTAGAAGGGCTTAATTATTTAGCTCTTATTTGAGTTTCTGTAGTCGAACTGCTCTAAACAAAAATCAAAACCCCCGGGGAAAAAAGTAGTCTATCTAAGAGTAAATAAATATATATAAACTGAATTCAAACATCAACATATTAATCTAGCAGCAAATCAAAAATAAAACTCACTAGCTACTCATTTTTGATCCATTGCACTCTGCTTAATATCGAAGTAGAGTGCAACCACAAACACAAGCAATCAAGAAACTCAAACTTGTTCACCAGCTCCAGCTGCCGCGATCTCGGCAGCAGGAGGAGCGGCAGCAGAGACCTGGTTCCTAGCCTCCGCCATCATCTCCCTCATCTTCTTCATCCAGCCCCACGCCCCCGCCGCGTAGTCGACCGCGTTGACGGCGACGTAGACCCCGATCCCCGCGATGATCCCGTTCGATATCGAGTAGGTCAGCGGCATGACGATCATCGTCACGAAGGCCGGCACCGCCTCCCCCGCCTCCCCCCAGTCCACCTCCTTCGCCACCGCCATCATCATCGCCCCCACCACCACCAGCGAGGGCCCCACCGCCCACGGCGGCACGCTCGTGAACAGCGGCGTGAAGAAGAGCGAGAGCAGGAAGTAGAGCCCCACCGTGATCGCCGTCACCCCCGTCCTCCCGCCCTCCTTGAGCCCCGCGGCGGACTCGAGGAACGTCGTGGCCGTCGCCGTCCCGAGGGCCGACGACACGATCGTAGACCCCGCGTCGACCACGAAGGCGCGGTACTCGCCCTCGAACCCGCCTTTCTCGTCGGTGAACCCCCCGTACTCCGCCATCGAGTACATCGATCCCGTGGTGCTGAGGATGTCGACGTAGAGGAGAGTGACGAGCGGCACCCACACCTCCGCGCGGAAGAAGCCGTCGAAGCTGATCTGTCCGGCTGTCGCGGAGATGAGGTGGAAGTCCAGCACCTTCCTGAAGTACTCGTATCCGGAGTCCCCGGCGGGCGTGTCCGGAAAAACGGTGACGGCGGTGTTCCGTATCCAAGAGATTAGGGTTACGAAAAGTATGCCATAGATCATGCTGCCCTTGACCCCTCTCTTGAGGCAGGTGGCGGTGACCAGGAAGCCGGCCGCGCCGAGCCAGAACGTCGGGCTCCGCATCGTCGCGCCCGCCAGGCAAGCGCCCGTGGCCGGGTCGGTCTCGGCGCAGGCCGCGAGCGTCACGAGCGTCGACTGGCTCGGGCCGACCAGCCCGAGCCCCTCGCGGGACTGCAGCCCCGTGAAGGCGAGGAACATGCCGATGCCGGCGGCGGAGGAGATGCGTATGGGCCGGGGGATGGCCCGGGCCAGCTTGGCCCGCAGGCCCACTGCGGACAGCAGGAGGAAGAGGCAGCCCTCCAGCATTACCGCGGCGAGGGCGGTGCCGTAGCCGAGCGGGCCGGAGCCGCGGAAGCCCACCATGTTGTAGGTGAAGTAGGCGTTGCTGCCCATGGCCGGAGCCAGGGCCAGGGGCAGGTTCGCGAAGCAGCCCATGGCGAGGCTGCCGACCATCGCGACGGCGGCGGTGGCGATGACGTAGTCGCTTTTTATGTCGCTGAGGCATTTGTCCATGTTGTTGTTGTTGTTGCTGTTGCATGGCCCGCCGGAGTCGGCGAGGATGGCGGAGTTGACGGAGATGATGTAGACCATGGTGAGGAACGTGGCCGTGCCGGCGCGGAGCTCCTTGGTGAAGGAGGTCTTGCGGGAGTCGAGCTTGAAGTACTTGCCGACGGAGGTGGCGGCGACGGACTTGTTCAGCTTCGCCTCGGCGAGGGACCACGCGACGGACAGCCGGGCGAAGGAGCCCTTGCCCATGTCTACTAGCTGGTGGGTGCATGGACCTCTCCCCATGTCTACTAATTTCTTATTCTAGCTACTTCTTGATACAAACAAGTGATACTTGTAGTGTACTAGGAGAGGAGGCTTGACAGAAACAAGTGATCATATATAGTTGTAGTTGGAGAGGGAGAGAGAAATTTAGCTTTTGGTATCTATGGCTTGCTATTGCTATATATATAGAGAGAGAGAAATAGAAGGGGTCTGGGGGAGCTGGCAATGGCTAAGGAGAGGCCGGGAAGGAGGAATCACTCACGTTTCAAATGGAAATAATGGAGCTGTATGTAGAAGTACCATACATGGAATTTTATTCCTATTCAGTCAACAAAATCCCACCATTCATCGTTGCCACGTGGTGAGAGCAGTGAATATAATTTCAGAAAATTTACTATAGCTTACCAAATTTATATAAAATTAGACAAGAAGGCAGAAGTCTGAAAATTTTTGAAGTCAGGATCTTTTCCGTCAAACCGTTTGGCATGAATTGAACATGTTCAATTCCCGTAAACCCGTCTGGCGAAAATTATGCATTTCGGATTTGGTGATGGTCTTTTTTAGGATTTTTTTTATTTAGATTTTGGTTTATTTGGATTTTGGGTTTAAGAATGGTTTGTTTGTTTGGGTTTGTATTGTTCAATTTCCCCACTCACCCACTAACCCACCCACCTCAGCATAATTTTTTACAGGTCCATTAATTCCGACCAAGCCATTAAACCGAATATACATAATTTCAGCTACACGATTTCTGCTCTGTCGAAAAAGATGGCTACTTCAAAATTTTCAAACCTCTGGCTTCCTGTCCAATTTGATATAAATTTGGTATGCCACACTAAATTTTCTGATATAATTTATGGTACAATAGGCAAGTTTATCACAATGAAGGCATTTATATGTGACGGGTTTTATTAATAATAATTATGCTGTGCATATTAACTTTTACAAGCCTCCACAGTGTCTCCATTGAACCTGGAATGGAGCTACAACTGAACATTCAAATAACAATGTTTAACGTATGTAAAGCAGTGTTTAAAAAAACCGGACCGACAATTGATTCGGACAAGGCACTAGGTTTGTTTAAACCGATTCAACTAGTTCTTCAAATAGTGGTTCAACCGGTAGGTTAACTAAAGTGGTTCAAGTTCAACCATTTTTTAACACTGTTTTTTATAAAAATATTTATTAACAACTATCGATTTACTGGTCATCCTGTTGAACCGGCTGATGTGCATGTTTTTAAAACACTGATGTAAAGTAAATTGGTGGTCCAGGTCCAACATGGTCTGGTTGCTTTTTAATGAAATGAGCATGGTCAGTACTATAGGTTACTTTTTGGTACGATTAACAAGTGAATAGATATGGAATTATGGAATTTGTACAAGGGATCTGCACATCTTATTAGTTGAATCAACTATCAATTATTATGAAATCTATATTTCACATTGGTAAGATATGATGATTCTCAGCTTTAACCCTAGCACGCGTAGAGATTGAATTGAAGTTCAGAAAAAAGCATAAATTAACCCACACCTGAAAAAGTATACATAAGAGCATCTCCTAACCTTATTTTGACTTTGGAAAAAAAAGTTGTTGCCACATAGGAATAACAAATTTTTACTTAAAATTCCTACGACAATGCAATTGTCAAATAAATTATCAAACTTATGTGACAAAAATTATATAAGACATTATAAAGTTGATTATCTAATTCTAGACAATGCATTTGACAATGTCTTCACCTTTATGTTATCAATTATGAATAATAAAAAATTATTCAGAAAAAATGAAAGATGAGAATAATTGGTCTTGGAAGTTAGAAAAAAAGTAAATATCTCAAATATTTTGCATTGGAGTCTTCAAATTATTATTATTAGGGCTATTATCGGTTCGGGAACTGATAGTTGTAGTCTTGGATCTCGATCCGTTAGCCCTATGGGTATAGATTTTAGATCTAGGTCTCTATATGTATATAAGTTTCAGATCAGATCTAGATCCTTTTTTCAAATATATGAGTAGAAAGTAGACGTTGGGATACTTTTTTCAAATATATTTTAACTAATTGTTTAACTATATAATATTATATAACTATAGCAAAACATCTCTTCCAACTCATTGTCACGTCACAATCTCCCGCAAGCCCAATAGTCCCCATTGAACGTGAATCACCACGTTGCAGTGCTCCCGCAGGACAATCGTTCTAATCGGGACGTGATGCCGTACGAGCTTGGAGTTGCGCTCGCACAAGACGATGTTGTCAAACACCAAAGTTATCATCGAAACGACCAAGTTGCAACGAAAGTCAAGTATTGTGTACCAAGCACACATCAGAGTATACGCAGCGAAGCTTTCGATAGGGTCCAAATGAAATGCCACAAAAGATAATGTAATACTCTTGCTCTTTCTCTAGCCCACAAAGTTACTTACCGTTCATACATTATGTCCCGTATATCCAAGCAGCGCCACTACACCTGCGTACCTGAAATAATGTCCACAAACGTGGGTCAGTACACAGCCGTACTGGTGAGCGGGGTAACCCACTCGTCTAAGCCGACACTAAGTAAAATAGTGAATGCAAACAGTTATATGGTGACCTTTCTAGTTGAATCCTAGATTTGTTTCATGGCATAGGGATGACATGTTAAGGAATGCTGTAAATCAAGTTAAGCATGCAAGCATTCAACTCAAGCCAATAGACAAGCAATATAAATCCAACTCAAAGAAAACTAGCATACAACCGTCCTACTCAAGCTCAAGCAACATGGAAACCTATCGAACCATCATCCAAGCCTCAATATCCATCCTCAAACCAAACCTTATAATCCAATCTCGATATGCACACTCTTGCTGAGGCAAGGTGGCCGCCGCCTACGCGAAAGCACAAACCAAACCAAAGTAAAGCAAAGCATCTCTTATCTATATGAAGTCACTAGCCAAGCCATAAAGGACTTTGATCGGACTGATCAAGTGCAGTTCTACCCGATCCAGACCGGGTAACTAGCCCGCCTGGTCGTATCGAACTACCGGCACCGCGCCCAAGGCACGTTACCATTGTCTCCTCCATGGCCGAACGGTCCCGGTGCTCCGGAGCCTATCCCGTTCGAGGAGACGAAATCCTGTGCAACACAGGTTGTCCGTGACATGCAGACACCAAGTAGGTATGAAGAGAGGATAGAGCATTCTCGCCCCACCAAACGATCCTAGACTCATTCAACCAAATATCCAACCAATCCATAACCATCTTCCAACATATAGCCCAAGGCACAAATCTCAAGTTATCCCAGAGGCACAATGCCGCTTCTCGACATAGTGTTTCAATTGGGTGCAATACCCCACGCTCAGAACAATCTCGTGGCACAATGCCCCAACAGTGGTACAATACCCTCGCCGATGCAGTTGTTCGGTTTTGAACCACAACTGCACGCTTTGCTTGCCAAAGCGCCCAAGTGATACTCGTGCACGGATGCACGCTCGCTCGTCCGAATTTTCGATGTTCCAACCAAGATATATAATTCTAACTCTCCAAGCATAATTTCGATTATTTCTCCAACTGCCCCAAATGTAATCCAACTATAGCTCTAACTATCCAACGCGAAAACCAATTCAAGCCACAAAGCAATCCAAGCAAACGACGTACACTCTATGCACGCCACAGTATAGTGATTTCTAAGTTCCAGTCTAAGTGTAAACTCCCTATTTTTTCAGAATTTTTTTGGATTTTACACAATTTTCTGGAATTTTCTGGGATTTTTCTGTAATTAAAAACAGGGTTTTAATTATTAAATAATTTTTAGGTGATAATAAATGATATTAAAATATTATGAAAATAATATTTAGGGATGTAAAATAAAAAACTGGACTTAGGATAATTTTTTTGGAATTTATTGGGCCCCGGATCTATTTTTTTTAACACCTGAAAATAATTAATTATTTAATTATTTAATTATTTAAGTATTTAATTATTTATTTATTTTTTATAACCCAACGGCCCGGCCCAAACCCAGCCCAAGCCCGCGGTCCAGAAACCGGCCCAGCCCGTTACCCTAACGGGTCGGATCGGGTCCGCCCGACCGAACCCGACCCGACCCGCACCGCTACCCCTCTCCCTGACCACGTCCCCCTCCTCCCCGCGTCTTCCGGCGGAGCCGCAGCCTCCGGCCCGTTCCGCCCGCACCTCACCCCACGACCCCCCCTCTCTCCGCCTCCTCCGCCCTGCTCGAGCTCCCCCAGCCCTATAAATTCCCCTCTCCGGCCGCCCTAGCCTACCCCGCCACCACCACTCGCCACCACGCTGCACCGCCTCCGGCGCCACCGTCCCGCTCGCCGCGCCCAGCCGACTCCCCCGGCCCCTCCTTCTTCCTCCCCTCTCCTCCGCCTGCCTTCGGCCTCGACGACGACAGCAGCAGCCAGCAACCGCAGAGCCGCCTCCGGCCGCCCTCACGTCCCCTCCGCCCGGGCCGCCACGTGCCTCGCCCCGCTGCCCCCGGCTCCTCCGCCTCAGCCCGGCCGCCCCAAGCCTCCGTCTCCGCCAAAATCCCAAACCCTAACCCCAATTCCTATTTTCCTGTGTCGGACACAGGACACAGTGTCCTGTGTCGTGTCGGACACAATTTAAACCCGGTTTTCGAGGACCCTGTTCAGGTACTCATATCTTCTTACTCGTAGCTCTGATTTCGATTCCGTAAATTGCGTTGTGAAGCCTGTATGACCCTCTCGGTGTCCGAACAAACCGCTCGGGGCATCGCGTCCTGTGGTGATCGCACACCGCGATCCAATAAAGGAAAAACAACGACCCGATTCACCCCGGAACTGGGTACGCCCCGCCAAACGGGACGACTTGGTCGCGTACGGTCTTCACAGATACGTGTGCGTCGTCGATACGGACGTATGGGATTTCGCAGAAGTCGATTCGGGTGTGCGTGCACACCGGAATCAACGCGTATCCGCAGACATCGTCCCGTATCCGACTTTTCTGAATTGTGCCCTAACTTTGTCTACACACGTCGGATTGAAACGAAACGTATGCCATCGGACTCATAGCGATACGCTGGTCCTGTGACCCAAGTTTGGTTCGATTCTGAGAACGTTGACGAAATCGCGTGTCGTGGGCCCCATAGGCCCGCTCGACGGGCGATTTTGTGATCGGCTCATCGGAATCCAATTCTAGAAGTTTCGTTGGGTTCGTATCATCGTTCCTGACCTATTGACACTAAGTTTGGTAAATTTGGAGACCTTTGACCCTGACACGTTTTTTGGTGCAAAGCGGGCCCACATGTGGACCCCATTTTGACCCAAAATTACCGTTTTTGCCCTTGTCTCCAAATTGGACCCAAGGACAGGCGTTTCTAGCTGATTGATATTTTTTGGATCTGATGGTGATGTTTATTTCAGCAACCGGAGTACCGCCTGCAATTCCAGCTGAAGTCAGAGCAGCAATTGGAACCAGAACCGCAGGCAAGTGTACCTCGCCAAAACTTACAGCTTTGCTACCTATTTCCTGGACTTAGTTATACATCAGTGGGCAAGTGTACCTTGCCAAACCCTGCAGCTTGCTAATTATTTCCTTGGCTTAATTTAGCATCAGTGGGCAAGTAAGCTTGCCAATTCTCAGTAATTCCTGTTATAGTATTTTAATTGAGTTCTGGTAGATTCATATGTAACTTGTTTAACTGCTCAACCCAGGACACCTGACACTATTCATATGAAGAAATTTCCTGAGATATACATGGTGATTCCGTATAGGATACATATTCATGACATTTACAGTTTACATGCTTAGATTCTATCCTGACTCATTTTATTAGTTCGATCTTGCGTGACTTATACCTGAGATTTTCTGGAACTGTGTCATGAGATTACATGGGGTGGGAAGAGTATTACCATAACAAAGGCTGATTATATTATATATATTGACATCTGGATGTGTCTTAGTCTCTGACACAGAGCTATGGCACCAGTTCTGGCCCTTCGAAAAAATACTGCTATGGGTTTCTCCGACACTGTTCCTGTAGTAGCCTCAGCCTGAGTATAACTAAAACTCTCAACTTGCATCTCACTTAGCTGGTTATATAGTTTACCCTATGGTTTCATTTATTGCTGCACTGCATTTATTTTGGCTTGTATTTTCTGTACCTTGTTATGTCCCCTGAGGACCTGGAATGGACTATGTCCCCAGGTATAGCCGAAGAGATCTACCCCGAGGTGTACGGAACAGGAGCACTTCTCGAAACAGAACAGGAACCTGAGGACGAGATCGTGGCAGAAGACTTCTCCTGAGTACCGGCTTCATATACTCAGATATTTCCATTTCCAGTATTTTATTTCATGTCTATTTCCCTTAAATATAACAGACTAATCCTCGGATTGTTTCCCGAGACACTTATTTGATATTGCTTATTTATTTCCATTTGCATTATTTCTGACAATTAATCTGTGTTTATTCTGTGGATGAGATTAGAAAAGCATGGGACTTGTAACATATTACAGCTAGACTACAGCTTAAGCATGCCCTGATGGATCCATTAAATTGGGTCGTCCATCGGTGCGTGCTGCTGGCCATTGCCTCGCATCCAGTCCCTCGATATTTTGGGACTGGGGCGTGACACTAAGTGTTCAAGCATTTACGTGTTTTTATATTATTAGGCATGAAGGAGTAGAGGAGAAGGGACAGAGCCCACTCACCGAGTTGATTCCGTTAAGCATCGTGTCCTGCCGATACGGCTGATCCCTTGAACCCATGGTCCGATGAAAAGCACAATCTACTCAATTGGTATGACCGTGCGAGCAGGCCGTGCTCTCCAAATCATCCGACCGATAGGACTAAGAAAGACGGCATTATCGCTCCAAATTCTGCTATCCCAGTACTGCTCTGAATGAACACTTGATTCCCATCGAACTCTGCTAGCGATCTGCACATGAAATCAACTCAAATCAATGTTCGTACCCAAATCCAACAAATTGAAACGTAACCAGCTATTGCCTCATTCGATCCAACTCAGCGTAACGTACCGTGCGGTTGCGGGGCGTTACACTCATGTGGTTCAAGTAGGAGACATTCTCATTGGTTTGTTAGGTTCAATTTTTCATAACGTTATTTATAACAAATTTAATTTTTTTTAACAATTTTTTTACATAATATTAATTTTTTAAATAAACGGTGGGGTATTTACAAATGTTTAGACTACTCAATTTTGAACCATTTTGAGACTCATTATAAGAATCGAGATTGAGATGAGATTATATATATATATATATATATATATATATATATATATATATATATATATATATATATATATATATATATATTGTGGATATATGTTTAGATATAAAAAATTAGTTTAAATATATTTTGAATATTGAATATATTTTTATATACATTTGAATATATGTTTAGATAATTATAATAATTTTAAGATATTTTTACGTAAGAAAAATATGTACACGATTAGTTAAAAAATTTAATTATTAATTATGTGAGGATTAATGATTATTAATTACGTGAAAAAAAAGTGGATTACAGATGATGAGAAAAAGAGTGAATTATGATTGATGAAAAAAAATTAGTTTTAGATTTTTTTTTAATATTTTGTTAATATTTTTTATTAATTAAATTGGTTGAATATTTATAAACAGTTTGAAAGTTCTGTCATTCTCATGCTAACGTTTTAATTGGCCAAGTGTTAGATTTAAATCTTTATGAGGACTGCAAATGTGTCTTAGATGTGATTGTTCACATAAAATAGGACTTGATCTCGTGTCCCCATTTTATATGAAACTTTAAGGACAACTAATTACGATATTTTTTTGGAAAAATTTAGTAGGGGACTCAATGTAAATAAATTAATGGGTCGCTAGGTCAAGAACTTAATGTGACTTACAATTTTGAAGACAACTTTGGATGCAACTTTAAATAAATAATTCTATATATTAGTCCAACTTTGAAAACAAATATTTGGATAAAAATTAGGCTAAATTTTAACTTGATACATTCAACTATTAATGTTTGGCAACTTGATACTCTAAACTTTCAAAATAGTCAACTAATACTATCAACTATTAAATATTTTCAACTTCATATCCTAAAAAAAAACCCCAAATACCTCTCACTTCCTCCATTCTCCCCCCCCCCCTCTCTCCGGCGATCTCCCACGGCAGAGCGGCGGCAGCAGCGGGTGCGCGAGTGGAGGAGGGAGGTGGCAGCGTGCAGCCGGGTGTGCGGTGCGCGCGAACGACGAGCTTGCGTGGGCGGCGCACGCAGCATACTCGGGGGACGATGCGGACGGGGACGACGCGCAGAAGGAGCTAGGGGTCGGCCTGGGGGGAGGAGAGGGGCGGCCGGGGTGGAGAGGGGGCGACCGGGGGTGGAGAAGGGGCTGTGGAAGTAATAGTGAGGGGGGTATTTTCGAAAAATAATTTTCAGGATATTAAGTTGTCTATTTTGAAAGTTTAGGATATCAATTTGCCAAATATGAATAGTTGAGGGTATCAAGTTAAAATTTAGCCTAAAAATTATAATTTTTAGTATAATTTAAACATGAGTCCAATTTTGGGTGTCCGATCCATTAAACAATAGAAATAATCTAATCGAACAAACCGAATCGATTATAAGTTCGGCTTTGCTAATTTTGGTTCGGTTCGATTTTAGAAATTTATAATTTCGGTTTATTCAATTTTGTCTATTTCGATACAGTCTTACCTCTATTTTACGGTACCTCTTGTAACACCTCGTTCCGCTCAAGCGGACTGCTGATTCGAACGGCAAAAGTGCAATATTCTGACCCATTTTGCTCAGGCGAGAATACTCGTTTGAGGCAAAGGATATCCAGACTTGTCTTTACAGGTTTTCGCCTTAGGCTTTCAGAGGCTCGCTCGGAGTATCACTCGACCGAAGCGAATCATCGCTAAGGTGGGTGGCTACGGTGAACTTGTCTTTGCTTAGCCAGCACACTTAAAATATAGAATGCTACATGCTAGTCGCTAGGTGAATCACCCCCTGCATGCTAATAAGAATACAACGCACCTAGCTAAGGGAATAATCCAACTTGTATTGCTTGTGCTAGAATATAGAAATAAAATATTGCTTATATTCAGACCCTCGCATGCTATGTTCCCTTACGGTTTTACCTCTCAGTTTACCTTCGGGCCCGAGCCAACGTGTTTGCATAAATTCCTTAGAAACGAATGCTTGCTTGCTTACAAATGTCTAACGTTATTCGTATCGTGCATGCATTGAGTAAGCCAGGAGACTATCAAATAGTCATTCTGTGCAATTGAACATGCAAGTATCCGGGACCGTTGGGTCGCTAAGGCAGACCCCGCACCAGGGGAATGCATCAAGGCAAGTTGTTCAAGAATCAAGAATCCTATCAGGTTACAACTGAATGATAATCACATCAAGTTTTCCTCTAAACGAGAATCAATGTCAATGAATCCAAGAACCCCAGCTCGTGGAGCAAACGCTCGGTTCAAAACAAGAATCATGGATTATCATGTCAGTTTATGGATTTGGAAAACCAAGACTACGTGTCGCGGACAACTTGGAATCAAGGGGGATCTTCGAATTCTCAGTTCCACGGACGGTTCCGGGGCACCGGGACCGATCCGATCTGGATGGAACTATCGAATAATCTTTGACTGAGCGGGATGATGGAAGCAACACATGCATCTTCATTATCTGCGCTCTGAGACTATTAATCGGTCCTTTATGGCTATGCCAGCGACAATTGTTCATATAGATAAGTCATCCTCGCTTAGCGGCTATTTGCGTGTGAGCCATTGCATCGTATTGAAAAAATAAGTGAACCCCTGAACGATCATGATATAACAACACTCGTGTTTGTATATGCTATTGCCTTGGTTTTCATTATGAATGTTCGTGCTTGAATTAATATTGGTTTGCCTTGGACAGGGAAGGTCAAATGGTAAGTTGGTAAGTCTCGCCGTATTTTCTTTCATGTTGTACGGCGCACCGCCACACGAGTTAGACTATTCAATATGCCATGAAACTGATCCTAAGACAACTAGAAAGAGAACCAAATAGTTGGTGCACGAAACCTATATTACGTATTTGGATTTGTCGAGCGGGCGAGTAGCCTCCCCACCAGTGCATTCAATGTACTGATAATCCACCAGATCGTTGCAGGGTGCGGGAGAACCTCGTTCGGTGCGGATGCCTCCTTCGTGCGTGCTAAGGCCAGGAGTTCCCTCTGAAGCCTTGGAGCGTTGCGTCCGGAACTGAAGCACATATATAAGACATGATGTTGGAACATTGTATGATCATCGCATGTACAATTATTCCACAAATTGTAGCCACTTGGCACGCTTTTACTGTTTCAGAGAGAGAGAGAGATATGAGCGAATTGTAATCTCGGTCAAGCGCCGCCTGTAACACTTGTTTATATCAATAAAGAGCTTGTTTTACTTCAACTTGTGTTGTTCAATGCTTCCGCTATATTGTCGACTCAGTGAACTTGTTACCGATCGCCTATGCATTCATAAACTCCGCTGCACTCGGACAATCTGTTCGACTCTGTGGCTTAGAGCTCTTACCGTCAGCCAATGAACCATGGCCTTGCACGGGCGTGGTTCACGCTCGTGCGGCATCACGTCTGGATGGGTCAAAGCGATCGTTCTGCAGGTGCGCTGGCGCGGTGATTCTCGCCTAGCGGGAACGGCCGATTTGCCTGCGGGAGATCGGGGCGTGACACCTCTATCATAAGAAGGCAAGTTTAGTTGATGGACCCTCTATTTTCACATGCAAAAATGATACTTTGCCTATCCTGTTGCGCACGCACTGCTCACACTCGGGTGGCGCATGGCAGTGCTGGCCCATCCCCCACCCCACGCCCCCCACTCCTACTCCGCGTCTGACAGTCCAGTCGTCGTGCCTATCAGCGCGTCGGCCCCGCCTCGTCTCCTGCTCATCTTTCCCTCCTACTCCGCATCCGACCATCGCGCCGCCGATCAGACCGCTGCGTGCAAGCATTGCACGTACAATAACGCTAACGTAGACAGTGTAGCACGATTGTTTCACATGAAACATGATGTTACACAAAAGGTGCCAATTTATTAACAACAGTTTTATTTTTAAAGTTGGGTGCAATTGGTTTGGCAGAAATTAGTGGGTAAAAGAAAGAAAGAAAGGAACGGTTACATCAAGTTATCACCTTTCCTTCGTCACATTTTGTTTGCATCCAAATAGAATAAGTAGAAACTGCCTGTCCTATCATAAATGAGTTGGGTCCATCTAATTAACCCCATTTATATTAATAACATACAAAAAATTGACTGTTAAAGAAAGTAAAATTGTAACTGAAGAAGTAAATGACAATTACTTGTGAAGTATAGTAGCAAATGAATAGATTAAAATTATTTATATCCAATATGAAACTACTGGTACTGGATGAGGTTTTATGAGTTGTTTTTTCAAAGGATACTGATGGAATTTGAAAGGATATAATTGGAAGAAGGAATCCAAAAATCAGAAATCTCATTTTGGAAATTGTGAATACTATAGAGATTTAGGTAATATAAAATGTAAAATAAAAAAGTTTTAATAGAAACTAATGATTGTAAGAATAGGTTCAGTTATTTTCACTAGTTGTCTAACAAATACAAATTAGAAGGGGAAAAAATCATTATTTGTCTCTTCTACGGTTGATGTTCTACAACTTAAAATTCTATCAAATTTTTTGCGAAAAATCTTAATCACAATATTTATTATTATTTTTTCTAACAAATTGAACAATAGTGTAGGGATGGTTCTAGTACACGACAGACTGGATGACGGTTCAGGATCCCAAAGACTAAAGAGACACCAATATGTTTCTATCTAAAATAGAACTAGTATGTAATATGGTCACTTTTAAATTAAAGTAGTTGTAGTATAGTGATAATAATATTATACTTGAATAAAGATCCTTATTTCAACCCTTGATAATGATAATTTTTTCTTCTAAATTTACTTTTTTTTAGTTTCTTCTTCTTCTTCTTCTTCTTCTTATTATTATTATTATTATTATTATTATTATTATTATATATGGGAGCTCCATTATAGAAGTTTGTCTCAGACTTTCATGAGCTCATAGTTGATCCAGCAACAGTGCAAAAATTGTAAGTTTAAAATGGGAGAGAAATCAGTGTGTATCCAGTAACGGATGAATTTGGTTTGGAAGTTGTCAAGATTGTTTGGTATGGAAAAAGTAGCAAGAGCTGGGGGACAAGAACTTGATTTACATGGATTTGTTTATATGAAATATACCAATTCATAGAGAAAAGATTTCTACAGAAGTCTTCACCGTTGAGATTAATGCAGCCGATGTGATTGTCTTGTCCCAAATACCATACAATAATGCTTAGTTTACTACCAAATGTTTGCAACCTTCTTACAATCCTTTCTCACTCCTGCTATGTGGGCCACACCGGCTCCACCTTCTCCCTCAATCGGCAGCCGCAACGTGACTTTTTTGTCGTCGGACGGCCATCGGATTCCACCTCTTTCCTCTTTCAATGGACGATCGTCACGTGGCTGCCACGTCAACGCCACGTGACCGGTTGTAAGAAGGTTGTCAGCATTTGGTTGTAGTCATAGCATAGCCCAATACCATAAATGTGCCTAAAATAATCTTTTTTATATAGCATAAAATCCAAACAACCCCCTATAAGTCCAATGATCACGGGATACGGGATGCATAATTCTGTTTTAGGATCTCGTATCATATTAAAAATTTACGTTTAGGTCCCCATATTGTCTATAATAGTATTTGGATCTTGTCCTAATGGTTGATTTGGTTGACTGTTCAAAATAGAGACCTAAACGGTACATATTTTGAATATTGTACGAGAACCTAAAACTAAACAGAAATATGTTAAGGTTGAGTGACTTGAGTTACTTAGTTTCGCATGGTAGGGATTGTGTGACTGGGATTATTTAGTTTTGTCATGAACAATCGAGAATGAGACTTATGATAATGTTGTTTGTTAGCTTCTATTATGATCTCAGCGGCCACACAAACCCTCTTGGTGGCAGTTTCGATAGGAAAGACTTCATGGGTATCTATATATATCGTCAGATGTCTCTTGTCCATGTCGCATTGTTCATTGCTTGCAACTCAAGAGCCTCAGAGGATTGTATAAATGTTGAAATCAGGATTGAAGCAAACAATTCATAAGTTTCATTTTTGATTGGTCATTAAAAACTAAATTACACAAGTCAATTATCATATATTTTCGTTTAGTCTTAGGATCTCGTATAATATTCAAAATTTGAGTTTATGCCTCCATTTTAAACGGTCAGCCCAAGTCAACCGTTAAAACGAAATCCAAACTATTTTGTGGATAATGTGGAACCTAAAAGTAAATTTCTAATATTAATCGAGATTCTAAAACTAAATAACACAAAATCTTAATCCGAAATTCTGAGTTGGTTTGAATCTAAGCCCAATTTCCACCAAACACAATAAGAGGAAACTAGAACACCAAAAAGTTCCAATTAATTCAATATATATATATATATATATATATATATATATATATATATATATATATATATATATATATATATATATATATATATATATATATATATATGTTAGTCCCGAGACGGATCTAAGATGGTAGAACACGGGCCTATAGCAGAGCTACAAGCGAAACCTGAAAGTCTGCTCTCTACTAGAACCCAAGTTGTCGTCGAGACACAAAGCTTCCGGCAAACAAGTTTGCCCTCTGAAGAACTCGATTCCAAAGGATCACAAAGAACCAAGGGAGAAGTTAGCACACCAAAAACTCGCAAGAGTCTCTCTCCAAGTGATGCACAACTCCTAAGAAGCACACCTCCAAGAACATATTACAAACTGACTACAAAAAGAAGAAACTATAATAGATTATTCTTCTCTTTACGTTCGCAGAAGGTATAATGAGATAGAACAGAACAAAGAGAAGAAGAAAGATCTAAACAGAACTCCTGCTGGGGTGATCAAAACCACCGGCGCTCAAAGCAAGATTCGCCCTATCCGCAATCTGCTCACAGGATCCAGCAAGCTCTTGAAGAACTTCTGGAACGCTCATGTCACCTCCCTCCTGGACTCGCACGAACTCCTGGAGTCCTTGGCACAACAACCCTGCTAAAGCACCTGCGCATTCAACCATGCTAGCAACAGCACATGCAACTCATGCATAAACGAGCGCATGAGCACCATGCGCCGATGTTGACGTGCAAATTGTACCAACAAAGTGCCACTTTGCGCCCCTGAGACCGAGTCCGAGTAGCTAAGCCCCTTTGGGGCTTAGCTCATACGGAATAAATTCCAAAAGCATGACAAAAAGCATAAATTCTTTCATGAGGAGTTAATCATTTTTTTTCTAAAAAATACCCCCACATGGCACCCATGTGCATACCTCAACACAAGCAAAGCATTATATTGAGATACCCACTTGGTGGTGTAGCCGATGTGGGAATATCTTTCACTAATCCAAAGACAAAAATACCAATAATCTCCCACATATCTCAATATATGGGTTGAGCGTTCCCCACAGTGACTGTCCATCATGCATTATGATAGATGTCGCTTTGACTTGAATATTTTCGCATGGGTCAAATAGCAATATGATACAAGAATGGACTAAGCCTTAAATTTTGCACCATAGTTGTAATTCTTTCCACTCACACAATAACATCAGTTGTGCTTCTGGTTGCACATTGAAGGCCATGTGCACGCCTGATTTTGGTGTATGTATTTTGGGTGTCTATAAATTTTCCTTCAAGAGACGACATGTATCTCTTTCCATACACTATAGGTGAGTTCTTTTAAAGAGTCCTTGGCATGAAGCCTTGGGATTCCTTGCGGTGCTACGCCGCTATGACATGGCCTAAAGTCGAGGTTCACTACCTCATATGGTGTCATCCACTATAGCATGAGGTCTCAGCCTCTTTGTAGTGCCAAACTACCCAACATGAAGCCTTACACTTCCTTGCGGTGTAATGTCGCTGTGACATGGCTCGCGTAGCCGAGAATTTATATATTTTACCTCTGTGGTGTTACACCACTGTAACATGAGGTCACCGACCTCTTTGTAGTGATATCTACCACTCTTTATTGTACAACATTAGGCTACATGCCTATGTGCGGTGCTACTGCCGCTGTGACATGGCTCGCGAAGCCGAGGCATTACCATATCGAGGAACCTCATTGTGGTGTCACCCACTATAGCATGGAGACCTTACGCTCCTTTATAGTGCTTTTCTACCGTGCTTCCTGTAAAGCACACCAGACATTCAAAATACCTGAGAACTCATTAAGGCGTCTAAGTCATCCTTCTACATGATTTATTCTACACAAAGAACAAATAGTATATAATAGTGGTTCTGGGTCCATAACCCCTCAATGTCTCCAAGGACTATCCATTATTCCTGATATTCTCCCAATCAATGGTCCTTCTTTGAACCAAAAGCTAGATGCCTAGTAGATTTTTCTTTGAACTAATAGCATAAAACTCTATGGTAGAATTACAAAGACATAATATCAAAATGAATTCAATCCCATTTTGATTAATGTGTCCTCGACCAGCTGGCGCTTGAGACCCTTGGTGAACGGATCTGCCAGGTTCTCCTGACTCTGAACATCAATCACGGCAATGACTCCAGTCTTTATCAAATTATTTACTGTCATGTGCCTCAACCGCACAATCCTCTTCTTACCATTGAAGAGGTCATTTGATTCCACCGCTGCAGTCGCCTGGTTATCGTAGTATATCAGTACCACCAAAATTTACGCACCAACCAATGAAAGATCATACATGAGCTCCCGAAACTATTTTGCTTTATCCGCTGCAGCCTCCAGGGCATAGAACTCAGATTCTATCGAGGAATGAGATAGCATAGTCTGCTTCTTCGACTTTCACGATATAGCAGCTCCACCAATGGAAAAGACGTATCCTCCTGTGGACCTTTCGCTCTCTATTTCTGAACACCAGCTTGCATTATTGAAGCCTTCCACTACTGTCGGATACCCGATGTAGTACAATACATACTTCTGAGTCCTCCTGAGATATCTTATCACTCTCTTCACAACCTTCCAGTGCTCTACACCTGGGTTGCTCGTGAATCAACTCGGCATTCCTACGGTGAAAGCTATGCCAGGTCTTGTGGCAGTTGTCGCATACATCAAACTCTCGATGATGCTTGAATACTCCAGCTACACGAGGCTTTTCCTATGATTTGGATTCAGCTTCTTGTCACACCTGTACGGAGTATCTGTAATGACCTATTCCGTTCAAGCGAATAGCCGATTCAAACGGTACAACTGTAATGACCCGACCCGCTTTGCTCAGCGAGAAGACTCGTTTGAGGCAAATGATTCCATACTTGGCCCTTCAGGAGTTCAGACTTAGACTTTCAAAGGCTCGCTCAGAGTATCGCTCGACCGAGGCAAATTATCGCTAAAATGGGTGGCTACGATGAACCTATCTTTGCTTAGCCTGCATATATACTTAAAAATATAGACGATATATGTTAGTCGCTAGGTGAATCACCCCTTGCATGCTAATAAAGAATACAATGCACCTAGCGAAGGAAATAATCCAATCTTGTATTGCTTGTGTTAGAACATGGAAATGAAACTTGGCTTATAACATGGATCCTCACATGCTACCTTAGCTTCGTGCTAGTAGACTCCGCTGATGATTCGAGTAGCTCATACATACTCTTCGTAGTGCACTGCTTCACTTGTTTACACTGGTCGCCTTATGGATTATGTCGCTCGATATGTCCATGTTCGATTTTACTCCTCGCACTACCCCTTAGACCCGTGCTAACGTGAATACTTATGTTTCATATAAATGCATGCTTGCATGTTTATATTATAACTTGTACTCGTTTGCCTCATTTCAATGATTGTCACATAATTTATGCCACAATCAAGTAACACTATCCATGTCTTGCATTCATCTAGTTCTTTCTGGAAGACTATCTAATAGTCGTTCCGTGCAAGTATGAACCTGAAAATAATCGGGAACGTTGTGTCGCCAAGGCATCTCCGAACTAGGGGATTGCACCATCTCAAGTTTAACTCTGAATGAGAATCATGTCAAGTAAAGCAAGAATCACAGCTCATGGAGCAATACTCATTCAAAACAAGAATCAAGAATTGTCATGTCATGTTGTGAATCTGGATAACCCAAGACTTGCATATCACGGACAACTTGTTGAACAAGGAAGATTCTCGAATCTTGTTCCATGGACGATCTTCGGGGCACCAGGGCCGATCCAATCCAGATAAAACTCACCCAGTAGCCTTTCATATGTGGGCGGGATGGTGTCTCCACTCACGCCGCGCTATTCTCGCTCAAAGGATGATAGTCTCATGTGCTGGACGGGATGGCTTATAGCGCACCATGTACTTTCGTTGTATATCTTCCTTGTCAATGACTATAACTCGTCGTTTATGGCTATGCCAGCGACTCATGTTCATATATATAAGTCATCCTGGCTTAGCGACAATCTGCGTGCGAGTCATTGTATCGTACCTAGTAATCTGAAATACCTGAACGATTATTAGTATAAGACACTTGTACATAATTGAATACTTGAACAACTTCTATAACACATCTGAGTATCCGCGTAACTCATGCACCTGAGTCAGAATCCCGCTCATGAAACTGTATTTGCTTATGCAATTTTCGTGGATTTTATTATATAGATACTCATGCTCGATTTAACTTGGTTTACCTTGGAAAGGGAAGGACGGATGGTAAGTTGTTAAGTATCGTCGTGTTACTCATATATCGTACGGCGCACCGCCACACGAGTTAGGCTTTACATTATATATGCTATAAAACTGATCATAAGGCAATAATAGAAAGATAATTTAATAGATGGTGCACGGAACCTATATAACTTGTTTGGATTTGTCGAGTGGGCGAGAAGCCTCCCCACCAGTGCATTCATGTACTGATGACCCACCAGATTGCTTGCAGGGTGTGAAAAAATCTCGTTCGGTACAGAAACCCCCTTCGTGCGAGCTAAGACATGGAGTTCGCTCTGGAGCCTTGGAACGTTGTATCCGGAATTAAAGCACATATACAAGATATAATGTTAGAACATCGCTTATGTATTATTCCACAAATGTAGCCACTTGACTTTTATTATTTTGAAAGAGAGAGAGGGCTTGAGCGACATGTAATCTCGGCCTAGCGCCCCTTGTAATACTTGTTCAATATCAATAAAGTGCTTATTTTACTTTCATACTTGTGCTATTCAATGATTCCGCTATTGACGACTCTGTGAACTTGTTACCAATCGCATGTTCGTTTCTTATTCCGCTACATTCGGACTATCTGTGCGACTCTGTGGCTTAGTTATTTTACCACCTGTTTGGATCATGGCCTTGGACGGTTGCAGCTTATGCTCATGCGGTATCACGTCCTGATGGGAGCGATCGTCCTACGGGAGCGCTGGCATGGTGATTCGCTCCTAACGGGGATGGCCGATTCTGCGGGAGATCGGGGCATGACAATATCGATCCCTGGAAGATCCTGATATCCATAGCGTGTGAGCATCTTCTCAATATAATGAGACTGTGACAGCGCCACTCTAGTGTCCGTCCGGATAATCTTTATCCCGAGGATAACATCAGCTTCCTCCAAGTCCTTTATACTAAACTTGGATGAGAGAAACTTCTTTATCTCAGTGACTTGTGATAGATCCGTGCCTATGATCAGCATGTCGTCCACGTACAGACAAACGATGACTCCTCTTCCATCAGCGAACTTTGTGTAAACACACTTGTCAGTCTCGCTGATCCTGTAGCCATTTGATCTTATGACTTTATCAAACTTTTCGTGCCACATCTTGGGAGCTTATTTCAGACCGTATAGTAATTTTACCAACTTACAGACTTTGTCTTCAAGCCCTTTGACAACAAATTCTTCTGGATGTTGCATGTAAATCTCTTCGGTCAACTCTCCATTCAGGAATATTGTTTAAACATCCATTTGATGACTAACTTATGAATTACACTCAGAGTAATCAACATCCTGATGGTCGTCATTTATGCTACTAGAGCATATGTGTCGAAGTAGTCGATCCCCTACTTCTGAGAAAATCCCTTGGCAACCAAACTTTCCTTGAACTTGTCAACAGTTCCATTTGCCTTCATCTTCTTCTTGAAGATCCATTTGCATCCGATTGGTTTAGGTCCTTTAGGCAGATCGACCAATACCCAAGTATTGTTAGAGGTTATTGGGTCATACTCATCATTTATAGTCTCCCTCCAGAAGACAGCTTCTCTGGTCTTCATCGCCTCATCATAGGTAAGCGTATCTGCTTCCACATGATATGTGACGAAGTCATCTCCAAAGTTCTTCTGTCTTCTCACTCGCTTAGTTCTCGGTTCTGCGAGTTCTGGTTCAAACATTATCTTTGGTATGACTTCTTCTTCTTGGACTACGTCTTCATTGGAAGCGTTAGCCTCCAGTGCACTCACATTATTTTTTGGAATGTCCGCGATAATAATATTCTTGTACCTTGTAAATTTATCTTTGAAAAATTCTACGTCGCGAGATTCAATGATATAGTTAGACTCAATATCAAGGAACCTCCGAGCATCACTCTTTTCAGCATATCCTAAGAATATAGCTTTTTTAGTCCTTGTCCCCAGCTTTTGAGTCTTCAAGTCCAAAAACTTTATATTTGCCAAACACCCCCACACTCGAATGACATTCAATTTGGGTCTGTCTTTGAACCCGAGTTCATGAGAAGTGATATCGGAGGTCGCATATGAAACTTTGTTCAGGATGAACGTACCCGTCAGCGCGGCTTCTTCCCAGAAGCAATTTGGAAGACACGTTGTTAACAACATCGAGTTCATCATCTATGTTAATGTCATGTTCTTCATTTCTGCTACTCCATTTGATTGAGGAGAATACGGAGCAGTCGTCTCATTGACAATTCTATGTTCTTTGCAGAACTATGCGAATTTAATAGACCTATACTCTCCGTCTCGATCACTTCTGAGTCTCTTGAGTTGTTGCCCTGTTTGACGTTCAACTTCAGCTCTAAACTCCTTAAACTTCTCGAATGCTTCATTTTTGGACTTGAGAAGATAGATGAATGCATACTTTGAGTAGTCGTCGATGAAAGTAATGAAATACTTCATCCTGGCCTTTGTAGAGAACTGTTTAAAGTCAAAGATATCTGAGTGCACCAACTCCAGAAGTTCTGTGCTTCGGTTAACCCGCTTGAACAATTTTTTTGTAATCTTTGTCTGCACACAGAGCTCACACTTCTCCACCACCTTACCCCCACATTTGGAGATAAGCCTTAGACTAGACATTTTGTTTATTCTTTTACAATGAACATGTCCTAGCCTATTATGCCATAACTCAAAAGAATAACCAGAAGAAGCGACTGCATTTATAATTTCACGCGGAGTTACAAGTTGAAGTTTAAACAGCCATTCGGTACAAAATACTTTTCCGAAGTATGTTCCTTTATAGGATATCATCATCTGACCAACATTGATGTTCATCCTCAAGCCTGGGGCATGACAAAGCCTGCGTTGAAGAGCAGAATTTTTGAGACTAGGTTCTTGGCAATCATCGGTACATGCTTCATATCCTGAAGCGTCAGCGACTTCTCCGAAGTCAGGTTCAGTACCACCATTCCGGTCCCAAGTACTTCAACTTATTCCTGGTTAGCCACCATAACCTTCTCAGACGTAGGCTTGTAGGTGGTGAATAACTCATTCTTTGAGCAAACATGGCAGGATGTGCCAGTGTCCACCCACCAGTCAGTGTCGACACCAGTCATGACAACCTAAGCAATCATAGCAACCTTGTTAGGCTCACCTTGCTCTGTTTGTTTGGGCTTGGATCTGTAGTCTTTTCGGTAGTGGTCCTTCTTGCCAAAATTAAAGCAAGTCACTTCTGACTTGGGCTTAGGCTTCAGTTTGAACGAGGCCGACTTCACCTTTAGATGATAGAAGTCCTTCTTCTTATTGTTAGAAGCCTTCTGCTTCCCCTTAGAGTCATCAGCATGTACCAAGTTGGCTTTTGCCAACTGTTTGGACATAGAGTCCAACTTCAGTTGCCCCTTAGCTTCATCTTCAATGTGAATCCAGTGAAGAAGATCTTCGAACTGGATCTCCATCTTCTTAATGTACATGTCAGTCTTGAACTTGATCTAGACCAGAGGAAGCTTGGTGACTATAGCCCCTACCATGAACTTTTCTTCCTATTCATGCCTTCTTCCTCCACTTTATGCTGCATCTTTAGAAGTTTCTTGACTTGTGGTAGCATCACCTTCTCGTCTTCAAATTGTATAGTGAAGAATTTCTCGACGAGATAGATTTTTGACATTTTTTTATCAGTTTTGTAATGCTTCTCAAGAGCTTTCCAGACGTCTCTTGCCTTCTCTTTCTTGTTGTAGGACTCTGTCATCTAGTCATCCATAGCATTTAGGATCAACAGCCTGCAGAGGTCATTGTTCTTCTTCCACTTGGAATGCGCGTCCTGTGCCGCACCAATCTCAAGTTCTCCTCCATCTTCAGGTATGGTAGGTTCCGGATCAACCAACACATAAGCAACTTTGACAAGACGAAGATTCAGAGAGCTTCAAAATATTGTAGTGTTCACCATCAAACTTCTCAATCTTGTGAAAGCTAGTATCGAGAAGTTTTTATCGGTTCTCCATCTAGTTTGGATCTTGCTTTGAGATTGTTAGTCCCGAGGCGGATCTAAAATGGTAGAATACGGGCCAATAGCAAAGCTACAAGCGAAACCTAAAAGTCCGCTCTTTACTAGAACCCAAGTTGTCGTCGAGACACAGAGCTTCCGACAAACAAGTTTGCCCTCTGAAAAACTCGATTTTAATGGATCACAAAGAACCAAGGGAGAAGTTGGCACACCAGAAACTCGCAAGAGTCTCTCTCAAGTGATGCACAACTCCTAAGAAGCACACCTCCAAGAATATGTTACAAACTGACTACAAGAAAAAAGAAGCTATAATAAATTGTTCTTCTCTTTACGTTGCAGACGCTACAATGAGATAGAACAGAAGAAAGAGAAGAAGAAGAAAGATCTAAACAGAACTCCTTCTGGGGTGATCAAAACCACCGACGCTCAAAGCAAGATTTGTCCTATCCGCGATTTGCTCCCAGGATCTAGCAAGCTCTCGAAGAACTTCTGGAACGCTCGTGTCACCTCCCTCTTGGACTCGCACAAACTCCTGGACTCCTTGGCGCAGCAACCTCTCTTCAACTATCTCTCTCTCTCTCTCAAAATTATGAATTACTCTTCAAAGAGCAACGAAAGAGAGTATTTATAGAGGAACCTGGCCACATAGTCGGTTACAAAGAGATTAGAACGAAATTAATTCAAATCCCACAAAATTTGATTTGAATTAAAGACGCAAATTTTCTATAACTGACTCTGAACCGCCTTCAGCGCAGCATCGCATCAGGACAGCGGTGCAGCGGCCCAGCGCGCATCGCCCAGCTACGCATAGCCGCGCATCGCATGCGCATGTGCCTGCACAGTGCCCCCTCAACACCCTGCTCATGCATCCGCGCTTGCAACTCGCGCATGCGCGCATCAAATGCGCACAAGGGCCATGCGTCGATGCTGGCGCGCATGCAACTCGCGCATAAACGAGCACATGACATGAGCGCATCAAATACGCACAAGCGACATGCGCCGATGCTGACGTACAAAGTGCAAAGTGTGCCAACAAAGTGTCACTTTGTGTCCGAGTCGCTAAGCCTCTTTGGGGCTTAGTTCCTATGGAATAAATTTCAATAGCATGACAAAAAGCATAAATGATTTCAGTCTGAGTCGCTAAGCCTCTTTGTATCCGAGTCGCTAAGCCTCTTTGGGGCTTAATCATTTTTTCTCTTAGGAAAACATCTCCATATGGCACCCATGTGCCTCACCACACCCCATGTGCATACCTCAACACAAGCAAAGCATTATATTGAAATACCCACTTGGTGGTGTAGCCGATGTAGAACTATCTTTCACTAGTCCAAAGGCAAAAATAACAACAATATATATATCCTTTCCATCCGGTTAAGAACTAAATTTTTAAAAAAAATTGAACCGTAACCATCTCTGCGAGAGCCCCCATGGTAACCAACATGCCATGATCCCACGGATCAATTAGTTCAATATAGAATTCTATAGAATACGAAACCCAATCCTAATCCAGTTTGGGCAAAATAGGAAGAAAACAAAGTATAGGCTTCGGATTTGAGTAATATAAATCTGACACGAACTCAACTTAGTAAACAGTCCAGTTAGATGAGCTGAGCATCCACAGCTCTGCTTTGAAATAATATCATAGTTACAGAAACAACTAATGATAATATTGACAAGCGGGATTATGATATGATTATGACACCTTCTTTCTAAGCTGATACTATGGCTGTTCACGTATTAAAAGAAAAAGTGACATGTTGGTTTGTTCCTCCAAAGAAGAGATGAAGAAAAAAAATGCACCTTTCTCTTCTTTTAAGGGCCATAGGTTTGGCTAAGACAATGATTTCATCCACCATTGATTCAAGGGCTAGACAAATGGTTGCATCTCACTTAGGGGGGATGGGGTTGGTACTTGGTAGGCTGAATTCTCATCATCTTTGTCCTGGTGTGTGTTTAGTTTATTGATGGCTCAAAGGCCCCCACAAAAAAGCAACAATGCACATCAATAGGATTCTTTATACACGAAAAAGAAAAGAAAATAACAAATATATATATATTCGAAAAATGTAGGTATTATTGATAAATTAAAATTTTACAACTATAATCCCATCGAGGACACAAAATCTACTCATCTAGAATCAAGGACTCAAGAATATCTGTGTCAACTTCTATGCCTCTTTGTACATCATATTTACTGTCCGCAAATATATATATATATATATATATATATATATATATATATATATATATATATATATATATATATATATATATATGCGCGTGTGTGTGTTTTTTTTTACACGACCAATATACTATTTTGGTGATCTATCTAACATACTCTATTATCTAAAGACATAAGTTTTTATAATGTCTAAGAATTTTTAAAATAGATTATCAAAATTATTCTTAATTTATAAGAGAAGCTATTTTTTTTTCTTTTTAATTAAAACTGTAATAAATTGATTGTAGTTTTGAATAATCCATCTTGAAAATCCAAAAATATCGTAAAGGTCCCATTGGCAATTGTAATTCCCTATCTAAATTATATAATCGAATTCCATCCATATATCATCAATAATTGAAAGTTTCGATTAACCGACTAGTTGTAATGGTCGATTAGTTAAGTTAAAACCGATAAATAGTTTGTTTCAATGGATAAAATATTAATAATCTTTTTGTGACTAAACAATATTCACAATGTATTTTAATCGGACCAATATAACAAAACATTTTAAGTTTATTACAATTGAATTTACTTCTAAAATATCTAACAGTATTCAAAAATGGCATCCAACACAAATATAACAGTAAGGCATCCAACTAAGCTCTATAGAGTATATCACTACTCCGAAATACGATCACAACTATAACAAGACAATGGGTTTATACTAGAATCCAGCGATCAACCTAGGTCAAGAGCAATCCAAGGTGTCTCAATCATAAACAAGTATACAAGAAGAATATCATTATCATTTAATAACAATATGTCATCCCAAACTATATAACATAGATGATCATGAAACTAGTACTAGTATTACAAAATGTTACTCTAGCAAGAGCAAGGGCAGAGCCACGTACAAAGATATGGACCCACTGCCCCCCACGAGATTCTGAGAATTTTTGGATATTTTTTTTAAAGGGAGTCGTGTATTCTCTCAAGTCTGCCCCCCACTACAGCAAAGAAGAAATAAGAATTTTTTGATTTTTTTGATTTTTTTTTTTTTTTGGCAATAAGACATGTTCCCTTTTTTTCTCAAAATGGTTAAAGTGAAATTTTTATTAGATATAAAAGCTTCCATCACCTAACCTAGACATATAATACAGGTTGTCTTCTCTTTTTTTGCACATACTTTTTTTTCTCGCTAGATGTTTTGTGGTTTGCTTCGATAGAAAACCTTTGGACCTAATGTGTTGCGTCGTATTCATGTTCTTGCAAGATAGCCATTAGTGTCATTAGAGCCGGCTTTACTATGACTCAATCAACACAAGCCGACTTATATATAATCATCTAATTTTCTTAATTTATATGTGAAACTATCAAAAATTTATGACATAGGATAACATATTAGGCATTGTGAAGCAAGTACTTGCAACTATTTTAAGTTTGAATACAACTTTTTGTGCATATTAAGGGTAGGGACATATTAAGGTGAGGGACATATTAAGGGGAGGGCAGAGAAAAGAAAGAGAATAAAGACAATAGTTGGCCATGGGAGGCAACCCCCAACTTCAGTAGTACATTCACAGTACATCATGTTTGCCTCTACTATTATTATTATTATTATTATTATTATTATTATTATTATTATTATTTTATTTCTTATTTTAGACTTAAGAATCTATCATCTTTGGGTGGGGGTGGGGTTCTCTGTGCATCTTATTGTTAAGATAGTCCCAACTTCATAAAGACAAGTTATAATAAATCATAGAACGTACTTGAGGGTTCTTTGTGTATGCTTTCAAGCATACATAACATCTATCATCTATGTCCATATAACTTAAGAAGCTGATTTAAGTTTGCAGAAAATGGTCCACTTAAAACAAGTTTCATTAGTACTAAAGAGCCTAACTGGAAGCTTTTTTATGCATACTTATTCTTAAGAATCTGTTGAATTGAGGATTTTTTGTTCATGTTTATGTAGAGAAATTTTTTATTCATTTTCATAGGAAAAAGCAGCAAATATACAAAGATGTATGTGATGTTCATAGAAGAATTTTGTAAAGATTTTGTATTAGAGCATACGAAAATGTATTTATGTTCATAATAGCGAAAAAAAGCCACAAACATGCAAGCTGTCATTATAGGGAAAAAGCATACAAAAATTAAATCATGTTCATAGAAGAAAAATCCACAGATACGCAAGCATGTTCTTAATAGAGGAAAGAGTCATAGATTCTGCGTGTATGAGCGCGAAAATTAAATTATGTTCATACAAGAAAAACCCACATACATGTGAGATCTCAGGTTGTAGAGAAAAAAAATCACATATTTGGAAAGCAAGCGCATACGAAATTTTTTTCCAAGGGTAGATATGAAGATTATAATTAGGGTTCTTCAAAAAAATCTTGAAAACCACCAATATCATTGGATTTCCACACAACATCCTTCAAAAAATTGATCTATATTCTAGATTTGAAGTAGATTTGAGTAGATTTCTAGTAGGTTCTTCAAAATGGAGATTAATGCCTCGAAATCGAAATAAATTTCCCAAAAATGATATAAAACTCTAGAGACAATGGTTAGATCGAACCATCTTATAGAGCGCAGAAAGGAGGTGACAATAGCAAAATGAGTTTTCCAACTCTACTTCAACGATGATCTCCTATGGAGTAACAGAAGATTTTCCACTTATCTAAGTAAAAACTCGTATGTCAAAATGAGAAAATAGAGGCACAGGATTTATTGTTCATCTCACTTCATGTGGCTTTTCAGTATCATCTCTTGTGTAACCAAATACATAAAGTAGGCTTCAGCCTCTCCAAATCTAGAGGAAAAAAAAACCTACTTCATTACTGAAATCGTCCAACCAAACAAGCCCTAACAACAATTGCTTGATCAAAGATGCCTCCATATCTCGGTATAACGTTTGTTTGGATGTTAGAGCATCCACAGTGGGGACACTTCAAACACATACTTTAAATTATTAAAAATTATGTAAATTATTACTTCTCATTGATATTGGCACACAATGATACACTCCAAACAAACACTACAAATTAACATCCTCTTTTCTTTTCTTTTTCCTTTTTGGTAATATTTTTTCTCCCCTTTTTATTTTTCTTTCCTGTTTGGTAAGAAATGTTAATTTTGGTGGACTCAGGAGTTAATGTAGAGGAGCTAGAACACGCTCTAAATCTGTAACGTCTTTTGGCTTTCTAGCAATTTTCAAGTATGGACAAGTGTCCATTGTCGTCTTCAAGTGCTACAAAATTTGACTAAAATTAAAATATAGTACTTGAAACCTCTTCCACTGTGGATGCTCTTAATTAATCATAAAAATGTTAATCTTGAACCTCTAGTTGTCGAAGTTAACTCGTAGTTTTAATTTCTTCGAACATGGAGGGCTCTCATATAGAAAGATGACTTGTGCTAAACTTAATTGCATTAATACAAAGCAAAAAATAGGCACAACATTTTGATTGAACTCTAAGCAAGATTTGTCGAAAATATATAGACATTCCATATCTGGTGATAATTTAGATATGGTCTATAAGGAGGTTATTTCAAAACCCGAAATATCCGAGTTAATTGGCTTTGTAATTCCTTTCATAGTCTTCTTTATAAAATTCTTCTTTTTGTTTCTTTTGAGATGGCTATATGTTATTTAGGCTTGATGACAAAATTAGGAGTGCTACTCTGCTGCTTTATGTTCTGAATTTATTAAGAAAAAGCGTAATGAAGAAAAGAAAAAAATTAGAAAGAAAGGAAAAGTTGAATTTTATGCCTTCTTCTTTACATGTAACCTAAGCTAAGGCTGCAAAAGTAGTTTAAGTGAAAGCAAAAAAGGAAAAAGGTTTGCAAGTGACTCATTGACCATTAATGTTAGTTAAATAGAATCTTTTAAGTAAGAACTATAGAAAGGCGCATGGCGAATTAAACAAATAGAAAGATTCTAAGTGTATATCCCTCGAAAGAAACCAAAGAGATTCACTGTCAGGAATGTGTATATTTTCGATGTAACTGCTCAATGTACCAATCGTTCTAGTTACCAGAAGCTCCTCCTTGAGTTTTAGTAACAGAGGGAATGTATCAGTTTTGAGGAACTTCACCAAGAGTTACTGACTTCAATTTACGAGCGGATCCAGAATTTTAGTTTATTTCGAACTGAACTTAATTAAAATGTTTAAAAATTTATTTTAAATAAAATAAATATTATGTCAGTATCGTCATGTCCATATCTCTTCGTGTCCATATCTTACCGTATCTGGTCAATGTAGAACCGTGTCCAATAAACGAAAAAAATAGAAACATGACAAAAAAATATTTAGTTTACGAGGTAAACTCTTTTAGACATAAACTCGAACACTAAGAACCTTTTGGTATCCTCTTTCATATTGTAGAAAGTATATATGTGGATGCAGTAGGACATAAAATGCAATAAATAGTATCCAACTGAATAAACATGTTAGTACCGAACTCGAGTGACCCTTATGGTTACCGAGGAGAGGTATAAGATTCCGTTGGATGAAGGAAGATAATTGGATCGGGTGGGCCGGAGCTCATCCCAGCCCACCAATGGCTCCACCCATACTTCTATTGAACAGTTCTAAGTGAGAAGTTTTAAAAAAAAAAATATTATTGCAAAGAAAATAGGATGCTATGCCTGCATCTCCATTGCTACTCTGGTAGGACTAGATTGTAGCGAAGTTGTAGCTCTCCTAATACTTTGTTCTATCTGGACTATTATGTAGCATGAATAATTAATACGGATAAAGATACGTTACGGAAATAGTATGTGGAGATTTCTAGATACGACAGTATTGTCAACCTATGTTGCAAAAAATACGGATATGGATGAGTATGGATACGATACGGATATACATGTACATCTTTACATGATACAAGCGTACTGGTGTTGAAACAAATTTAACCATAGTTCCTGAAGGTACCTTATGACATCTTTCAGCACAAAATGATGTGTGACGCTTGTCTTCCTACACAGAATTATATATAGTCTTTGTTGGTGTTTTTTACTTGCTTTGGAAGTTTTAGTCCCACATTGAAAAAGCACCGATGTGTATATCTCAATATATAGTTTTGTTTAGTATTGGTATATGCACATGGGTTGGTGGTCCTCGTGGGTTGACTTTCCTAGAGAGATTAAGTGTGAACCCCATTATAACAATCTTTATTTTGTCACCACCTTTGGGAAGTCGACTCGGACTTAAGGACGCAAAGTAACGCTTTGTTGGCGTACTTTGTACTTGTTTGCACGGTAGCTTGTTCGGACGCTCCTTTTATGCGCGAGTTACATCCACAGTTGCTTGCTAGGGCGCATGCTTCGTGGAGCCATGCGGTCAGGTGCGCATACAGTCAGGTGCGCATGCGACCAGGAGCCATGCGGTCAGGTACGCATGCGGCCAGGCTTTATGCGGCCTGGAGCTATGCGGCCAGCAAGTTAGCTTGAGCGAGTCAAGTGTAGAGGGGACATAGACTGTTGGCGGCGGCTCGGTGCGACGCTGTCTGCTCTGTGCAGTACAGCGCACATGCGGCGCAGGAGGCCCGTGGCTCTCTGTGTCACGCGACTGCAGCTTTCGGCACTTGACAATGATGTCTGTTCTGTGCAGTACAGCGGCACAGGCGGCTCATGCGGCATGATTCTTTCCTCATACCGCATGGAAGCTGAAATCCTCTTTATATAGAGGCTCTCCTCTTTCATTTAGTTGTTAGAAAAAATTGAGAAAGAGAGAAAAATCGAGAGCACCAGCAGGACCTACGACAGTTTTTAGCATCCTTCCAAAGGAATCTTTCGAGTGATTCGAAGATGACCAAGAGCGTTCCAGAAGTTCTCGTGTGAACTCGTTAGATCCTGGGGGCAGATCATTGTATATTGTGTATCTTGCCTTGAGCTCTGGTGGTTTTGATCACCCCAGCAAGAGTTTTCTTCTTTGTATTTATGTTCTTGTTCCCGTTCTTCTCGGTGTAGTATCTGCGAACGTAAAGAGAAGAACGGTTTTCTAATTCTTGTTGTATTTGTATTTTTTTTGGGTTGGCCGTTTGTAACATGTTCCTTATTTAGTGCTTCTGTGGGGTTGTATGTCACTGAAGAGAAACTCTTGTGTGAATCTCAGTGCACCAACTTTTCTTCTGCAGTTTATAGAAACGAACTCTTGTGTGAGTCTCTACTTTGTGGCTACCTCTTCTTCTTTGATCTGACTTCAGGACTAACAATCTCCAGGCAAGATCCGAGTTATAATGGACACCCGCTCAAACATTCTCGATACTAGCTTTCACAAGCTTGAGAAATTTGATGGCGAATACTACAACATTTGGAAGAGGAAGATGTCACGCCCCAGTCCCAAAATGTCAGGAACTAGGCCACGTGTCACTGGCCAGCTGACACATCACTATGGGCTTAATCCACTTTGATGGACCCAAAGGGACGTGCTACGCTGTCCTAAAATACTACAAGTATAGAACAGGTAAAACTATCCCATCCACAACAAAATGTCAGAAAAACAAGTGCTGAAATATATATAAAACTGAGTCTGATACAGTACACAACTGGTGAGAATACAAGTCTACTACAAAAACTGATAATAGCGCAGAAAAATCAGATAGACTAAGCAGTGTCTATCTGAGCAAAATATCTCCATCTCCTGGTGGCAGGCCTCTAAGGTCAAGCATACTCTGAGGGCGTCTCCTCGAGCTCCTCCTCAGTAGCACATCTGGCCTCCTGATCAGGGCCGTACACAGTGGGGTAGAAAGCCTCGTCTAGATCTGGCAGGGAACCAGGTCCTCAGTGGGACATAACAAGATACAGGAAATGACATGCCATGTATGTAAATACTGAATAAAGAAAATAAATACAGGGTGCTAACCATACTAAGTGAAAATGCAAGTAAAGATCCAGTAGTACGCATGGGAATGTGTGGCTAGACATACGCTGACATAATTCACCAATCGTGGCAACTGGCTAGTATATGTGTCGTATGCCCCCTGACTCAAGGGCACTCTGCAATCGACCATCACTGGTACGAAGGTATAAATCATATATGGAGGGGGTGTCCCATACGTCTACTAGTTATCTTCCCCATCCCAATGAAACTAAATGTCAAGTCGTACATTTCCTAAGTTATTCTAATCCGTGATGCGGGTCACACGTACTGGTAGCTAATCAAATACGCAGCTCACATCCATATATGTAATGCAACCATGTTGCGTGTTCTCGTGATGGGGTCTAGGAGAATATTAGGATATTCTCTCAGCTGTTGGTGAGTCTGTAATATCATGTCAACATAACAGTTGACTGTACCCAAGGCAGTCTCAGGTGATCATGGTATATGAATTTCAGAGCAAAGTAGATATCAACAATTTTAATTTAAACAATAACTTGGCAAGGTATACTTGCCTACTCCCTGATAGTGTTGAAACCCTGATTTTACAGTCAGTTGTGAAGGTGTTGGTGACAGGGGGTCACTGGCTGTGATGAAGTTGGTTTCTGTTAAAACAGATAGGTTCGTGAATATCATAGCTGTAATATAAAGCATATATATATACACATATATAATATAGATATATATATAGTAGGTATATATATAGATATAACAGTATATATAGTATATAAAGAACAAATAAAAGCAGGCATAAATATATAGTAGCAGGGTATATCCACTGCTATAGATAATATAGTATTTATCAGGGTGTATCCTCTGATTTATATAATATAATAATATAGTAGTCAGGGTATATCCACTGAGATATATATATAATAATAAATAGTAATATTCAGGGTATATCCACTGATGTAAATTGAAATGACAGGGCAGAATTTAAATACGTATATAGATATTTATATATAAATATATAAGGAATAAAAGACAATGCAGGAATACATATATATAGGTACTGTATTATCCAGTACAATATATTATATATAGTATAAATAATATAATGACATTGCAGAAATATAAATTTACATATCTATAATAAGCTGTATTATCCAGCTGGATATTAATATATACATATATAGATAATATATATATATATATATATATATATATATATATATATATATATATATATATATATATATATATATATATAATAGGTGCAGAAAATTAAATGCAAAAAAATAAATAAAAGGAAAATGCAGAGTATACAAATATGTTATATATATATAATATATAACAGATAGTATACATATTATAAATACTAGTATATACGCACGTGCGTTGCACGTATTTCATATTACTTGAAAAAAATAGTTTATTAAAAGAGCAACTGACAATTTCTTAAAATGTTTCTCTTATCTCTTGGGTTCATGTGCCTACTTTGCATGCATGCTTTATTAACTTTTGTTTTATTCTCCAAACTACCTACTTTGCATGCATACATATCTTTGTTTTATTAACTATCATTTCCCAAGTTGCCTCATGCATGCATACATACATTTAATACGTATTTAATTACTTTTTTTAATTACTTAGATATCCTTATCAACGTTAATACATATTGAAATGTAATGAAGGGTATTTTGGAACGAAAAAAATTTTACGGTGAAGCCTAGTTTTGGCATTATATAGTAGAATAGATATGTACATATATATATATATACTATAGATATATATATATGTAATTATATAATAGTATATAGTAAATATACATATACATATACATATATACATATATGTATATAATGATAGGTATATATACATATATTTATTATATGTATAATACTAGTATATACAGTATTAATATATATATATATATATATATATACTATAGATATATATATATGTAATTACATAATAGTATATAGTAAATATACATATACATATACATATATACATATATGTATATAATGATAGGTATATATACATATATTTATTATATGTATAATACTAGTATATACAGTATTATTATACTGTATAATAGCTTTATATATTATATTTATATATTATAGAATAATATATACATATAAATACACATATATACATTTAATTATACATATATATATACATATATATATACATATATATACATATACAAATATATATATATAAATACATATATATTAGGTATTAGGAATATACCTACTGACAGGTGGGCCCTAGGGGTCGTCGACGGCGGGTGGACGGCGGCGAAGCTGGCCGGAGGCGGCCGGAGGAGCAGCAACAGCAGTAGTAGCTGTTAGCAGCAACTACAGCAGCAGCAGCTTGTGCAGGTGGTGGCGGCGGCTGCGGCGGAGGGGACGGCGGTGCTGGGTGGGGGAACTGTGGAGGGAGGAGTGGCGGTGAGGTTGGCGGTGGTGGCGGGGGTCTACGGTGGCTATGGTGGTGGCTAAAAGCGTCAGGGATGAAGGTGGCAGGTTAGGGTTGGGGGTGGTCGACGGCACTGCGGGGGCTAGGGCGGCCGGAGGCGGTGTCGTGGGGAGGTGAGGGTTGGTGGTCCGGTGGAGGGGACGATGGCGAGGCGTTTGGGAATGGTGGCGGTGGTCGGCGACGGCCGGAGGCGGCGCTGGGGGTGAATGGGAGTGGTGGTGGTGCTGTGGACAGCGAGGGAAGGGGGAGGTTGCGGGGGCTGTGGCCGGCGGAGCAGGGCGGCGCTGGCGGTGGGGCTTGGCCGGAGGGAAGAGGAGGGGGAGTGGCGACGGGTTCGGCGGTGGTCCGGTGGGCGGAGGGTGGCCGTGGTGGTGGTGGGATGGGTTGGAATGGAGAGGAGGGCTAGGGTTTATATAGGTTTAGTTGAGTGGCAATTCTGTAATTAATGGCAACTTCAGGGGTATTTTGGTAATTTGATAATTTGGGATATTTTCCAGCAGATTTTTCTGGAAGTTATGGGTGGGTCCCACTCACCTATGGTCTAGCCAATAGGATTAGGCCACCTAGCATACAATTTTGCATATAAACCCCTAACTTTTCAATAATTGCATAAATGCATAAAATTTGTATTTTGCGTAATTTTGCAATTTACCAAATTTCAGATACTGATTTCCCGTAATTCTGAATTATACAAAAATGAGGGAAATAGTTGGAGAAAATATTTTGGACAGTGTGGGGTGAGCCTGGGCAGGGCAGGGTCTGATTCTGCAGGTGATACGGTCATCGTATTTATTATTTAATAAATACTGCGCACGGTGTTTACTATTTATTTTGAGGCTGTTAGGGTCATAATCTTTCTACGGTGTCAATACGATAATTGTAATACAATTAGAGTAGAATATTATCGTATTTTTGGTTGGGCAAAACAGGTGTCTATTGGTCCTCAAATCACTAGGGTACAGAGGTGGGTAAAGAGCAGAAATTTAAATAGGAAATAAATAAAATGAAGCACCAAACAAGGTTTCTGGAAGTTGCTAAAAATACAGAAAGTGTAGTCTAACAAGTCTAGGACAGGTATGTAAAATTTGTTTAGGGTTAACAGCTAGTGTGATGCCCTAATCAATTGTAATGAACAGGTGCACAATCAATATATAATAAATAAAATTAAAAAAAATTGTCATAAATCTAACTAATCAAAACTAATCCTAAATTACTAAATTCTGGTCGAGGGAGTTTACAGAAGATCTCCTTGAATCTTCGTCTTGTCAAAGTTGCTTATGTATTGGTTGATCATGAACCTATCATTCCCGAAGATGGAGGAGAACTTGTAGTTGGTGTGGCGCAGGACGCTCACTCCAAGTGGAAGGAAGACAACGACCTCTGCAGGTTGTTGATTCTCAAAGCTATGGATGACTCGATGGAGGAGTTCTACAGCAAGAAGGAGAAGGCAAGAGATGTCTGAGAATCTCTTGAGAAGCACTACAAAACTGACGAGAAAATGTCTAAAATCTATCTCGTCGAGAAGTTCTTCACTTTGCAATTTGAGGACGAGAATGTGATGTTACCACAAGTTAAGAAACTTCTGAAGATGCAGCAGAAACTGAAGGAAGAGGGCATGAAGTAGGAAGACAAATTTATGGTGGGGGCTATCGTCACCAAACTTCCTCCAGGCTGGATCAGGTTCAAGATTGACATGTACCGTAAAAAGATGGAGATCCAGCTCGAAGATCTTCTTTATTGGTTTCACATTGAAGATAAAGCCAGGGAGAAACTGAAATTGGACTCATTGTCCAAGCAGTTGGATAAGACAAACATGGTACATGCTAGTGACTCTAAAAGGAAGCAAAAATTTTCCTACAAGAAAAAGAATAATGACTTCAACCAGCTGAAGGTGAAGTCGGCTCAGTTCAAGCCAAAGCCGAAAACTGATGTGACATGATACAACTGTGGCAAGAAGGGTCACTACAAGAGAGACTGCAGGTCGAAGCCTAAACCGAAAGAGCAATGTGAGCTTTACCTAGTTCCTATGATTGTGCAGGTTGAGTCACATAGCATGGACACTGACTGGTTGGTGGACACCGGTTGTCACGACCCGCACCCGGAAAATCGGGCATGAGTCGTGGGTACGTCCAGCCTACGCCGCAGCATCGGCGGTAGAACGCTGTCTAGGTCAACTATCTAGAATATAATCTCATACAAAAAAATCGGCCATGACCTCTCCAAAAGGAGGGCAACCACACAAACAAGTATATAAACCTGCCAAGATCTCAACTCCAAACGGAGGAGCAATATCATAATGATAATCACAATATACACAATCACGAATCTAAGCACGATAAGATAACACAGAGATCTAACAACTATAAAGTCTAACCAACAACAACTACTACAACAACCACAACCTCAAATAATAATACAACAATATCTAAAATAATATACAAACAAGGTCTCAATCCAAAACCGGAGACAAATCCGGTGCTAAAGCTAATAAAAATAATAGCAAGGTCTCAGTGATCCCGGCTACCAACCCGAAAATCACTCCTAAACTAGAGGGTCCCTGTCTGCACCATCGACAGGCTCAGGTCCATAAAATGTCGGACACCACTCCTCCGGATACTCTGAAAAATATGTCCAGTCAGGACTGGAGCAAGTACATCTCTAACAACAGTTCCATTTAAATGATAAAAACTATAAAACAGTTATAGCAAGTAGCAAGAAGAATGAAGCAAGTATGAAACAAGGAAATATGTATAACTGGTGCATAAAGGTAAAGATGCATGGATATCAGAGCAAGATAGTAATAACTGCAAGATACAAGAAATCTACACTAAGAGTAAGTCTGTGCACATAAACGTGTAGTGAGTCCAGCATGAAAAATATGTAGTGGGTCAAGTCCAGAAATATGTAAGTGAGACAAGTCAAGAAATGCATGAGAGTCCAGACTATAAAGAATGAACTCGGTGTCTTTGAAATACTTGTTTCGACATGTAAACGGCTAGGGGTAAGTACGGCTCACCGCGCACTGGGTGCGCGGCTGCTATCATTCCAGATTAGACCAGAGGGAGTGATGCCTGATGATGCCAGATAGGAATGTTTACATGTCTACTCGAGTATTTCCCCGCCCCGACTAATACAAGTGGATCCAAGACCCGACACGCAAATCAAGATGAGTCCAGCCTGAACCTGAATGATGCATGTAGTGATGCCTGTAGGTGATGTCAGTAGTGATTCCAGAATAGAGGCCAGAAACATGAAATGTACGTGTCGCAAGTAAATAAATCCAGAAATATCAATCAGTGTCCCGTGTTGTGCCAGAATAATCAGATGATACTATACTAGAAGCTGAATCATAATAATCATCAAATAATGAAAACTATCAGAGAATGTACTCGCCTGACGTCCTGAGCAACTGGCGATCCGAACTGGTGTCGCAAGGACCTAACGCGAAAAGCAAGGTTAAACAGGGTTCTAAAGAGTTAAACAGATATAAAATAACTAAAAATAGGCTTCTAGGGTCGTTCTAGGTCAAACGGGTCAAACCGGTGAAATCTGGGTCAAAAAGTCAACTCTGGGTCCTAAAAGTCAACTCTAGGTCAAAACTAGGTCAAAAGTTGACTTTGGCGGTCAACCGAGTCAACTACGGTCAAGTCTGGGTCAAACTAGGGTGCTCCTGAATTTCTAGGTCAAACCGAGCTCATTAAGCTAGAAAACTCACAAACTCACCTCCTTGAGATACCGGGATACCCTCAGTATCCGATACCTCAACCTAGGCTATATACCCCGCCTATACCCTCTAAAACCTATGCTAGCACGCGTAAATATATACACATATACATATAAAAATCACTCCAATACTATTCCTAGGCCATTGCTCAAAAACCCCGTTCGAAACTCAATACCTTGGTGAGATACCTTGATATCTCAAGGTATTTGAGATACTCTCCAAAATCCCTCTAATTACCCCTCTAGTTAGCTATCTAGGCTAATAGATATCCACACAAATATACCCAAATACCCAATACCTTACCTTACCTTACCTTACCTTACCTTACCTTACCTTACCCATAAATATATATATATACTATCTAGATATCTCTAGGTATGCATATAACTATATGTATATAGATATATATATACCTTAGATAGATAACTACCCTATCTACCTATGTATCTATCCATAGATAGATCTATCTGTAATACTATCTATCTATCTATTCTAGTTATCCACTTACCTATCTAACTATTTATCCCTCTATCTAATATCTATCTAATTATCATCTATCTATCTATATTTCTATCTATCTAGCTAATATATCTATCTACCTAGTTATCTATCTATCTATCTAATCTATTTAACTATCTAACTATCTATAGATATCTATCTATATCTATCTATCATATATCTATAATATCTATTTACCTATCTACCTAACTATAGATATCTATCTATTTACCTAACTATCTATGTATCTCTTTACCTATGTATCTATCTAACCATCTATGTACCTATTTAACTATCTATCTAAATATCTAACACTCTATCTATCTATATATATATATATATATACATACCCCTCTCTCTCGCACACTGCTCTTGCTAGCTGTTGCTGCTGCTTGTACTGCGGCTGCTGCTACCTAAAACTGCTGCTTGCTGCTGCCCACATTGCTGCTGAAGCTGCTGCTTGCTGCTGCTGCACCTGCTGGTGCAGCAAGTTGCTGCTGCTGCAGCTGCTGTGCCAGTTGCTGTCTCCCCCCCCCCCCTCTCATCTCACATACACACACACACCCCTATATATATATACATATATATATATACATATATACATCTATATATATATAACTAGATATCTATATATATATATATTCATACTCATCTACACACTCTAACACACACACTAGCACACTCACACACTAACAACACACACACACACACAAACACATATCTAAATATATATAAACACACATCTATATATACATATACACACTCACACACTCAAACACAAATATATATCTATATATCCTCACTCACACACACTCACTCACACTAGCACACACCCTCACACACACACTCTCACACACACTAGCACACACTCTCACAAACACACAACCACACAACCACACACATAACACTCATACATATATATATATAAATATATATACATATATACATAAACTCATATATATATACTTATAAACACTCACTCACACTCACACACACTCACCTACACACTCACACAAACACTCACTCACACACTCACCTACACACTCACACAAGCACTCACTCACACACTCACCTACACACTCACACAAGCACTCCCTAACATGCTCACAAACACATAACCACACATATATATATATAAATATATATAAAAATACACACACAATATATATATACACATATATATAAACAAACACAACACAACGCACACCACGCCCACAACGCCCACCAACGCACGCCCAACGACCCCGACACGCCCAAACACCTAAAAATATATAAAATATAACTCGAAAACTCTAGCACACACTCCCCGATACTAACCCAACGTGCGCACAAGCCCGAAATAAGGAAACCAAGTCGAAATGGCCGTTCTGTCATTTCGACAAACACGTGGTGCGCGGCTCGGAAAACCTCCTGAAACGCACACCAAACGAACTCGGAATCGGCCCAAAATTTACCCACGCGCTCTAAACGATGTCTAGATCCTAGAAAATGCGCTCCCGCATCGATTCTAGGTCCGTGGCAGAAACGCACACGCACTTAGAGTCGGCGACGACGAAAAGCCCCAAATTCGCCCGAAACGCCCGTTTCTCCGCGACACGGCTTCCCGTGTCCGAACGGAGACACGCACTCACCCTCAAGACACCCGACAACGTCTACCTAGGTCCATCTAACCTAGGGCATCACCCAAAATTGGGCCAAATTCGGATTTCACCCGAAATTGACACAAAACCTAATGTTAAAGTCTCTAAACACTACCCAACTAGTTCCAACTTCCTCCCACGGGTAGCCTAAGGGTCTAGGAAGGTTCTAAAATATTAATTACACTATAAAAGAGTAATTACAAGGGGAAATTTAGGGTTTACCTCTTGGAAGTTGGAATCCCAATCAAAATCTCCAAAATGCTCCAAATCCTCCAAACCAAGCTTCCAAGCTCCCAATCCAAGCTCCAACACAAAATCTAGGCTCTACCCACCTAGGTTAGGGAAGAATGTAGGGTTAGGGTTACATAAAGAAGGAGGAATGGAAGAAAGAAGGAAGAAAAAGGAAGAAAAGCTTACTTGGAGAAGGAAGGAAGAAGAAAGAAGAAGTGGAGAAGAAGAAGTGAAGAAGAAGATGAAGAAGAAGAAGAGAAAGGGGAGTGGGGGCTGCTGTGTTTCACGCTGGAACTAGGATGGGGTCGGGTCTGGGAGCAAGGATAAAGGGTTACAACAAGCCAAAAGACCAAAATGCCCCTCCTAACTCTCGGTTTGGGTTTCGGGGTCCAAAAACACTCAAACTAACTCCAAATCTCTCCCACTAACCTTCTAAAAATAAAATAAATATTCTAAGCCCCAAAATAATTCTCACAAGGGTGTGGACTGGGTCGGACATGGGTCCACTAGGGTCTGACATGGGTCCAGGCTAGCCAAAACCCTAAAACAATTAATAAAAATATAATACAATCAATAATTAATTATAAATACAATTAATTAAAAATAATGCACAATTAATCCAAATTAAAAATAAAAAAATGCTCGACTTGGAAATGGAGTGGTGACAAGCCTATCCTCCTTAGAAAATTTCGTCCTCGAAATTTAAGGTCAATCACACTCCTCTAGGTCAAACCCCCAACAATCACAGTCAAGAAATTTTACCTAAACAACATACAAGATCAGGGTCCTACTGGTCGTGTTATTACAGTCTCAATCGGGGTCACTACACTATCTATCACAGCACAAAGAAAGGTCTAACAGGTACTAATGAAGCACACCACGGGAATGGAAAAGGACAGGAAGAAGAACAAAGAGACAGACCTGCTAACCCGACACCCGTAGCATTGGCCTCCTCGATCGTCAACGCATAAGCCCTGCCCTGCTGGGGTGTATCCCTCTGCTGGTGCGGGGCATGATGCTGTGCCACAGATGGCCTAGCTCCAACTCTCTGATCCTGTGCTCCACCCAATGGAGGTGCAGTAGGGCAATCTCGCATCTGTTGAGCAGCGGATCCACAGAACAAACACACCTTCAGCCTCCTCCTACAAACATCCCAGGTGTGTCCTGCCTTCCTGTAGTAGGCACAAGTGGGCACCCTCTGATCCTGACCCTGTTGCGCTGCCTTCTGCACATAGGGACGCTTAGCTGGTCCCGCACTGCCACTCGCACTGCCTGAATCATCCCTGCCTCTCTTGGACTTGAGCTCCAAGTCATCCTCTGCTCTCTGAGCATCTCCTACTGTCTGCTCAAAAGTCGCCTCGCGGTCGCTCCTGGTCAAAGACTTGACCGCCATAACCAAGCCCTTGCGAAACTTTCTCGCCTTGGCTGCCTCACTCAAGCCATCTACAAATCTTCCCAGACGACAGAACTCCGCTGCGTACTCGTCCACCGTCATGCTCCCTTGGACGAGTGCCTCGAACTGGCTCTCCAAAGCACTGAGTGCCACATCTGGGAAAAACTTCTCCTTGAAAAGCCTCTTGAAAGCCTCCCAAGTAAGCCCTGGCGCTGCGATCCTCGTATCTGTGCGATACCACGTCAAAGCGAGGTCGAACATCTGACTGCCCGCTGCCTCTATCTGCATGCTGTCTGGAATCTGTGCCAGCCTGAAGATCCCCTCGATCTGCTCTATCCAGTCATCCGCGTACAGGATCCCTTCTGTATCACGAAACTCCTTGGGCCGCATTCTCTGAAAGTCAATGATACTACCCGGCCTCGGATGCTGAATCTCATCTGCCTGTGGCTGAATCTGTGCCACCCTATCCACTACCGTCATGGCCACCTGGTGGGCGTTCTCAATGCCCAATCTCATCACATCAACCTGACGGTGCTGCGTGTCCATCATCTCCCTGAAGAACGCAAACAACTGCACGGCATCTACTGGAGCAAGAAGCGGTGGAGGAACCACCGGAACGACTGGGGTAGTCCTCGGATCGACAGGTGAAGGAGGATCCCCGAGAGAAGCAGATGCTCCCTCAACCGCAGGAGTGGTGAGTGGAGCGGTAGCAGCTGCCTGAATACGAGCCGGACGAGAGGTAGCAGACCTCTCAGTGGCAACTGCTGGGGCGGTACGACGAGATCGTGTCTTCGGAGGCATCCTGAACACAGATCAAAAGATGTCAATACGGCGCAAGATACGATATCATCAAAGAAGGACAGTAATATTTCAAAAGAAGCAATTTCAGAATAATTAGATTGAAATTGTTCCTAGTCGTGATTGAGTACACACTCATCCTAGATCCTAGATCCTATAGCAGGCTCGCAGCAGTACAACTAAGTTGTTGTACCACCACGACATCGCACTAATTGCGAATCGAGACCTGCATGGGGCCACCACCAAAAATGTGTCACGACCCGCACCCGGAAAATCGGGCATGAGTCGTGGGTACGTCCAGCCTACGCCGCAGCATCGGCGGTAGAACGCTGTCTAGGTCAACTATCTAGAATATAATCTCACACAAAAAAATCGGCCATGACCTCTCCAAAAGGAGGGCAACCACACAAACAAGTATATAAACTTGCCAAGATCTCAACTCCAAACGGAGGAGCAATATCATAATGATAATCACAATATACTCAATCACGAATCTAAGCACGATAAGATAACACAGAGATCTAACAACTATAAAGTCTAACCAACAACAACTACTACAACAACCACAACATCAAATAATAATACAACAATATCCAAAATAATATACAAACAAGGTCTCAATCCAAAACCGGAGACAAATCCGGTGCTAAAGCTAATAAAAACAATAGCAAGGTCTCAGTGATCCCGGCTACCAACCCGGAAATCACTCCTAAACTAGAGGGTCCCTGTCTGCACCATCGACAGGCTCAGGTCCATAAAACGTCGGACACCACTCCTCCGGATACTCTGAAAAATATGTCCAGTCAGGACTGGAGCAAGTACATCTCTAACAGCAGTTCCATTTAAATGATAAAAACTATAAAACAGTTATAGCAAGTAGCAAGAAGAATGAAGCAAGTATGAAACAAGAAAATATGTATAACTGGTGCATAAAGGTAAAGATGCATGGATATCAGAGCAAGATAGTAATAACTGCAAGATACAAGAAATCTACACTAAGAGTAAGTCTGTGCACATGAACGTGTAGTGAGTCCAGCATGAAAAATATGTAGTGAGTCAAGTCCAGAAACATGTAAGTGAGACAAGTCAAGAAATGCATGAGAGTCCAGACTATAAAGAATGAACTCGGTGTCTTTGAAATACTTGTTTCGACATGTAAACGGCTAGGGGTAAGTACGGCTCACCGCGCACTGGGTGCGCGGCTGCTATCATTCCAGATTAGACCAGAGGGAGTGATGCCTGATGATGCCAGATAGGAATGTTTACATGTCTACTCGAGTATTTCTCCGCCCCGACTAATACAAGTGGATCCAAGACCCGACACGCAAATCAAGATGAGTCCAGCCTGAACATGAATGATGTCTGTAGTGATGCCTGTAGGTGATGCCAGTAGTGATTCCAGAATAGAGGCCAGAAACATGAAATGTACGTGTCGCAAGTAAATGAATCCAGAAATATCAATCAGTGTCCCGTGTTGTGCCAGAATAATCAGATGATACTATACTAGAAGCTGAATCATAATAATCATCAAATAATGAAAACTATCAGAGAATGTACTCGCCTGACGTCCTGAGCAACTGGCGATCCGAACTGGTATCGCAAGGACCTAATGCGAAAAGCAAGGTTAAACAGGGTTCTAAAGAGTTAAACAGATATAAAATAACTAAAAATAGGCTTCTAGGGTCGTTCTAGGTCAAACGGGTCAAACCGGTGAAATCTGGGTCAAAAAGTTAACTCTGGGTCCTAAAAGTCAACTCTAGGTCAAAACTAGGTCAAAAGTTGACTTTGGCGGTCAACCGAGTCAACTACGGTCAAGTCTGGGTCAAACTAGGGTGCTCCTGAATTTCTAGGTCAAACCGAGCTCATTAAGCTAGAAAACTCACAAACTCACCTCCTTGAGATACCGGGATACCCTCGGTATCCGATACTTCAACCTAGGCTATATACCCCGCCTATACCCTCTAAAACCTATGCTAGCATGCGTAAATATATACACATATACATATAAAAATCACTCCAATACTATTCCTAGGCCATTGCTCAAAAACCCCGTTCGAAACTCAATACCTTGGCGAGATACCTTGATATCTCAAGGTATTTGGGATACTCTCCAAAACCCCTCTAACTACCCCTCTAGTTAGCTATCTAGGCTAATAGATATCCACACAAATATACCCAAATACCCAATACCTTACCTTACCTTACCTTACCCATAAATATATATATATACTATCTAGATATCTCTAGGTATGCATATAACTATATGTATATAGATATATATATACCTTAGATAGATAACTACCTATCTACCTATGTATCTATCCATAGATAGATCTATCTGTAATACTATCTATCTATCTATTCTAGTTATCCACTTACCTATCTAACTATTTATCCCTCTATCTAATATCTATCTAATTATCATCTATCTATCTATATTTCTATCTATCTAGCTAATATATCTATCTACCTAGTTATCTATCTATCTATCTAATCTATTTAACTATCTAACTATCTATAGATATCTATCTATATCTATCTATCATATATCTATAATATCTATTTACCTATCTACCTAACTATAGATATCTATCTATTTACCTAACTATCTATGTATCTCTTTACCTATGTATCTATCTAACCATCTATGTACCTATTTAACTATCTATCTAAATATCTAACACTCTATCTATCTATATATATATATATATATATATATATATATATATACATACCCCTCTCTCTCGCACACTGCTCTTGCTAGCTGTTGTTGCTGCTTGTACTGCGGCTGCTGCTACCTAAAACTGCTGCTGCTGCTGCCCACATTGCTGCTGAAGCTGCTGCTTGCTGCTGCTGCACCTGCTGGTGCAGCAAGTTGCTGCTGCTGCAGCTGCTGTGCCAGTTGCTGTCTCCCCCCCCCCCCCTCTCATCTCACATACACACACACACACCCCTATATATATATACATATATATATATACATATATACATCTATATATATATAACTAGATATCTATATATATATATATTCATACTCATCTACACACTCTAACACACACACTAGCACACTCACACACTAACAACACACACACACACACAAACACATATCTAAATATATATAAACACACATCTATATATACATATACACACTCACACACTCAAACACAAATATATATCTATATATCCTCACTCACACACACTCACTCACACTAGCACACACCCTCACACACACACTCTCACACACACTAGCACACACTCTCACAAACACACAACCACACAACCACACACATAACACTCATACATATATATATATAAATATATATACATATATACATAAACTCATATATATATACTTATAAACACTCACTCACACTCACACACACTCACCTACACACTCACACAAGCACTCACTCACACACTCACCTACACACTCACACAAGCACTCACTCACACACTCACCTACACACTCACACAAGCACTCCCTAACATGCTCACAAACACATAACCACACATATATATATATAAATATATATATATAAAAACACACACACAATATATATATACACATATATATAAACAAACACAACACAACGCACACCACGCCCACCAACGCACGCCCAACGACCCCGACACGCCCAAACACCTAAAAATATATAAAATATAACTCGAAAACTCTAGCACACACTCCCCGATACTAACCCAACGCGCGCACAAGCCCGAAATGAGGAAACCAAGTCAAAATGGCCGTTCGGTCATTTCGACGAATACGTGGTGCGCGGCTCGGAAAACCTCCTGAAACACACACCAAACGAACTCGGAATCGGCCTAAAATTTACCCACGCGCTCTAAACGATGTCTAGATCCTAGAAAATGTGCTCCGGCGTCGATTCTAGGTCCGTGGCAGAAACGCACACGCACTTAGAGTCGGCGACGACGAAAAGCCCCAAATTCGCCCGAAACGCTCGTTTCTCCGCGACACGGCTTCCCGTGTCCGAACAGAGACACGCACTCACCCTCAAGACACCCGACAACGTCTACCTAGGTCCATCTAACCTAGGGCATCACCCAAAATTGGGCCAAATTCGGATTTCACCCAAAATTGACACAAAATCTAATGTTAAAGTCTCTAAACACTACCCAACTAGTTCCAACTTCCTCCCACGGGTAGCCTAAGGGTCTAGGAAGGTTCTAAAATATTAATTACACTATAAAAGAGTAATTACAAGGGGAAATTTAGGGTTTACCTCTTGGGAGTTGGAATCCCAAGCCAAAATCTCCAAAATGCTCCAAATGCTCCAAACCAAGCTTCCAAGCTCCCAATCCAAGCTCCAACATAAAATCTAGGCTCTACCCACCTAGGTTAGGGAAGAATGTAGGGTTAGGGTTACATAAAGAAGGAGGAATGGAAGAAAGAAGGAAGAAAAAGGAAGAAAAGCTTACTTGGAGAAGGAAGGAAGAAGAAAGAAGAAGTGGAGAAGAAGAAGTGAAGAAGAAGATGAAGAAGAAGAGAAAGGGGAGTGGGGGCTGCTGTGTTTCACGCTGGAAATGGGATGGGGTCGGGTCTGGGAGCAAGGATAAAGGGTTATAACAAGCCAAAAGACCAAAATGCCCCTCCTAACTCTCGGTTTGGGTTTCGGGGTCCAAAAACACTCAAACTAACTCCAAATCTCTCCCACTAACCTTCTAAAAATAAAATAAATATTCTAAGCCCCAAAATAATTCTCACAAGGGTGTGGGCTGGGTCGGACATGGGTCCACTAGGGTCTGACATGGGTCCAGGCTAGCCAAAACCCTAAAACAATCAATAAAAATATAATACAATCAATAATTAATTATAAATACAATTAATTAAAAATAATGCACAATTAACCCAAATTAAAAATAAAAAAAAATGCCCGACTTGGAAATGGGGTGGTGACACCGGTGCATCTTGCCATGTGTGCTCTAAGAAGGAGTTGTTCATCAAGTATGAGCCTACGTCTGAGAAAGTCTCGATGGCGGATAAGTCTCAAGTTGCAGTATTGGGGATCAGGACGGTAGTACTGAAGCTGACTTCTGAAAAGTCACTTATACTGGAGAATGTGAAGCACGTACCAATGATCACCAAGAATCTGGTTTCTGAGAGTCTGTTATGCAAGGCAAGCCTGAGGATGGATATCAATGCCGGTAAGATGGTGATGTCCTAAAAAGGAACATACTTCGAAAAAGCTTTCTGTACCGAAGGGATGTTTAAACTGCAGCTTGTAACTCCTTTTGTTTATATCAATACAATCTCTACTTCTGGTTATTCTCTTGAGTTGTGGCATAATAGATTAGGACATGTGCATTATAAATGCATTAACAACATGTCTAGTCTAGGCCTTATCTCCAAATATGGGGGTAAGAAGATGGAGAAATGTAAAGTCTGTGCGCAGACGGAGATCGTCAGGAAGTCGTTCAGAAGAGTGAACTGAAGCACATATCTTCTGAAGTTTGTACACTCAGATATCTGTGACTTCAAGCAATTCTCCACAAAAGCCAGAATAATGCTAGTTGGTGCTCAGAAGATCCAGCAGTGGTAGAAGGCTTCAGTGATGCTAGTTGGTTCTCAGAAGAAGAGAGCGAGAGATCCACAGGGGGATATATATTTTCTCAACGGGAGGAGCTGCCAAATCGTGGAAGTCGAAAAAGCAGAGTATGCTCTCACGCTTATCGATGGAGTTTGAGTTCTATGCACTAGCAGCTGCAGCAGATGAATCAGAATGGCTTTGGGAGCTCATGTACGATCTTTCAATGGTTGGTGTGCAGATTTTGGCTGTACCGATATATTGCGACAACCAGGCAGCAGCAGCAGTAGCATCTAATAATATCTTCAATGGAAAGAAGAAGATTGTACGTCTTCGACACAGAGCACTGAACAATCTCATCAAGACTGGTGTCATTGCAGTGGTGGATGCTCGGAGTCAGGAGAACCTGGCGAATCCGTTCACTGAAGGCCTCAAGCGGCAGCTAGTCAAAGATACAGCAGGTAAAATGGGCTTGAAGGACCTCTGATATTGTGTCTTTGTAATCCTACCATTAAGCTTTATGTTATTAGTTCAAAGGAAATCTACTAGGCATCTAGCTTTTGATTCAAGGGAGAATCATTGACTAGAAAAATATCAGGTACAGTGGTTAGTCTTTCGGGACAGGGTGGGATACATACCCATAACCACTATGGTCTTCTATTTGTTCTTTATAATTATATATATAGAACAATTCCTGTGTAATGTTGGCTTCGACGCCTTAATGAGTTCTCGGGCAGAGTGAATGTCCGGCGTGCACTGCAAGAAGTACATATAGTTCAGCACTACAAGGGACTTGTATCCCATGGTACAGTGGTATGATACCACGATGAGGTAAAAGATGTAAAGCCTCGGCTGCGAGCCATGTCACAGCGCCAGTAGCACTGCAAATAGACAAGTAGCCTAATGCTAAAAAGACAGAGAGTTGTAGCAAAATACTACTAAGAGGTCGGTGACCTTATGCTACAATGGGTGACACCACATGAGGTAGCTAACCTCGGCTACAAGCCATGTTACAGTGGCGTAGCACCGCACGGAAGCACAAGGCTTCATGCTGGGATGTAGTATAGCACTACTAAGAGGCTAGTGACCTTATGCTACTGTGGGTGACACCACATGAGGTAGTTAACCTCGGTTATGAACCATGTCACAGCGGAGTAGCACCGCACGAAAGCGCAATGCTTCATGCTGGGAAATATCAAACTCTCTTAAAAAAAGGAACTCACCTAAGTGTATGGACAGAGATACATGCCGTCTCTTAAGGGTAAACTTGTAGACACCCAAGATAAATACACCAAAATCAGGTCAGCACAGGGCCTTTAATGTGCTACCGGAGGCACAACTGATGTCATTGTGCGAGTGGGAAGAACAACAACTATGGTTCAGAATTCAAGGCATAGTCCATTCTTGTATCGTACTGTTGTTTGACCCATGCAGGAAGATTCAAGTCGTGGGCGACATCTATCATAATGCATGATGGATAGTCATTGTGACGAACGCTTGACCATATATTGTGATATATGTGGAAGATTGTTGGTATTTTTTACTTTACTTTGGGAGTTTTAGTTCCACATTGGAAAACCACCAATGTGTATATCTCAATATATAGCTTTGCTTAGTATTGGTATATGCATATGGAGTGGTGGCCCTTCTTTACAACCTCGCTAATTTCCTTCCATCGCCCCAGCGAGCACGTCCCGCATACATTCCAAGAAATCATTGACATTGATTATCTAAAAAAATTCCAAGAGTCTCTTGAGCCGTATCAATTGGGTGATTGACACGCTCTTCTCCTACCTTCTCCAGCGTTGCAACCGCATCTTCACATCGACTATAGTCTGCTGGGTGTAACTCCTCCCACTGTGGGTTAGCCATACAAATATCCCCCTCCCCCGTGTTCAACGGCCCATGTACCTCACTACCAGATTGTCTAGAGTCATCAATATTGGTTGTAGCAAGCCTCTTTCTGCTTTCCATTCCTGCCTTGAAGACTTGGTTCGTATCCTTCTTCCCATGAGGATCCAAACTGCTCTTATTTCTTCCCCTTGAGCCAATACGGCTACTTGGAGTATACATTACCTCCTTTGTCCCAAATATGTTATCTTGCGTGGATTGAAACACCACAACATCACCTCCCACCTGGCCATTGGTAGGTAATGAGGCCTGGCCACTTATTGTTGTTGGACCATGTACAGCTTCCTCTTTTGACTTTGTAGTGCCTCCGGGATCAGTGTTGATTTCAAGCTCCATGCCCACGTTGTCAACACTATGCCCCACGACGTCTTCGTGTACTGGAGAATTCTGAGTACCTCCGTCTTCTTTGCCTCCCACCTGACCCAAATTCTTCTCCTGAGCTTCTCGCTCCATGTTGCACTCCTTTGTCGAATGCCCGAAACACCGACATTTATGACACGTAGGCGGCACCCATTCATATTCAACCTGTTGATGAAACACCTCTCCCGTGTGCACTTCATATTCCAGTCGGTTAGGCAATATGCAACCCACCGTGATTTCAACGAACACTCTAGCGTACCCCATTCTATCCTTCGCGGTGGTAGTATCATCCCGCCTTGATAGGTTTCCCTATCATTCTTGCTAATTTCATTAACATAGGGACATTCCAACATCTAACGGGAAAGTCAGGGAATCTAATCCACACTGGCGCCGAGTGGAGGACTTCCTTTTCACAGTAGGTGGTAGGTGACCATTCCTTCATGATTATCAATCTGCCGTCGAACGTCCATGGCCCTCCTTAAAGTACTCTATCCGTATCTTCTTTCATCCCGAACCTTACTAGATAGAAACCATTTTTCCGAGCGACAAACTCCATTGACCCTTTCGGTCGCCAAACTCTTGCTGCATATGCTCTTATCTGACCATAAAAAGGTCTATTGCCTAACACATAGAGTATTATCGACTGCCTCCAATACTCAGCCGGTTCAGCCATATCCTCTTTCGTGAATATTGCTCTGTATCCATTCCCCACTCGCTTCGGTTCCACGTAGTGCATCTGACTCTCCGGTCGACCCACATACCTTGGTGCCATTGTATCCGCCGTCGGTCTTTTGGCGATACGCCTTGCATCCCGTCCACCTAAGTGAACCTCATATCCTCTCACTTCTCTCCCTTCTCTGCCAGTCCTCCTCCGACGCACCATCGTGCAGCCCCCACCAGCAGACATCCCTGCACTGAGATCTTGATTCCGACCTCTCCTCCATCATCCCGTTGTTCAGGATCCCATGATTTTCCCAACCCCAATTCCTTGGATGCAGCCGCCACCTCCATTTATATATATATATATATATATATATATATATATATATATATATATATTGAATGGTGATAAAATTCATCCAATTTGCATCAAAAAGGACATTTTTGATAAAATTGTATTTTTGGGGATGATACGACAATGAAGATGGCATTTTGCATTCAAGAAGTATGGAGCATCTTAAGAGTTGGCGTTCCATTAAATAAGTGGGTTAGGAGCCAACAACAATGGGGCCCAGGTGATTATTGTTTTTGTTTTGTTTTTTGACTACTTCACAAGTAAAAAAAACTAAAAATCCAAAATACCAATAAATTTTAAATTTTAATATTTAATATTTTTATAAATATAAAATACTCAACTATGACCACGCATTAACCATCCCAAGTAATTTCTATGTCTAGTTGGCACGAGACCTAGTCGACTTCTCCGATCAGCTGTATTCTCCGAAGGAGAAGCTGAATCTGGACTATCAAGCTCCTGAGTTGACATCAACTAGCTCTCTTGAATTGTTATTAGAGATGATGGAGTCGACAACAATGTATACTGATCCATATTTCCGAACTAATCTATAGGACCAGCCTCGAAGCTGCTCTCGCCAACATGATAGGAAATCCCCTCTATAGCCTGGTAAGAAGTGCGAGGGCCCTGATGAGATGTCCCCTCTCCAACATGTTAAACAGTAGACCTACTGCTCCATCTCTGACTAACGTTGGGGCCATTAGCACTCAGCCAGACTTATCATCAAGTCTTTGTCATGTTGCAGGAATTGTAGCTCATCTATATAGTGAAATACAAAGGCCTAAACCAAGACCTTTGGGGAGGTAATTAGCTCTCATTTGGCGTAGTTGGTTGCGTTCTGCCACAAACATGCTCTGCAAACGTAGTTCATGACTATAATTGTATAACTGACAGATATAATTTATATACTTGTAAATATTATTAAATAATTGAAGCAAGTAAATAAAATAACAATATAATTTAATTTAAGCAAATTATCTCTCCAGTAAATACTAATTGAGATACATGATTTTCATGTTCATCTATCTCTTTCTGAGTAGTGGGTCCACCAAAAATACACCCGTTATTTTGGTCACCCATCTATAGGTTATGGTTAGGGTTTAATATTATGAAAATAATTTGTTGCTAACCTTCTATAAAAATTAAAGCAACAAATAAAATTGGAGCAAGGATTTACATGTTGTCTTGCTGCTTGTGCTTCCTAGTACTCTCTTTTCCTTCATCTCCTCTAGCCCGGTTGTTGATGCTCCACTCTATATTCCTCGGATTTCTTCAAACAACAAGGAACTGGCTTGCCCTTCTTCGCTACCCAACCTCGATCCGAACCCGCCCCATCCAACCAATCAAAACGTATAACTTTTTTTTTTTTTAAAAAAATAGTAGAACGTTACTGGAATTGGCATCCCAAGCCAAAATTTAAATTAGACGCCAACTTCAACAACGTCCCACTCGAGGGACACCAAGAGCACAGTGGCATCCCATTGCTTTTGTTTGACCCGCACCATTAAGTCTTCCCATTTAAATTTTCAATTAAAACACCGTTTCCATTGGTGTATCATTCTCCAAAATGCAATTTTATCAAAAATGACAGCTTTGATGCAAATTGTATAAATTTTATCCCCCATCCAAAATTTTCTGATAAAAATGAAATGGGAAGAAAAAAGTAGGAAGAAGAGGAAAAGAGTAGATTGTTAGGAAAGAAAGTTAAGAGATTGAAGAGAATATTGAAGAGCTATGCGTTGCCCCGCCCCTAACAAAAACTCCTATCATGTGCTGCCCCCTAATAATTTAGGTTGTAACTGAATCAAATGCCTTGTCTTTATCATCCATGGCAATGACATGCCCGCTCTCAACATAAAGCACCAAAAGCTTCCCAAAGGATCTAGCGAAACTATTCACATCCAGGCCTCTCGCGTTTCTGAGAGAGAGCATAAACACATCCATGGCCATGTCCTTGGCTTCGACAAACAAACGGAGTCATTGAGGACTATTTCTCCTTTTTCTAACTTTGCGACATAGTCAGCATACTCCTTCAGCTTCCTCGGCCTACAGAAACCATAGCTCAAAAAAACATGTTCCAGGTAAAATGATCTGAAAAGATGTAAAAAAATTATTCCCAAAATTTACAACATTGCACATAAAGTGTCCATTTCTGAACAAACGGACGACAAATAGTATGCCACGTTCCTTAGTGTTCAACCAAAGTTACAGTTTTCTATATATAGTGTGGCGTCAGATATGCTTAACCATGTAAGGTCCTTCAAGTTCATAACCCAATTTTCTGTAATAGTGGCGTGTACCTACACCAGAAATAACAGCCAATTTTGTGGACCGGTGCTCCCTCCGGGCAATCCTCTCTGCCTCTTCCATCAGGAGTGTCCCATAACCCTGTGCAGTGATCAAGAACATTAACCTCAGCAGCAGTGATCTCAATCAAAAAGCAAAAACTCAACAGACAAGGCGCATCTCAACTAATAGTAGAGAAATAGTTAACAATAGTCATTTGACATATCATTTCCTGCTGTAACAAGTGATAGTGATCAAATGCACACCCCGCACATTTAAGTCATTAACCATGGTATGGTTTTGAAAGCATATAGTTCATGTTACAAGCATGCATATTCTATTTCATAATAAGCATGGTATGGTATCCCCCACCACTCCAACCACAGAAACGTGCCACTTTCAAAACCATAGCTTATAAGTAGGACAATCGTGAGGACTGACTGAATTTAAGAGGATACCACCTTACGCTCAAGATCATTCTCCTAACTAAGGAATGCATCAAGTCAAACCAACTCAAGCTTGTATGGTATTCCCCACCACCACACACACACAGCCACTTTTCAAAAGTAGGACAATTGTCAGGACTGACTGAATTTAAGAGGATACCAAACCTTAGGCTCAAGGTCATTCTCCTAAGGCATGCATCAAGTCGAACCAACTCAAGCTGGGCATGTTCAAGCCGGCTTGTCTATGGTCTAAAATTTTCAAGCCAAGCTTGAGCTTGATATTACTTAGTTGATCTCGACCTCAAAATTATCTATCCCAGCTAGACTTTGACAATTGTGTTCAAGTTTGAGCTCAACTAGGCCTGTGCAACTTTTCTCACTCAAGAGCTCGAATCAAGTTAAGAGTGTATTTATACATGCAATATAGAAGGAAGAGCCCATTTAGTTCGTTGGTTGGGCAGCTCCTGTTCACCTAAAAATCAGTTTTTGTTTTTTTTGTTTTTGTTTTTTTTTTTGTTATCAGACCAGCCCCTATGGTCCACTTTCTCTTCTCTCGGCCCTCCGATCTGTTCTCCATTTTCGTCATCTACTCAAGTCTCCCAGGTAATCAATAGCCTGATGAAATTTTGCCATGTCTTCACTCGTAGATTAGTGCTCCATATTTTCATTGTCATATTGGATAATCAGATGACTTGTCTTTTTTATGTCATACTTACAGTGACATATCTATTGTTATATGCAAGTGATAACAACCATAGAACTCTTGTTTATATAAATATTTCCCCCTCCCCACAATGCAAAAAATCATGGTTTTGCTATTGATGAGGAATGTACCACATAGATGGAGTTGGCTAGCAATGCTAACTGTGTTATACAACTGCCACAAACCAAAAGCACAGAGTGAGGAGGCTACTATAGTGAACCAGTGATGGGGTTTTTTATGAACAAAGTGTCATTATGCACAGCCAAGCATAACAAGAATTTGTTAGGATTTAAAGAAGTTTTCATTAAAGATCTAGGTATCAATTTATTCATTTAACCCGAAGATAATAGAGAAGCATTACACAGTTAATGAATAAATTCTTCGCAATGAATGCACAATTGACTGCTTACCAGTAACCACATTACCTAGTGCTGAACACGTAGCTCCTAGCATATCATAATCACAGCAATATATAACCTTAATTGTTAGAGCAAAATAAGTACCTGGTGCTGCAGTTTGTCAGCATCACGTCCATGGACAGGAACTGCAGTTCCATATACGTGAAGTTCACGAACAATTGAGCATCGGCCCATTAGTTCCGGACATGTTGTGTTGCGACCACATTTACGCAAGCGTAACAAACCTACTAAAATATCCTGTCACACAGCAGAAGAAACTTGTCACGTGTAGTCCAGCATGTTCAATTTCTCAGCAGTACAGGAATAGCAATAACAACTCATCAACTATTGCAAAAGGACATTCACAAAGAGCTAAATACTAGGATAATATAATTAACATTGTAAAGGGAAGCTCTCAGATATTAACTAGAGTGACAATTATCAAGAGAGAGAACAGAAATTAGTTTATATTCCACTCTAATGGAGCTTCACTTCCAGCTTCCAAAGAAAATGAATAAAGTCATACACAGATTTACTAGTTTCTGAAAGCAACATGCTTCATAGATAGGGAATTATTGTCATGGCACGGTAATGTCCAAACTGATTCTGAGTAGAATAACAAAGCTTCCGTGTTTTCAAGTATAGATAGTCTTAGATTCAAATATAAGTTTGAATGTGAAGCTTGGCCTCCATGTAGAAGTGTAATCAAGACTTGACAACTTTCCCCATAACAAAATTTTGTTAAAGGACATATATCTTCAAGGAAATCAAATTGGAAACCTCATATAAGTTGGAAGAAAAGAAAATTCAGAAGAGAGACTTCCTATTTAATATGATTCAATTATGTTTGCTTAGATGAATACAATTGTATATAGAACATTTTGTGAAATCAGTTTCCCCAGCTTATACCACATGGGGCAGGCTATAGTGCAAGTATTTTTAGCAATGAGAGTGTAGGGGGACGATGACAGCGGTTAAGTCAAGAAATCAACATAAGGAAAAAAAACACTAAGTAGGCTCCCTGCAGCCACGAAGAAACCTTCAAAATTTTCTTGCTACCCACTAAACCCATCCATTGCGTTAACATCACATATGACTGTTACTTATTGGTATTGGGGATACTGCAAACCTTGGTTTAAAGATAGAAATGTAGTATACCAAACATGACAAGAAAACACTAGAATTTAAATTTCAAATTCTACCTGATGTGTATCTTCATATGAGAGAAAGGTCTCCCAGCCCTCATTTGCTGCATAATCACGTCTGACAAGCTCTACTTCTTCCGGTTTAATTTTGTGGTGGATGTCCTAAAACAAATCCATCAGACAATGTCAAAAGTACATCCATGTTTACAAGGAGAGTCACTTAATTCCAATGATATCAACAAACCTGAATCCCAGCTTCTCGTGTTCTAACATCACGGCATTTTAAGCCTAAATCCTCCATTCGAGCCAAAGCAAGCTCCCGAAGATTTCCCTTCTCCACACCAGAAGTAACTAGGGGCATAGGGATATCCCTTTGGACTCTATAAACTCGTGTCCATGGTGGTACCATGGATAAAATCCTCGCAATGATGTCCACCAGGAGCTCCGGAGGGTAATTTCTGTACCTGCAGTAGAAAGTATTTAAGATTCAATACATTACTTTATTTGATAAGAACTTGTTGACATATCAAAATTATAGGGATAAAAACTGCAGAAAGAGAGGACATCTATCAGTGGTATACTGCTACGTTTTAGTTTAGTTTAGTTTAATTGTGACTATACATTTTATTTTTAGATGGATTTCTAGTGCTATCAAAACAATTAGAAAACATGGTAACAAGTATAATAAGCCCAAAGCCATATGGAAGTCTCAAAAGAATTCATACTAAAATGAATGTCAAAGGCAAGGGAAATTGGAAAAGGGAAATTGGAAATTGGAAATGTCAGAAGATCAGAATACCTGCCAGTTTTCCAAAGCTCATATAGACCAGTTCCACGAATTACCAAAGTAGGATAAATTTTGAGACCATCTGCCCTAAAAGCTGGGCTTTCAAAAAATTCTCGAAAACTTTCCAAATCTCTTTCGATGCCAACATTTGGAAGATCAGGCATCATATGTCCTACAACCTAATGTACAAGAATAACCCAGCAAGCGGGTACAAGTATATAAAGGAAAATTCAACTCAGCTTCCAGTTTCCCAAAATATCATTTTCATAGAAATTACAGTCGTACAAAATTATAATGTAAACTTATGGAAGACATGCTAAAAAGGTTATAATGAGACAGAGACATGCAATATATAAAAGTAACAGTGACCAAGAAAAAGGTACTTGGAGGAACCTGCAGAGATAAATTAGCAAGCAATTTAAAATCTTACACGTTATTAGGAGCTTCCCATTACAAGCCAGAAACAACTTCCTATCTATCGCTCACAAGTGTCACGTGTGACTTGTTATTTCTCCATCACTTGTCCAGTGGCAGTTCGTCATCTCAATGAAGCCAGCACAAGCCTTAACGAGTTACATGTTGTCACATACAGGCGGGCCGTATTTTTGTTATTCCTCACTCCTAGAAGAACAGCACTGTAATTCACAACTTGCTTCACATGTATCCTTTTGAAACCAAAATCAGATTTGATAAAACAAAATTCATTTTTTGTAAATCATATCAGAAGAGATATAAAAGGGAGTTTTCACCATTCATAGTTGGATAGAGAAAGTATTATATGAGCTGTCTACTTAGATAAAACTTGGGAACCCGAATCAATGCAAAGAATAATGATGATGGAGAATAATTTTTGTAGTGCAAAGAATACTGAGGGTCTCTTCTCCTTTGATTACTCTTTGGTAGGAAAAAGAATGACCTCAAACTCAATTGGTTTATCCAAGTAGACATCTCAAGTAATATTTTCTCTATCCAACTAAGAACGGTAAAAACTCCATTTATATCTCTTCTATTATGATTTGCAAAAGCTGAATTTTGTTTTATCTTTTCTGATTTCGGTTTCAAAAGGATACACAAGAAACAGGTTGTCTTACAATGTTGTTCTTCTACGCATGAGGAACAAAAATACCATTAGGCCCACATATACATGGCAACAAGTAACTCGCTAAGGCTTGTGTTGGCTTCACTGATGGCGAATTGTTGTTGCACAAGCATTGAAAAATAAAAAGTCGCACGAGCCTAGTCATGAGTGAAAGAAAGATAGGAAGTTGCTTCTGCTTTCTTTGTGTGAAGTGGACACATGAATGCATGGAGAGAAAATCTCTTCCAATAAGTCATTTCCTGGTGGGCCCTTTATGTGTTGATTTTTCATTTTTTTTCCATCCGAGCACATATCTGGCAAACCAATGCTTGAGATCAATATAATAATAGTAAGAGACCAAAATTGATTAATAGATATGCTAGCACAATGATTATATCAAGATTCTTACAAATAAACCCACATATTAACATATATTATATAAAACAGTTCAATTCAAACCAAATCGTTTCAAGTATTAACATACGTGTGATATATGTGAATAGCATCATTTAGCATTAAGTCTACCCTAGGACTTCTTAGGTTGCAGCAGAAACCATCTAAGGAACATTCTACAAATTCCATTCTCATGTTTCTTTAAGTTCCATAACCATGGTCAAGTTTCCCACCCATTACAAATTCCCTTCTCATGTTTCTTTAAGTTCCATAACCATCATCAAGTTTCCCACACATTACAAATTCCCGGCTCATGTTTCTTTATGTTCCATAACCCTCACCAAGTTTTCCAACCATACTGAATGTTTCTTAGGCAATTGATGTAGATGTTTGAAGAGGGAAATGCACTTTAAGGCTGTGATTGGTTTGAAATTTTGAGAAAATTAAGAGGAAACAAAGATAGGATCTTGATGGAAAGGTTCACGATCCCATCCCTTTTTCTTTTCCACATTGTCTGTCAAAAAGGAAAAAGCTTAAAAGTATCTCAGGTTTATTTGTCAGTAACATAAAAGGATTAAGGCTGGACTTTCTTATCTATACCAAGATCTGATCCAAGAGCAAGAGCAACATGGCGAATGTAGTGCCTCATGTCATGACAAGGCAAACACCATGATGTCAGCAAAGCCATTGTGCTTTGGTGGAATATGCATCACCATGAATCACATCACAGCTGCGCTGTGCCACGTCAAGCAGCACCTCAAATCACATAACGTGCCTATTCTTTCTTTTCCCTCTTTTACATATCCACCTCTCCATTTCTTCCCATCATTTTCCTCTTTGTTTCCTATTACCCTTTCAACTTTTTTTCTACTCTCCTTCCTCTTTTCCTCTTCCGCTTTTGTGTTCCTATCATGTTTTTTATTTTCTCATTTTCTTCCTTCTTTACTCTTTTTCTTCCCCTTTTTCCTCTACTCTCCTTTTTCTGCATATCCTCCATTCTCTCTTCTTTGGTTCCTTTGTTGGTGTCCTTTGCAAGGTTGTAAAAATCGCTAGTCGGTTTGCAGGAACTAGGGATTAATCGGAGACTAGTCGGGAAGTAGTCGAATTAATCGTTTTTGAGTTTTTTAATTAAAAAAATTATATATATATATATATATATATGTGTGTGTGTGTGTGTGTGTGTAAAAGAAACATATATGCAATATATGTCATATGTCATCAAAGTATGAAGTACCCAAAGTGACAAAGTCATATACATAATCGTTTTGCGCTTTTTTCAGTAGTAGCAAAAAATCAGCAAAAAAAGAAATGCAAAGACAGGGTTGCGGCGGCTGTTTGGTCGGCATCGACGTTTGCTCGACCGGCATCCAGGTAATTTTTTTGGTTTGGTTTTTGGTTGCTGTTCGGGGTTTTAAGGGTTTGAATGGATTTGGGTTTCCCGGTCGGATCGGGTTTGTACCCGTATTTTTTTTCAAATGTTTTCAAAATCCAGCGCTAGTAGGCCAACTAGGCGTCCGACTTGCCGATTTTTCGGCCGATTTTAGAGATTTCTGATTTTTCGGCCGATTATAGAGATTTCTGATTTTTTTTTTGGCCGATTTTCTCCAAATCCTAGGCTGCCATGGCCGACTAGCGACTAGGCACCGACTAGTCAGTCGACTAGGCCGATTTTTGCAACATTGGCCCTTTGTCCAGCTTTCATGATCTCATCCTCTAGAATTTTTTTCTTTCGTTGATTTAATTCTCCATTTCCTCCCTCATTTTTCTCTCGCCTCTCCTTTTCCTTACACTCATATTCTTTCTATTGTCACCTTTCTCCTTGTTTCACTGTTCAATCAACTGATAAAGCTTGCTTAATGAAATTCTTTTAACTGACCCTAATTACTAGTACATTAAGTTTATATAACGAGTTTATGATATGAATTAGATATGCTGCACAGAAGAATTCAGATGACCAAACCTTTTCTTCATTTTCATGCTCTTATTTTGTAACATTGTAATTTTCATTTTGTGGGAATATAAAATTCCTACATGGCTTTAGAGAGTATGCATATTACTTTTAGCAACTAATGCTGAAATTTTGTCAATGAAATAAAGTAACCTAATTCACATTTCACATAATACTTCTGTCAAAAGCCAACGATGCATCGAAGCCAACCTTCACCAAAGAAGGCTCCAAGCAGAATCTGGATATACAAAGTTTTTATTTTTCTCTTTGTTCAAGGTTGCTTTAACCTCGGAATGTTTAGAGGGCCTCTCCACTTGATTTGGTGGAGTCAGGATTTACATGTGTGTGTGGGCATGTGGGTGAGCTCACATTCAAATTATCTAGCCAATAGAAAGTGCCGAACCTTGGTGCAAATTTAATATTGTTAGGGTAGCTCAACCCGACTTGATTGAAGAGGTCCTTGAGAAAGTAGTTATGACGACATCCAACCGTATTATATGTGCAGCACTCCACTCATCGTGTGATTTCCTGACAAAATAGGTTATGACGACCTCCACCAGCCTATTACTCGTGCACAAGATCTCCACTCAACCTATGGTATTCAGCTAACACTAGAGTCTAAGACCCTACCCAATAGCCTGGATGTTGTATCACAAAGAACCAAAGCATATTAACATCACAAAATCAGGTCTAATGTGTTTGTTTGTTTGTTTGTTGTGCAATAATTGGGACATATGGTCAGGTACTAAGCCAAGGAGATCCTGGCTAGTACTTACCCTTTGTCTAAAAAAAATAAAAATGTTAAATTACATGCATGCTTCGGATTAGGAAGAAAATCACCTATATCCCTAGTGATAGACTTCAATTGATGCCATAAAGGCACAATGGAATTATGCAAAAAAAGCTAATAAAGTAGACCCTAAGTTCCAAATTGCCGTACTTTATGTAACGTGATGAGATTATCCTATCACCTATCCGAAGAGTTTATGAAGTAAGTGGAGGAATGAAATCCTTCAATTAGGCCAAAAGAAGTGATGTTCTCAACAGAGAAATTCAGGAAAACAAAAAAACATCCAAGATAAAAGAAGATTGAAACATTTCTTTAATTGTTTTGTGATCGTCTGACGAGTACCTAAAGATATTTCCGGTCAAAAGCTACATATTTTCTTGTCAAATGTGAAATGTCAGATAACCTAAATGATCATTCGGTGTAATACCTCCGAAGGAATAAAAACAGTAAATTTCTATAGTACAGTTTATGAGGTAACAAGAATTTGGAAATTAAAAAGTTATAAAAAAGAAGTCAATTTCTTAAGGCAGATAGATACAATTAATGTTTTTAAAGATAATAATTTCAGATAAGCAGTTTGCACCTTGAAACCAGCATCCTTTGCTAAGCAAAAGCAATCAGCTACAGCAGCTACTGTGTGACCTCTATTAGTGTCACGAGCAACGTCTTCATATGTGCTTTGAACTCCAATCTCAAGTCTTGTGCAACCATAAGATAACATTTGACGTAAATGAGGTCCTAGACAGTAATCAGGTCTCCTGATAATCATCAACAACCAGATGATAAATTTTTGCAGGTTTATGAAAAAATAAAATGATCCTCTAACATTTATAACTCAAAACAAAATAATACTACTTTGTTTGATGTATTCTCCACGAATATCTAACAGCGGAAGAGCAGAACATCTTCAAAGAAATAGCCACTCACGTTTCAATTGTCATGCCAATACATTTGGTTGACCCATGCTCTGAATAACAGACAGCCTCCTCAACATTTGCAGAAGTATGTCCTGATAAAGCATCATGAAGATTTCTAATGAAATAATCACGATAATCAGCAGGCAAAGACATGAAAGTTCCACCCATTAAGATGAACTCAACCTGCAAAGATTTGCATAAAATAATTTGAAGATGATCCATTTAAATATCTGAGCCATTTCAATTATGTCATATCTAAAACTAGAACGGAAAAAAAAAACACCTACCTTATCCACACTATGACCAAGCCTTTTTAGTTGATCTATTCGGCTTCGAGCTTGGACATATGGGTTATATCTGAAACCAAATAAAAAATAAATGATATCAGTTAGTAAGTAATAAATGAAAATATAATTCTTCATCGTCAACCAAACCTTTATATCTTCAAAATGGGGTCAGCTACATAATATAAGAAAGATCCATAAAAGATTTGACAAGTTTTTATGAAAAATTATTTAGCTGACATCAACCCCTCTACGTTAGTGCAAAAATTCTTACCAAGTTAGCTATGAGCATGAGAGGGTCATACCATAAACCTAGAAGGCTAGTTGATAGACAGACAGACCTAGCTCATGCAACCAAGGAGGATCCTCCAAGTTCTCCTAGAAATAAAGAGTCTAGACGAAGAGTTAAGATGATACAATTTTTTTATAGGAAACTTTGCATTCATCTCTATGACACATTAAGCCGAATAGTGAAGAGGAATACAATCCCAGTCAAATGAAAATTTAATTGACTTTATTAAATACAGTACAAGTTTATAGGCATAAAAACATACGGCGTCAAAGCCTTTATATCAAGGTATGGAGTATAGGTTTCACATGCATGGAGTATAGGAGGTGGTGGTGGTGGTGGTGGTGGTGGTGGTGGTGGTGGTGTTATTATTATTATTATTTAAAGAAGTGAAAAATATTTGATACATTTAGGCATAATTTTAAGTCATCATCATCCAAACATTTTCTCCTATCATAATTGGGGTTAGCTATGGAGCATAAAAAAGCTTCATACAAGATTTGACAGTTTTATCACAGGTAGTCAACATGACGTCAACACTCTAAGTTGGTGTCAAATTCCTAACTAAGGTAGGTATGAGCATGAAGCAAAAATTTATGTATTATTTCTTATTTAGCATTAGGTTTGAGTGTAATAATATTCAACGCTTTTGAATTTTCACCAACAATAGGTACTTTTATTTTATTTACTTGTTTTTAGACAAGGCAAACGTGATAGATAGTCTTGAATAGGAACAATTTTAAGATGGACGAATGTCGTGAATTTATAAATATACAATTATACATCGACAAATGATAATAGTTAAGGTTTAGATAATAAATTTTATTGACAAAATAAATCATGTCACTCACATACACAAACTATCATTGTATTGGCAATAATTTTTTTCTGTACTTCTTTCTTTTTCTTTAGTTTCTCTTTGGTAAATTGACCTTGAAAGAGACGCACAAATTGATGTATTGGTCGGTACCAGCGGGTGTAAATATCGGATCGGACATGTTGAAACAAATTGAGGTATTGGTCGGTATCGTTGGTGTAAATATCGATCGGATATGTTGAAAATAAACAATATAGCCAATACATATCAGTATCAACTATAGGGGTCCTTTTCTTCCATTCTTCTCTGATAAGGGCTAATTTCTCAGTAATATTGGCAAATACCACATCCATTCTCACTGTCTCGGTTCAAGGTCATTTAGATTTAGGCCTACACGTTACTTCCATTCACTTTCAGAACTCCCAACTACTCCTATAATTAATACCTTAACAATCCTACGCAGTGCATCGATTGGTCTTTTGTTGCACATGTCAACATCATCTCATACGATTTTCTCTCAACTATCCTCAATTAGTGCAATATTCCACTTGTTAAGAATTCACTCATTTTTATATTTATCTTTCAAAGTATTGTCGTTCATACATCTAAAGCATTAAAAACTTGATATAAATAAGGGGCTTTGCTAACTAGTGCCTTAAGGGCAATGCTTAAGGTCATTTGTTCTAAAAGGTGGCCTAGACGGCCGCCTACGCGGCGCTAGGCGGCGGTGCCTGCCCGATGGCCTCCTAGGTGCCTACCTAGTCCTTTTCGACGTCCGACTATGCATAATTTGGAGTTTTATGGACTTTTTTGCAATTTTCAATAGATTTTGTGGAAAACAAATTAAAAAATAAATTGACCGCCTAGATCTAGGCGTCCGCCTAAGCGGGCTAGGCACTAGGCGGCGAATGCCCGCCCGACTAGCGCCTAGCGCTTTGCATAACATTGCTTAAGTTATTCAAAATAAGGGCTTTCCTAACTAGTGTCTTAAGGGTGATGCTTAAGGTATTGAAACGAAAGGCTTACTTAACGGGTGTCTAGGGCAATGCGTAAGGTATTGAAAAGGGCAAAATAAATTTAATTTTACACACTTATCGGTAGAATACCCTTATTTCTATTTATAACCTTAAATGAATAATTTAAACCTTAATTTTTCTTAAAATCTTGAAATTAGGAACACTTTTTTCCTCTTGTTTCCGTAATTTATTCTTTACTAGTCATGTTTCTTCTCCTTTCTCACCCTTCTCTTGCTTTCCGTTATGTAATATTTCTCTTCCCCTCTCCTATACAAGCAATATCCTCTATAGTTGGCACCATCAACTCATCGGCATGCACCCTCATCTCTTTCTCTTATCTTTCAAAGTATTATTGCTAATTCGTCTCGGGATAAAAACTTATACGAAGGGCTTTGCTAACCGGTGCCTTGAGGGCAATGCTTAGGTATTGAAAAAGTGTAATTTATTTACTTCTACACATTTATAATTAACTAATACCTTTATTTCTATATATAACCTAAAATTATTTATTTAACCATGACTTATTCCTGATATCTTCAAATTTGGATAACAATTTTTCTCTTATTTTCCTCTTCCTTATTCACATGTTCCCTCTCCTTTCTCTTTAGGGCTGCAAAATGGACAGGACAGTCCGTTGTCCGTACGAGTCCGGCTCGACAAATGGTTCGACCGCAGACCGTTCGATCGAATAACGAACAAAATTTGGACAATTTTCTGGGTCTGTTCAGAAATTGGACCCGGGCTCGGTCAAATCTATGTCCGGCCCGAATGTCCGTGGGCCAACAGTGGAGTCAAGGGTTTAGTAGTAAAGAAAGTTGTTTACTTTTAGGAATTAGGTTATATATGAGTACACGGTTGTTGGCAGCAACAGCCTTCCTATTCTTCTTTCCATCATTTTTCCAAACCAAATGGCAAGAGACCGCCACCAAGCGACGACGCCTCAATTTCTCATCAATCATGCAAAAATTATCGGGCCCTGGCGATTCATTTTCCAACAACGGTAATTCGACTCACAATATTCTCCTTGATCTTCTCCATTCCTCATAAATTCCACCAAAATCATGGGTTTCAATCCATATCACCAACACTTTATAACACCACCAAAAGAAACCCTTATTTGCCCAGTAGAAAATCGATCTGCCAATCCCAAAGTGTTTCTCTTCTTTAGTTCTTTGCGTCCTCCGTCTCTTTGTTGTTTTGCTAGCCATCAGCCATGGCTTCTCCACCAGGACCACAACCAAATCCAAGCATATCCAAGTAAGTTTTGTCACTGATTTCTTATTCATAACATGGCCGTGTACTTGGTTGTTGACCTGTACATTTAGTTCTCCACTGATTGCAAGCTTTGTACTGTCATATTTATTATTTTTTTGTTTGGGATTTTTTCTTCGAAATCATTAAATCTGGGGAAAAGGTCCAGTTTGTAGTATTTAGATTTTCATTATTTAGATATTTCATCAATTTTGATTTTTCTTTTATTATATAGTATACCAAATACCATCATATTCAAGCAAATACCATGTAAATCTTGCTTTTAGGTTATACGTAATGCTGCTTCTTGCCGAATCTATTTAATCATTATGGTAGATAGCGTTGTTGATGAAACAATTCATCCTTATTGCTCCAACCTTCAGGATCTATTATGTATTGGACTTGTAACATACATGAAATATTTATTGTAATGGTTGGACAAAGAGTCATGTTTTGGAAGGAGTTCTGCTTTTGAACAGAGAGTCATGTTTTCTTCATAGTCAAAAAACTACACAGCAACTAAAAGAATCATTGCTAATTTGCTAGGTAGGTAGTGTCTTATATATTAGCAAGTAACCCTCATGTCCAACAAACAAATGCAAGTTGCTTGAATCACATACACTTGTTCTTTCCTATGCTCACAGACTTGTTCTTTCCTATGCTCAAATCTTGATTTTTGTATATTTCACACATTGACTCACAGACACTTATTCAGACTTCAAATGTTCTTTCCTATACTAGTCTAGAATCTTGATTTACCAAATACCATAATTTGCAATTTACAGTATATTTATTGGGTTTTTTTTCTCTTGAGCTGATGAGATCATAATTATTATATATTATACTGAATTATAATGCTAGAAGCCAAGAATTTTGATTTGCCCTTTATAGTTTTACATGGTATTGAATCTATTGATGTTCTATACTGGAGTTTATTGACTTTTTCCTATGCATATGAATTGCTACTGAATTATTATTTTTAGGTTTAGATGGTGTTGTAAATGCCCAACAACATCAAGAGGATCCCACTAGTGATGATGACATTCAGATTGTGGATGGCACGGGTGGCGAAGAGGAAAATCCAAAAGCTAATGGAACTGCTGATGGAACTGAAAAGACATTGAGGAAAAGAACTTCCCATGTATGGAATGAGTTCACTGAAATTGAAGAGCAAGGTAAGGATGGTATTGTAAAGTTGTTTGTTGAGTGCAACCATTGTCATACAAAGTTAACTAAAACTGCGTATGGGTGCACAACCACATTCAAAAGACATTTAAATAAATGTCGTGTTCGTCTCGCCATATATATATATATATATATATATATATATATATATATTGGGTAAAGATCTTTTACTCGGACAACCTTCTGATGGTGGTTTGATTGGGCAATTAGCTCTCCACAAGTATGATAAGGATAAGGTTGGGGAGTTATTGTCTACAATGATCACTGTGCATGAATACCCATTTAAGATGGTTGAGCATGAATTTTTTGTGTTGTTTTGCCAAATGTTGAATCCTGAGTTTGAAAAGATATCACGAGTGACTGTGAAAAGTGATTGAATGAAGTTGTATGCATCAGAGAAGAAAAAGTTAAAAGAAGTGCTAGGGAGTGTGAGTAGAATTAGTTTGACAACCAATTTATGGACATTAAATCAGACCATAGGATATATGTGTCTCACTTGTCATTTTCTTGACTCGAAATGTACGCTTCAAAAGCGGGTTTTAAACTTTTGTAGTCTTCCACCACCACATACTGGGCTTGCTATTGATGATGGTATTTTTGCTTGTCTTTTGGATTGGGGAATTGAGAACAAAATATCTTCAATAACACTTGATAATGCCTCTTCAAATGATGTAGCTATGAGAAATTTAAAGAAAAAAATTTCAATGAAAGGTAGACTTTACTTCAAAGGAAAGGTTTTCCATGTTCGATGTTGTGCACATGTTTTAAATCTAATGGTACAAGATGGACTGCATGAGATAAAAGAAGTAATTCAAAATATTCGCGAAAGTGTGAAGTATCTTAAAATGTCACCTCAACGACTTTATAAGTTTGTGGATATAGTTAAACAGTTGCAACTTCCTGTCTCTAAAAGTTTAGTACTTGATGTCCCTACCCGTTGGAACTCAACTTATGCAATGCTAGATTGTGCTTTAAGATTTTTTTTTTTAAAAATCTATGTATCAAGAGAGGGATCCTTCCTACACTTGGCTGCCATCCACGATGGATTGGGAGAGGGCTGAATCTGTATGTAAGATTTTGAAAGTTTTTAGTGAAGCCTCTAATGTATTTTCTGGTACTTCTTATCCAACTTAAAACTTGTTTCTCTCCGAACTTTGGAAAATTAAACAAACCTTGAATGACAAGTTATTGGAATTTGAAGGAACTTTTTATATGAAGGAAATGGTGGATAAAATGAAGATTAAGTTTGATAAGTATTGGGGTGATTGTAATCTACTAATGTCTATTGCTGCAATTCTGGATCCTAGATACAAAATGAAGTTGATTGAGTTTTGCTTCCCTAGAATTTACCCAATTTCAAAATCTGAGAAAAATATAAAACTTGTTATTTCTTCTTTGCATGAATTGTATGTTGAATATGCTTCCAATACTACAAAGAAAAAGAGTTCTAAAACAGATGGTGGTAATACTTCTACTAGCAGTAATTTAAAAGGGAAGACAAAAGGTAGGTCTGAGTTTGAGTCGTGGGCTAAAGAGTCGGATATGGCATCATCTGAATCTGAGTTGGATATTTACCTTAAGGAAAGTCGTTATAAATGTGATGAGCCGAAGGAGAATTTCAATGCTTTAAATTGGTGGAAATTAAGTACTATAAAGTACAAGATACTGCCAAGCATGGCTCGAGATATACTCTCTATTCCTATCAGCAGTGTTGCTTCTGAATCTGCATCTAGTGCTGGAGGTAGGGTTCTAGATCAATTTCGGAGTTCTTTGAAACCAGAGACAGTAGAAGCTTTAATATGTAGCGGAGATTGGATACGTTCAAAGTATCTACTAAAGAATTCAGAGGTAAGAATTCATCTAATTTCTTCACTTTATGATTTATTAGATTTAAACAAAAGTTATAGTTTATCTTTATGCTTGATGTTTAACACTTTTTACTTATGTCAATATGAAGGTGCAACATGATGAAGAGGATATGCAATTGATCAATTTTGATTTGTTTGGGTGTGATTGGACTTTGGAGATAGAGATTTTAGAGGTAATGTTAGTTAACTTTGACATCATTTGAATTGCTTTTATTTGCTTATATTTGACTGATTGGTCTCCATATCCTTTTTACTAGTTCTCTGTAAAAAAAAAATTACAAGTTGTAAAACAACAATTGATGACATTAAAAGTTTATTCTTCTCGTCTTCTGAGAAAAAAAGCATAAAAGGGCTGAAAAAGGTCATCAAATCATGACCAACTACTCCAGTGGCAAATGAAATGTAACTATAAACTGGCATACACCAGATCAAAAGATAACATTATATACATGAAGCAAAAAAGATGAGCACAAATTATTTCAGCAATTGAGATGGCACAAGCTCGATTCATATGTCAGTTTTTTTTTTTTTTGAGATGATTCATATGTCAGTTTAAATCAAGCTTTCATACCATTTTGTATCTCATAAAGCAGTTGTGCATTTGTAAATTAAGTTGAGCACTGTATGTTAGCATATGGATCTACAACCGATTAAGGGTAGCACAAGCTGGTTTCCATTATTTAGTTAAGAACCTGCATTAGAGGGAAAAAAAAAGCTAATTTTTCTTAGTAGATGATGTTTTGTAAAGAAGATGTTTTTCTTAGTATAATCACCACTAAAGAAAAGAATTCCTTTACATGAATTGCTACTCATTAGTAGTTTGTATTTTGCAGGTTCAATATTTTAGAAGTTACTACTGTCCTATAGAGTATAAAGGATTCCATTTTGCAGGTTCCATTTTGCAGGTTCAGTTAAATCATTGTTGTACTAGTATTTTCATTAGCCTCCATTATTTTCTTTTTTTATGTTATTTCCACTTATGCTGGTGTATTACTTAATTTACTTGCAGTGAAATGGATTACTCTAAATCCATGCCAGATGTGAAGCAGGTGGGAGATGATTCTTGTTGCTTAACTTGCTTGGCTTCTACTTCATCTGATATTGAATGCTTGGCCATGTTGAGCTGGACTCTTTTTGGAAGAACTAGTAATGGTTGATTACAGTTAGGAAGTGAGCACACAATGTTCTATTGCCATTTTGTGTCTTCGTTAGCATGTTCTTTGTTACCTGTGGATTATTGACTTCATTGAACAATTTTAGGCTAAACTTTTTGTTATGTTTTGGGATTAAAATTTGGAACATTTGGTTGTATTTTTATTATATAGGCTTGGAACATTTGGTTGTTTTTTATTGTATGGACTAGGAAAACAGTTTGAAACTTGGCCAGTTTTGACTATATTAAATTTTGTAACTTGGCTGGTATATATAGCATTAATCAAATATCAAAATGTGCTGCTGGCTGGTATTTTAATATAGCAGTAATCAAATATCAAATTGTGTGCTGCTGGGAGTAATATAGCAGGTTTTTGAATTTTGTTTTTGAATGATAAGAAATATGGTCTTTTTAAATTCAACAGTTAGTTCGTGCCCGTCCGGTTAGATCTGGTCCGTACGAATGGACCCGACGGGCCGGACGCGTGCATGCGCAAAAATTAATTGTCCGAGTCTGGAAAAAAAAAATTGTCCGGATTTATTCGGATCGGACTCAGGCCCGTCACATAAACAGAGTGGTGTCCGTGTCTGTCCTATCCGTTTACACCCCTATTTCTCTCTCACTCCTCACTTTTCTACTTCATTTTGTCCACCCCATGTTTCTATCTTACTTGCAAGCAACAACGTCCTTGGTGGCTGGCACCAGAAACTCATTGGCCAACACCATCATCTTTTTGTGACTGGTATTTAACATTAAAAAATTTAACATCCAATTACATCGTGTAAGGTTTAGGATATGAATAAAAATCTAGTCTTCCATTACCATTACAATATATTGAGTTGAGTCTTGAATTAAGTAGTTCTGCACATATCCCGGTTTGTTGCAATAACGAGAGACTTGGTTAAGAGGTGATTCTTACATACAATATTCGACTCCAGCGAAAATACACCAATTCTACCGACAAAGGTTACTACACCATGTTCAACTCTTGACAATTTTATAATAACAGGTAATAAAATGGTTGGGGAAATTATACCTAGCCCTGATGGCCCTCATGCTGGTGGGCTCGTACCCAGTATACGACTGCGTACTGTACTCGAAGTCCGAGTCCGGTCCTCCCGGACAGTAGACGCATATGTTCCCCGTAGTTGCGATGTGGGGGCAGCGGTGCGGCTTCGACATGACCGCCACCACCGCGATCCCCGACGCGGTCCGCACCGGCTTCGCGCGGAGCCTGGGGAGGAGGGCGTCGCGGTCGGCCTCGGGGACGGCGGCGATCATCTCGACGAGCTTGGGGGCGCGGGCGAGGCCGTACTTGCGGCAGGCAGCGGACTTGAGGGCGTTGAGGTCGACGGTCTCGCCACGGCGCGAGAGGTCGGACATGGCGGAGACGATCTCGGAGATGGCGCGGACGCGGGCCTCGTCCGGGGAGATTCCCGGCGGGAGGTCCACGCCGCCGCGGCCAGGGGCCGGCTTCTTGCGGGGTTGGTCCGCCATGGGGAGGAGGAGGAGGAGGAGGAGGGAGGGTTTGGGGGGGTTTTGGTAGGGGGCGTTTATTATTTATTTGGCTAAATTGCAACTTGCCCTCAAAAACTTGATACCCTCAACTTTAAATTCTAAACGCACTACATTTTTTTTTTGCCTAGGACAATTCAAATTTTTTTAATTTATTTACAAATTTGTCATCCTTTTTTTTGCTGGAGGAAAACCCTAAATTTGGTATAAAAGCCAATATTCTTTTATATTTTCTATGTTCTCTCTTCTTCCTATGCTTCTTCATTTTTCTAAAATCTAATTTCTTCAAATTATCAAAACCCTTCATTATAATGCCTATAATAGTTAAATAAATTAGTTTAGAATTAATTTATGTTTGATATACGAACTGATGAACCCTAAAAATTAAACTTGAGATTTTAAAAAATCGAACATAATTGACAGTCGGACTTCAAAGCTACAGGATTGTAGACAAATTCTACAGTCCTATAGTATATATAAGATTATAGGAAGGCCTATAGTCCTATAGTATATATAGGACTGTAGAAAATCATATAGTCATGTATTAGACAGTAGGAAAGCCTATAATCCTATATTGTATGTAGGACTGTAGGAAATCATATAGTCATATAGCATATGTAGGATTGTATGAAAGTATATAGTCCTGTAGTATACCAAGATCCAATGTACTCCAACAACATTGGGTCTTGGTATACTATAGGACTATAAGCTTTATTACAGTCCTACATATACTATAGGACTATAGGCTTTCCTACAGTTCATATATAATACAGGACTATAGGTTTTCCTACAGTCCTACATATACTATAGGACTATAGGCTTTCCTACAGTCCTATGTATATTATAGGATTGTAGAATTTGCCTACAGTCATGTAGATTTGAAGCCCGACTGTCGACTCTGTTTGGTTTTTTAAAATCCCATGTTTGATTTTTAGGGTTCATCAGTTCGTATATCAACCATAAATTAGTTCTAAAATAATTTATCTAACTATTTTAGGCATTAGAATGAAGGATTTTGAGAATTAGAAGAAATTAGATTTTGGAAAAATAAAATGAACGTGGGTTGGAGGGAGAAGAGAGAACATAGGGGGGTTGAGAATTTGGAGTATAGAGAGTAGAAATTTAGAATGAAGGATTTTGTGAAGGTTTGGGGGGTTGGCTGTCCTGAGTAAATTTTGGGTTGTCCTAAGTAAAAGTTACAAAAATCTGGGTTATCCTGAAGTAATGGACTGTCCTAAGTAACTTTTGTAGTGACTATAAAATTTACCCAACTTTAATTGGTGTTAACTTAATACCCTCCACTATATAATAATTTTTATATTGATACCAAAAATTTAAGAAAAGACAAAACTACCCTTCTCTTCCCTTCCCTTCCCTTCCCAACCCACAACCTTCCTCCCCCCTCCTTCTTTGGTCGCGTCCCCTAGCGAACCCCTCATGTGCCCCCTGGAGAACCACGCGTCGGTCCTCTCTCTCCCGCAGCACCCCTCTCTATTTCCGGCGTCGGCAGCGGGAGGGGATGTCGCAACATGCAACAGCAGGAGGCGAACGGGCTGGGGCGCGGGAGGGGGCGGCGTTGGCCGACGGAGTGGTGGGGAGGTGGCGGGCGGGGTGGGGGCTCCGTCAGCCGTCGTAGACGAGGGCGAGGAGCGCCATCTGCGGGCGCGGAGCTAACTGGGGTCGCGGCCGGAGCAGGGTGTGGGGGAGGTCGCAGGCACGAGCGGGGGGGGGGGGGGGGGGTTCGTCGGCGGGAGAGGGGGGAGATTGTCGGCGGGAGGCGAGAGGGGGTGTTTGGGGAGGGAAGGGGTGTTTGAAGGGGAGGGACAATTTTGTCCCAAAAAAATTAGGGTATCAAGTTAGCACCTATCAAAGTTGAGGGTATCAAGTTGAACATTTTTTATAGTTGAGGTATCAATTACAATTTAGCCTATTTATTTTTATTATTTTCTCACGTTTACTCACTTGTCAGTTGTTATGGGCTAGATACGTGAGCCACATATGCTGCCATCGTCGTCCAGCTCAGCTGGACTCGGTTCGGTTCGGCACACGTAACGTGTGCGAGTACGCGTCCACATTTGCGGATGCTGAATATCGATACGATTTCCACTATCGGATTCGGATTGAGACCAAAAATAAATTTTTATTTGCTTTTTGATTTTTGATTTTTGACCATTTTAAGTTTTATAGCTATTGGGCTTGATTAGTACTCAAACGACTAAATAATTAGTCTGTTAAATTCTATTAAATTCTTATTAAAATATGTGGTTAAGGGTTGCCTATATAATTCCTATAGTTTGTTTGTTTGCGACACACTTGGAATCAGCAACAAAATCTGTCTTTGTTCTTTTTCCTTCAAAACTCAAAACCTACTTTTTTATCGTGTTTTTTTAACAAGCTAAGTTCGGTTTGTTTCTTCCGAAACTGTGTGCAGTAATGGAAAACCGGTAACAAGGAAAGTTTTTTCTTTAGGAGATATTCGAGATAAGTCTGCACATAGACCTCGAATAATCTCTTAGGATGGTACTTTGTACATGAGTCATCTACATAGACCGTGTCACTCCCCATTTCTGATATACGTATTTGGAACGTATTATTTCTTACTTGCATGATAATTATGTTGCATGGAGACTAGACCCATTCTTTGGTTTAGATTGGTTCATGGTTTATTTGTTTGGGTTAGTTTGGTCATGAGTTGAACCCATGGTCTAAACCTCAAACCTAACTATATAAGCCAACTTCTTTCTCTCTCTCTTCCCTCATTCTCTCTTTTTCTTCATTTTAGGCAAGTACACCTTGCATGACATGAAAAAACCCTTAGATTTTAGTTCTTACTTTTTTTATTGTATTTTATTTTTCTAATATGTGTACATTCTGATTCTAAGTACTTCTAATACTTGGAGTTTTCGGTTTTTATGGGTGAATTTTGCTAGATCTACATTTTAGTTAAGGATTTTCATGTATTCCATGAGTTTTCCTTGGTTTATCGACTTAAACTTAGTATCTTTGAAAACTAATCATTCTATATAGTAGAGCATTCAATTTCGTGTGAGTTTGACTTTTGTTTCACTTGATTTTGAGTTAAAATAAAAGTTTTTATGAAAAAACAAATTTTTGGTTTTGAGCTTTCCGCCATGGCTGAACTTGTTGTTTGGAGAAAACGAAGTGTTCATGCGGCCATTCTCATGCAGCAGACTATCATGCGCCCAAGTGATTTGTTACATGCAGCAGACTGTCATGCGGCTAAGTGATTTGCCTCATGCAGCAAACTGTCATGCAGCCAAGTGATTTGCCTCATTCGGCAGACTGTCATGCGGCCAAGTGGTCTCATGCGCACTTTACCCTTAGTGACTTATGTGCACGAATGGTTATTTTACTTGGTTTATTGCTTTTATTAAATTATTTTTTATTGAATAGGTATGAGCTATGAGTTGATCCTAAATTGCAAGTATTGTGATTCTAAGGGAGAATGGACTTAGTGACCAGACTATGTGCTAGAACTCACGAGATCAACTAACATTGGTGACTTGACTCGACTATTGGTATCTGTGCTGATACACTTACTACGTGCTATGAGTTCCTACGTGTTAAGTGTTCATACGCGATTATGTTACATATTTTACACCGAGGTGTACCTACGTGTTATACGACAAGTAATATGATACTATTCCTCCAGCATGGACATGATAGTTGGCTAATAACCAAGCGTGGCTATGACTTGTGTTGATTGTTGCATCACGCTGGATGAATCCAAATTGAACTGCCAAGTGACAAAGTGTATTCATGTCACACCCAGTAACAGAATACGGAGACGAACATGGCCAGCTACCCTGTACAAGGTACTATACATCGAACGACCATCATGGTTATAACTAGAAAGAGGGGTGCATGCTACAATCAGGTCACTTAGGGTCACACGAACATCTATGTCTCAATCAATCAACAAGAAATAGTAATCATAGAGCATATATGATAAAGAAATAAGGCATCACAAACGCTTTCTCAAGATGTTATGTGTCATACCCCAATCTCCAGCAAGTTCGATCATCCCCGCTGAACATAAATTACCATGCAGCGCTCCCGCAGGATAATCGTTCTCATCGGGACGTGATATCGTACGAGCCTGAAGTTGCGCTCGCATAAGGTGATGACGTCAAACGTCATGGTTATCATCGAAACGACCAAGTTACAGCGAAGGTCAAGTATTGTGTACCAAGAACACATCAGAGTATACACAGCGAAACTCTCGAAGGGATCCAAATAAAAATTCCATAAAGGAGAATGCTACAAAGGCGATGCTACACTCTTGCTCTTTCTCTTGTCCATAAAGGTACTTACCGTTCCATACATCATATCCCGTATATCCAAGCTGAGCCACTACACCTGCGTACTTGGAATTAATGCCCACAAACGTGGGTCAGTACACAGCCGTACTGGTGAGCGGGGTAACCCACTCGTCTAAACCAACACTAAATAGATAGTGAATGCAATAATTATATGGTGATCTTTCTACTTGAATCCTAGATTCATTTCACGGCAGAGGTATGACATGTTAAGAAAAACTATAAAGCAGGTTAAGCATGCAAGCATTCAACTCAAGCAAATATACTAGCAGTTTATATCCAAACTCAATGAAACTAAGCATGCAAATTCGTTCTACTCAAACCCGAAGCAAAGCGAACCTATCGAGCCATATCGCACTCCAAGTGTCACGCTCCAGTCCCAAAGTATATGGAACCAGGCCACGTGGCATTGGCCAGCTGACACGTCTCTGAGGGATTGCCCAATTTAATGGACCCAATGAGACGTGCTACGCTGTCCTAAAATACTAACAAGTTTAATACTAGCATATCAGGTAATGTCTAATCTCATCCACAATATAACAAAAATTACTGAAATAATGCTGGATAAGAAGTGTAGAGTCTGAAAAGTCATAGTACAACCCAGATATGTCTGGTGGAAATAAACCCACTACAAAAGTAATATAAGAGTGCTGAAAAATAGTATGACTAGAATATCCTCTAACTAGATAAGGAGGCTCCAGCTCGTGATGATAGATCTACCAAAGATCAGGGGAACTCTGATGGCAGCACCTCTAGCTTCTCCTCGGATGCGTACCTCGTCTCATGTCCCGGTCCGTATACCGTAGGATAGTACGCCTCGTCCAAATCTGGAAGGGAACCAGGTCCTCAGAGGGACGTAACAAGATACAAAAATACATGACATATATAAATACTGAATAAAATAAAGGGGTGTGCTAACCATATAAGTGAATGCAATATGAAGACAACCTTGGTACATATGAGTAGGCGTAGGCATAACGTCCACTCTCCGAAGAGCGTGGTATCTGAACATGTAACGTCCATCATTCCGAAGAATGAGGTATCTGCAAATATATACATTTGTATCGTTCCGAAGAACGCGGTATCTGAATAAAGGAAGTCATTGGATCCGTGGCTCCTCTGGATACTACGGAGTCTAATGTGTGTATCCCATACGCCTACTAGTTGTCTTTTCCGCCCAATGCAGATATACAAGTCGAATACACGACGTGTATACCACGTAACTAAATGCCAAGTCACAACTAACTTAATAGTCCTGATTACGTGCTAAACCGTGATGCATGTCACACGCACCGGTAGCTAGTCGAGTACGCGAACCCGCATCCCAACATGAGTTACAATCGTGATGCGTGTACAAGTGTCAAGGTCTAGGAAGATATCATAATACCTTCACAATGGTAGGTGAGACTGCTAGTGTCTAAGTCAGTTACACTACATATCGACGTATTCGTCGACTGTACCCGAGTCAATCTCGGACGCGCACAGTTATATGTATATTGCAACAAGATATCATACAACAGTTTATAATTTAAATTAAACAGTAAAATCAGGCAAGGTATACTTGCCTACGTCCTCGAGCTGTGAGTGCCAATAACCTGCTCCTGAAGTCTCACATGTACGGTCCAGCGATCCTATATATATAATATAATAATATCATCATCAGTCACTACAATAGTATGATCATGACACACTATGTTGCAGTAACGAACTGACGCAGGGTCACGACTGTCCATCTAGCTGGATTACGTGTGCACGTAGCTAGAACGTACACGTGTTGTTCCTTATAAAAAAAAGGTAAACATATACATAATTAATATTAAAATATGTATGTATGTATGTATATATATATATAGTAATGACCTATACATATAGTAATTACATATACATATAGTATATACATATAATATATAGACATATACATATACATAATATACATATATATACTATGTATATGAATATCATAGTTATATACTCATATACATATATATAATATTTATATATATATGTATATATTTTAATACTTTTATATATACATATATATATATACATAATATATATAAACATTAATATATATATATATATATATATATATATATATATAGTATATATACATAATATACATATACTTAATAATATTTATATATAATACATAATACATATAATAATACATAATAATATTTATATATAATACATATATATTATATATATACATGATACATATATTATATACATATAATACATAATAATACATATATATTATATATATACTTAATATATATATATATATATATATATATATATAAATAATATACATATATATTTATATACATAGTATACGTATACATATAAATAGTATATACATAATATATATATATATATATATATATATATATATATATATATATTATATATATATATATATATATATATATATATATATATATATATATATAATATAATATAATATATAATGCATATATTATATATAAACAGAAGCAGGATCGTGAAGAGGATGGGAAGCTAAACGCTTGAAAGGAATTTTATTGATAGTAGTAAAATATTACAGAGGTACACTCAAAACACACTGAACAAAAGAGCAGAGTAACAACACACTAGCATAAAATGTACATAACAGAGAGGTCTTGGCCTCTATTTATAATACATGAGAGTCGGTATCGACCGACTTAACAACTGACATGTGCTAGTGGAGAAACTGGCAGCTGCAGGTAGGATTCCCTCTTATCGTCGCTGAGGTGAGTGCACGTCAACGTCACTATTGCTTTTTCTCTTTATATTTCCACCGTCCACGTAGCAGCAATTATGCTGAGGAATAAAGTAAGTGTGGTCCACCATTGTCGGCCATTATATAAAGAGATTCTCTTTATGTAAAGTAAAGTAACCAGTAGTTGCCACCTGTATTCTGGCAACAGTGCTTCTTTAATGCATGCTGGCATCACTGCTTTCGTCATCAGATGGAGTAGTGACTCTCCTGTGCATCTTTTTGAAGAAGGTTTCTGAGTCTTCTTCATCATGTTCCGATTTTGTGGAACTAACAGACATAGTATCTGTCTCAAATATTGAATCAAATTGAGTCTGCATGTATTTCATGCATTTCTTCTTCAATTCTTCCTCAATATATATGTATATTATTTATATATATATATTAAGTATTATGTGTATATATATATATATATATATATATATATATATATATATATATATATATATATATATATATATATATATATATATATATATATATATATATATATTAAGTATTATGTATATATTAAGTATTATATATATATATATATATATATATATATATATATATATATATATATATATATATATATATATATATATATATATATATATATATATATATATAAGGCTACGTATACATATATATTTGTTAAGAATGCTCGGGATATTACCTCGGCCATATTATAAATTGCTATAGTCTCAGATCCTGGTAGGAAATTGTAACCATAAGTTTTCAGATTTAGAGTTACAGATTCATATAAATGATTATCTGTCATTGACAGAGTCAAATTTGGGTAAACATTAAAGTAAACTGGACCATGGCAGAGACTAGTCTGCATTACTCCCATTAGAGATTGGCTCCAGTCTAAAAATCGATAATTTTATAAGGGGTAGTTAGTGCTTTATTATTAGCAGCACTAAGTGTCTGGGTAGTTCGTTCGCAATATTTATTGGAACGACTCCTTCTTTAACACAATTAAGGTCTGCACCACTATCAACAAGTACAATCAAATTGAATATATAATACTCATTATTAACGAGCATATTTATTTTAATGTACCATTTATGGGTAATAAATAAATCCATTTTTTGTAGAAAATTATTTTTCCCTTCCTCTATCTGTCCTGATTGAACAGACTGATTCTCCCCCTCTTGTTCTTGCGAGCAGGAAGAACTAACTGAGGATTCACCTATTTTGGTAGTTTTTTGAGATAAGTTATCTCGTTCTAGTTTATCCAATCTTTTCTGGATATATTGATCTTGAGATTTTAAATTTTTAATCTCAATCTTCAAAGTTTTTATTTCAGATTGGAGTTTCTACATAGTAACAGGTTTAACTTGTCTACTTCTATACCGGGATATTACCTCGGCCATATTGTAAGCTTCAGGAGTAGTAGTCTGAATAGGAGTATTATCCTTATTCAATTCTTCTCCAATTGCTTCTATAATTTTATTTTTTATTTTTGTACTAATATTATCAGTACATAAGACTTCAATAATTTCCTTTTTCTCATTGAGAGTTATGGTATTTATGGATAGCCCATTCATTTCTATTATAGATTTATAATAGTTAATGTCTTTCTGCGTAACACATTCGTTACATTGGCAATTCTTACCACATTCATTTTCTGACGAACTATTAATTTCATCATTTGATTCATCATTGGATGAACTTTCTTCATAGTCAGAATTAATCATTAATTTGTAAAGAGTTTTTCTTAACCCTTCATCTTCAATTTCTTCTAATTTCTTTTTTGTATAACATTTATTAGCATAGTTGTCTAATTTTCTACATTTGTAACATTTAATGATATTTTTCTTAGAAGATTTCTTCTTTTTACTGTCCTTATTAACAGTAGTATTTTGCTTTTTCGCTGAATATTTCTTTCCACTTTGGTAAATGCCTCAATATAATCCCAGTAGGAGTAAGGCATATTAATATTCTTCTCTTTATGAACTAATAATTTAGTTTGATTTGGGTGTAGTCTCCATGATTGAGGTGTAATGATGTGTCGTATGATTATTTTGCTATAATTCACATCACTTCTAAAGTCATTGGCCTTCTGATAGAAATGCTCAATTTCAACAGATTTTGTTGTAAGCAAAATTCTTTCATAGACATTTCTATCTTTTCCCTGTACTGGAAACATATTATTTTCCAGATATTTTTCTTTAACTCTCCAGGGATCATCCATCATTGGGATGTCAGATTTCTCCAGTTGAAGTATCTCTTCTGTGTAATTATTCTGAGTAAAAATTATTTCAATTTCAACTGCTTGCTTGTAGGAAGAAACATTGGTTTCTTCGAAGTCTTGAACTTCCTTATTTGAAGATTTTCCTTTACCAAGAACAATTTTCTTGATTTTCTGATATCTCGACTCATTGGAGCTCGAGGCCATGGGTCTAGGAACCCATGGTTGTTTTCCTTTACTTCTTTGACTCATTGTCCTACAAAAATTCATGAGTCAAGAAATCAGGAAGTGAATTGTCAGTTCCTTTAATATATTCAATATCAAAATCAAATATTGCTAATTCAGCTTACCATCGAGCAAATATCTGTTTAGATGCTAAATTTTTAACATCCTTTTCTAAAACAGTTTTAGCAGAACTACAATCAATTCTTAATAAGAATTTCTTATTAAGTAAATTATCTTGAAATTTATGTATACATTGAATAATAGAAAGAATTTCTTTCTTAATAGTTGAATATTTAATTTGAGTATCATTCCATTTTCCTGAATGATATATCACTAATACTTCTTTATTGGTGTTAGGGTTTAATTGTTTCAATATTCCCCCATAACCAATATCACTAGCATCGGTTTCAACTATTTTAAACCATTCAGCATTGGCTAAATGTAAGCAAGGTAAATTTTTAACCTTTTGTTTTATTAATTTTACTGCTTCAGTATGACTATTAGTCCAAGGAGCAGGATTTTTCTTTAATCTTTGATATATATATATATATATATATATATATATATATATATATATATATATATATATATATATATATATATATATATATACGTATAGTAATAGGGGAGGGTATACATGTGTCGTGTCCAGGGGGGTGTTCGTACGGGGTCGTCGCCAGCGGGGGAAGGCGGAGCTCCGACGGGGAGGGGGGGTCATGCACAACAACAACAGCAGCAGCAGCAGCGGCGGTGGCCGAGGGTGGTCGTCGGCGGGGGGAAAGTCGTGGATGGTCGGGGGTGACGGTGGCGGTGGTCGAGGGTGGCTAAGGCGGCGGGGGTGAGCGGAGGGCAGTCGGGGGTGATGGTGGGAGGTGGTGAAGATGATGTCGGTGATGGTGGTGATGTCGGTGTTGCTGTTGGTGGCGGTGGGCGGAGGCGGCCAGGGGGTGGTGGCGGTGGCGAGGTCGGTGGAGGAGAGGGTGAGGGCGGTGGTCCAGGCGGTGGTGGTGGTCTGTGGTGGTGGTGGCTACGGTGGGGGGTCGGGGTGAGAGAGGGTAGTGGTGCGGGTGATGTTGGTGATGGTGGTGTGGGTGGCTGTTGACGGCGGAGCAGCCGCGGGTGGTGGCGGCAGGGGGTGCCTGAAAGGAGGGAGGTCGGAGGGGGAGTTAGGTCAGGGGTGGCCGGAGGTGGAGGTGGATGTGGTGAGTTGAGGGAGAAGTCGGGTAGGGTATTTATAGGAGTGGGGGGTTTTAGGGTTTAGGTGTGAACACTTACAATGGGTTGTAGGCTACATTTAATGCATGTACATGCATTGAATGTAAACCTAAAATGAAATGGAGGGTGGAGAATTATCCATGTGTCTCCTCCAATGGGAGGTGGACACCTCACCCCTCCTATTTGCACAAAAGTCCCTGACAATTCATAAATTGCACAAAAGTCCTTAAAAATTGGGAAATTGCACAAATAAGGAATTGGATGAGAAAAATACCTTATTTTTGGGGTGATATAATGCACTAAAATGGTGTGTAGTGTTTAGTAAGAGTCTTGAGGGTGTAAGTGTGGGTTTGGGTAGGAGTTGGGTCTAGTTTTGGGTGATGCTGGGTCATCGCATTAATTTAATTAAAATCAATGCGCAAGGTGTTTTTTAATTAATTGGAAATATACAGGGTTAAAATTTGGTAGAACGCAAGCATCATGGACGTAATATACTTAAAATAGAATAATTTTATAATTTAGTTTGGACAAAACGGGTTGATGTTGTGTCCCCAATTTCGATTGGAACGGACAAAGAATGCAAAGTTGGAATTAATTAAATTTAAGCACGGACGTTTGTAACGGTTTTTGTGCGACTAAAATGAAGCACAAGATAGAGTATTTGTGAGTTACACAAGGGTCAGAATAGGAGGCTGGCATGTTTAGGAAAAATGTATAAAATTTGTTTGAGGGTAATAGCCAGTGCAGTGCTCTAAATATCGAAGCAATGGTAAGGTGCACTAAGTAATATAAATATTGCACAACAAATATAAATACTGTAATTAAATTCTAATTGGCTCTAAATTAACCCTAATCTCTTTATCTAAGCTAAGTGAATCTAAATTTGATCGAAGGGGTTTACACCAAGCCTCAATATCCATCCTCAAAATATGCCATAATCCAAGCCTCAATAAAACCAGTCCTTGATGCGCACACTCTTGCCCGAGGCAAGGTGGCGCCGCCGCCTACACGAATGCACAAACCAAACCAAACCAACTCTTATCTATATAAAGTCACTGGCCAAGCCATAAAGAACTATCCAACTACAGTTCGACCCGATCTAGCGTTGAGTAGCTAGCCCACTTGGTCGTTTTAAACCGCCAGTACCATGCCCAAGACACGTTATCATTTGTTTCCTCCATAGCCGAACGATCTCGGTGCCCCAGAGCCTATCTCGTTCGAAAAAACCAAACCATGTGCGCAACAGGTTGTCCGTGACCAATGTAAACTCCAACAATAGGTACGACTAGAGAATCGAACCTTCTCATCCCAACAAACGATACTTGCCTCGATCCATTTAATGCACCATAACCATTCTCCAACCATAACCCAAGGCACTATCTCAAGTTATCCCCATAGGCACTATGTCGCTTCTCGACACAATGCTCCAATTGGTGCAACACTCCTCGCTCAGAAAGCTCCGTGGCACAATGCCCCAACTGTGGCACAATGCCTTCACCGATGCAGTTGTCCATTTTTGAATCACAACTGCACGCTTTGCTTGACAAAGCGTCCAACTTGATACTTGTGTACGGATGCACGCTCGCTCGCCCGAAGTGCCTTGATGTTTCAACCAGGATAATCTACTCAAGCTATAACTTTCCAAACGCAAGACCAACTCAAGCCATAAATCCTATCCAACCAAATGACGCACACTCTATGCACGCCACAATACGGTGATTCCAATTATTCTAATCCAAGTGTCCAAGCCATTATGTGTGTTCCATATAATTAGGCATAAAGGAGTTGAGGAGAAGGGACAGAGCCTACTTACCAAGTCTGAATCTGCTAAGCACTATGCATTGCCGATACGGCCGATCCTTTGAATTTATGGTCCGATGCAAAGCACGATCTACTCAATTGGTATGACCGTGCGAGCAGGTCGTGCTCTCCAAATCATCCGACCGATCGGACTAAGGAAGACGGCTTTATCGGTCCAATCCTGCTATCACAGTACTGCTCTGAACGAACACCTGATTCCATCGAACTCCGTATGCGATTTGCACATAAAACCAACTCAAATTAATACTTGCTCCTAAATCTAACAAATCAAAATATAACCAACCATTGCCTCGTTTAATTTGACTCAGCGTAATGCCCCTTGTGGTTGTAGGGCATTACATAATATACCACTTAGCATAAGGTTCATCCTCGAACCAAACCAGTATCCATTCCTTTCTCGTATGTCGCTTGACCATTTCATAACTCTGCTCCATTCAACTCACATTCCCCTGATCCAAACTCAATATCTCGTTTTGCGCTGAACGCTCGCACAAATTTTATATCCCCACATCCTTCTTGCATCTCAATTCGAATTTTATATATCGCTTAGTTTGGATCATACACATATTTAAGGCATCCCTGAAATACATACATTTCAGTCGAGCTTAGCGATAGCAAATTTGGACAAGTTACAAGGGTATCTTCATGTCCAAGACATTCATCACTTCACTCTCGACTGAATCGATCCTGGCGTTCATCCATAACACATTCGCACAAGCGATATTCTCAAATATGATGATTATCCTCTGACGATCTCTCTACTTGACCCAAATCAGTTCGTGTTCTGACTCAGTCCATTCTCTAGCAAGATCCAACATACGCTCCAAGTTCTTGCACATTCCAAGCGCAATGTGTAAACACCCTATTTTTTAGATAATTTTTAATATAATTTTCCCGGATGTTTTCGGCATTTTGGATGAAGAACCGAGGTGTTTATGAGCTAAAAAAATTTTACAGGCAGTTTATGGGTGCTAAAATATTCTGAAAGTAAAAATTTATTGTGTATAATGGAGAACCGAACGCATGGCATTTTTCGGTGAATTTATTGGACACCGGAGCAGCGAATCGAGGACCAAAAGCTGTAGAATTGTGAACCGAACCCGAACCAACCCCGATCAAACCCATCATCGCGGGTCAGAACCCGACCCGCTGCAAACCCTAGGCGGCCGTGAACACTGTAGCACAATATAAAGCTGTACCTTGGAGTCCGTGCCCTAGGCAGCAGCCACCGTGAGAATTCCCTTCACAGCCACCTTGCTCTTTCCTCACACAGAGCCGACGCCCACCTCCGCCTGGCCAAGTTCGCCGCCGCCGCCGTCTATTACCCGTCAGCAGCCAACCCATCCTGTCCCAACCCCCGGACGCCGCCGCCTCGCAGCCACTCCTACTCCTCCCTGCCGATCGTTCCCCTCACCGCCCTCGGCATAGCCGCTGACCCCAACCACCAGTTCCCCTCTTCTCAGCCGCGCCTAACCCCGATTCCCTCCTACTCGAGCAATCCCCTGCCCGCGTCAGCCCTCGACGCATGCCTCAAGCAGTCATGCCGCCGCTGCCGGACTTCCCCGACGCACCCCTCCCCGAGCGAGATCGACGACTCGCTGCCGTCAAGCCCAGGCGAGCCGACGACCCCGCTGTCCCATCCTCGCTCGACGATCCGAAGCCGACGCTGCTCTCGCGTCGCCCCGTTGATCCGAGACAGAACCCTAGACTCGACACCGTGTCTCAGCGGACTCGAGAGATCTCGCTTCGGACGCAAGCAGCAGACGCAGGACACGACCAGGACGTGGAATTGACGCTTGGACACGTGAAAAACAGTTTCACAGAGCCCTGTTCAGGTACCAATTTCTCCCTCACCATAGCTCTGTTTTAGATTCCGTCAGTCGCTATGCATAGACTGTGTAACCCTCTCGGTGTCCGTGCAACTTGCTCGGTGCATCGCGTCCTGTGGTGATCGCACACCGCGATCCAAAAACAGGAAAACCAACGCCCTGTTTCACCCCGGAACTGAGTCCGCCCCGCCAATCGGGATGACTTGGTCGCACGCGGTCTTTACCGAACCGTGCGCGACGTTGATACGGTCGTGTAGGATTTTGCAGAAATCGATTCGGAGGTGCGTGCACCCCGGAATCAACGCGTATCCGCCGACGACACTCCGTATCCGTCCTTTCTGGAACACGCTGTAACTTTGTGTATGCACGTCGGATCGAGACGAAACTTACGCCATCGGACTCGTAGCAATACGTTGGTCCTGTGACCCAAGTTTGGTCCGATTCCGAGAACGTTGACAAAATCACGTATCGTGGGCCCTACAAGCTCCACATGACGGGTGATTTTGAGATCGGCTCATCAGAACCCAATTTTGGAAGTTTCGTTGGGTTCGTATCATCGTTCCTGACTTGTTGACACTGAGTTTGAGAAATTTGGAGACCTTTGACCCTGACGCGCTTTTCGGTGCAAAGTGGCCCACATGTGGACCCCGCTTTAATCCGAAAATGACCTTTTTGCCCCTGTGTCCAAATTGGACGTAAGGACAGGCCTTTCTAGCTATTTGACATCTTCTGAGACTAGTGGTGATGTTTATTACAGCTTTTGGAGTAGTACCTACCGGATCCACCGATACCAGGACGACAGTTGATATTCAAACCTCAGGCAAGTGTACCTTGCCAAACTCTGCAGCTTAGTTATTTATTTCCCTTGCTCTATATATATTGCTGTACATGCTCAACCTAGGACCGTGTGACGTACTGAGCGTTCGATTATCAGTCGGGTGCCAACACCGTACGCGGTGTTGGGTACGGTCATCTAGAGATGGACATTCGTGACACTTTATATTCTCGTACTTGTCTTACCAAGTACACATTGACCCAGGACACTTGACACTACTCATGAGACAGGATTTTCCCGAGATATTCGTGGTGATTCTGTATAGGATACAGGACATGGACATTATATTCTTAGATACTTTATGACTTGTGCATTAGTTATGATCGCGCTTTACATGGGCATGAGACGTTATGGTCATGATATGCGTGGTTACATTGGGTGGGGAGAGACACACAGGCTACAGGCTGTTTATATATATATCTTCTATTATTGAGAGGTCGTAGACTCTCGGAGCAGAGCTAGACCCACTACCGGTTATTACCGCTACCGGCTCCCCGACACAGAGCTTGTAGTGGCTCAGCCTGAGACTAGTGATGCTCTCACTTGCATTTTCACTTAGATGGTTACATATTTACCCCATTGTTTCATTTAGTTATTTATTTGCTGCACTGCTTATTTATTTATTGGCATGAGCTTTCTTGTACCTTGCTATGTCCCCTGAGGACCTGGATCCGGATTTTGTCCCCAGATTTTGCAGACGAGGTTTATCCCGAGATTTACGGGACCGGAGCAGGAGCTGATCCAGGAGCTGTACCACCATCTGAGGACGAGGTCTTAGCTGAAGACTTCTCTTGAGCATCCATGTTTATGCTCAGTTTTCATTATTTATTTCAGTCTTTTATATTCTGGTCTGTTGAACCATTGTACTAGATATTTAACGGGTTGTTCCCCGAAGTACTTTGTGAGACTATCTGATGATTTACATTCTTTATTTATTCTGTGGATCATATTTCATATCTTGTCTGGATGAGATTAGTTGTACCATGATTGTCGTAGACTTGTTATATTACAGCTTAAGTATGCCCTGATGGATTCAATAAATTGGGATTGTCCATCGGTGCGTACTGCTGACCATTGACACGCGTCTGGTCCCACGGTATTTTGGGACTGGGGCGTGACATGGTTTTTGTGGTGGCCCATGCAGATCTACGACTAAATTGTTCAGTTTCAACTTAGGGACTGAACCAGCCTGCCCTAAGGATAGGATAAGTTCTAGGTTCTCATCCATCATTTAATCCATCGTTGAACTCTATATCGACTTGAAATTTTTACTTGAACTGCATCCTGTATTGAATCCTCTGTGCGTTCTTACAGTTTATATTTTGATTGCAGAGCAATGGATTCCGGGAATAGAGATGATATTCCTTTGGATACGCCACACGACGCTGTGGTTAATTATGGAGACGGAGTGACACCAGGGGATGGTGGACAAGCATCGCAGAGTGATCACACCGGACAGCCTCATCCAAGGTTCCGGAGAGATGACATCCCACCTCCACCACAATTAACTCCCCAGATGCCAGTATTTCTGCCCGGACAAGCCATGGACGGGCAACAGATGTTCCAGATGATGTATGCCATGATGCAAGCACAGCAACAGATTCAGCAAGAGGCCCATCGGCAGGAGACCGAGTATCTGAGGACCAGCCTGGTATCCGCATTGGAGCAGGCAAATCCCCCAACAAGGAGAACAGCGACGGGATGACTGCAGTCAGAATGCAGTTAACTGATAATGCGCACCACTGGTGGTTAGCAGAAGAAAGGAGACTTGGACAGGACAGAGTCACATGGGAAGAGTTCTCCAGACTTTTCCAAGAGATGTACATTCCAGCCGTTGCACGGTCAGAGCTCAGAGACAGGTTCAACCGCCTTATCCAAGGCAGCATGTCAGTGGAGGAATATAATGCGGAATTTATTTGCCTGAGCCGCTTTGCCCCGACATTGATTTCGACGGAAGAAGAAAAAGCAGAGAACTTCTTTGACGGCTTAAAGTTCGAGCTTCAGAGATTGATTGGATCGGTAGCACCTACATCTTATACCGATGTCCTTGCAGCAGCCCGACGCTTGGAGCGCGTCACTAGAAGGGAGTCTAATCTGAAGAGGCCTATCACATCAGCACCATCCAGGCCAGCACATGGGGATTCAGCAAAGCGAACCCAGAGGGGTATGCCAGATAGAGCAGCACATAGGGACAGACCTCTTCCTACTTGTCACCACTGCGGCAAGGTAGGACACATTGAGAAGGAATGCAGGCGTAAGTTGGGACTATGTTTGAGCTGCGGATCCAGCCAGCACTTTTTCAGGGACTGTTCCGAACGCAGAGACGGAGCACCAAGACTAGCATTGCCTGCACCACGACCAGCTTATCCAGCAGCAGGAGCCCAGCAGACAGGAGTTGGTGGGGTCAGACCACCAGCCCCAGGAGGGAACCAGCAGAGACCCCCCCTGGCACCACAGGCAGCTTTATTCCAGCAGGCTCAGCAGCAGCGAGGCCCAGCACAGGGGCGAGGACAGGCATTCACTTTAGCGATTGAGGAGGAGGCTACAACAGGCGAGGTCATCGCAGGTACTATTCTAGTAGCTTCATTACCAGCTGTAGTATTATTTGATTCTGGAGCATCGCATTCATTTATAGCAGCTAGTTTTGTAGCCACCCATAGAGTAGCTACCGTACCCCTCCCGAAGATAAAGAGAATTCTTACGGGAGGTAGAATTATTGCGGTTAGTGACGTTTGTAGATCATGTTCTGTAGTCGTATGTGGCCGAGAAATGCGAGCGCAGTTTCTGATATTTTCTATGCCGGATTATGATATCGTACTTGGTATGGACTGGTTAAGTCAGTACCATGCGACTCTTGATTGCCGACTTGGGCGGGTTATATTTAGACCGCCAGGACATCCATAATTTGAGTTTCTCCGAGGAGCAGTAGAGCAAGGAGTTCAGCCTACTCTTAGGGTATTATCTGTAGAAGGGGAGACAGGTTACCCAAGAGTCATATCAGAATTTGTGGATGTATTTCCTGATGATTTTCCAGGTTTACCGCCTGATCGGGAAATAGAATTCACAATAGACTTAACTCCAGGAGCAGAGCCAATCACTTCAACAGTTTATCGGCTAGCACCCAAGGAGTTAGTGGAGTTGAAAGCACAGGTTGATGATCTTTTGGAGAAGGGTTTCATTCGGCCCAGTGTTTCACCTTGGGGAGCACCCATATTATTTGTGCCAAAGAAGGATGGATCAGTACGGTTATGCATCGACTACAGGGCACTGAATGCTGTGACTATCAAGAACAGGTATCCCTTGCCATGCATTGATGACCTATTTGATCAATTGAGTGGCGCAAGGGTATTCTCGAAGATTGACCTTCGATCCGGCTATCATCAGATCAAAGTAAGGAAGGAAGACATCCCGAAGACAGCTTTCAGGATGAAGTATAGGCATTATGAGTTCTTGGTGATGCCGTTTGGTTTAACCAACGCACCAGCAGTATTTATGAGCTTAATGAACAGAGTCTTCCATCAGTTCTTGGATAAATTCGTAGTGGTGTTCATAGGCGACATCCTCATATATTCCAAGAGCCCTGAAGAGCACGAGGAGCATCTCAGAATCGTGTTAGAGACTTTGAGGCAGGAAAAGTTATACGCCAAGCTCAGTAAGTGTGAGTTCTGTATGGACAAAGTGCCTTTCTTGGGACACATCATATCAGGAGAAGGACTTTCAGTGGATCCAGAGAAAGTTGCGGCAATAGAGACTTGGCCTACACCCACATCAGTCACAGAGGTGAGAAGTTTTCTCGGACTTGCGGGATATTACCGAAGGTTTGTAGAGAATTTCTCGAGGATTGCAGAACCGATGACGAAGCTGACACGCAAAGACCAGGAGTTTATATGGACAGAGGACTGCCAGAAGGCTTTTGAAGAATTGAAGAGAAGATTAACAACAGCACCTGTCTTGACTCTTCCTTCAGGGTCAGGAGGTTTTGTTGTTTACAGTGATGCATTAGGCAGTGGACTAGGGTGTGTCTTGATGCAACATGGCAAAGTCATTGCTTATGCGTCAAGACAGTTGAAGGTCCACGAGAAGAACTATCCGACACATGATCTGGAGCTAGCAGCAGTTATATTTGCATTGAAGATATGGAGGCACTATCTTTATGGAGAGAGGGTAGAAATCTTTACTGATCACAAGAGCCTGAAGTATGTGTATACTCAGAAGGAGCTTAACATGAGGCAGAGACGCTGGCTTGAATTGATGGTAGATTTTGACATAGATCTGCAGTATCATCCGAGAAAGGCGAATGTTGTTGCAGACGCACTCAGCAGGAAGCCTACGGCTTATTTCTTGATGATGCAGCCAGAGTTATTGAGAGATCTACATGAGCTTCAGATAGAGGTTGTTTTACCAGGACATGAAGGCTTGATGGCTAACCTTGAGATTCAGTCATCACTCGTGGAGAAGATTAAGGAAGCATTGCCCACCGATGCTAGATTCCGAAGACTCAAAGAAAGGACAGAAGCCGGCATACAGACAGGACTTCGCATTCACGAAGACGGGACATTGAGGTTTGGAAATCGCCTGTATGTTCCAAATGGAGAATTGAGACAGGAGTTAATGACTGAAGCACATAGCTCTATGTACTCTGTTCACCCAGGACGAACCAAGATGTACCGAGACTTGAGACAGTATTACTGGTGGCATGGAATAAAAAGAGAGATCGTAAGATTTGTGGCCAAATGCTTAGTCTGCCAGCAAGTAAAGGCCGAACATCAGAGAACTGCAGGTATGTTACAGCAGCTTCCTATACCAGAATGGAAGTGGGAGCACATCACGATGGATTTTGTCACAGGTTTTTCGAGGAGCCCCAGCGGAAGAGACGCAGTATGGGTTATCGTGGATAGACTCACTAAATCGGCACACTTCTTGCCATTTAGAGTTGGACAGTCCACAGAGGTACTAGCCGACATGTATATGCGACAAATCGTCAAATTACATGGAGTACCTGTTAGTATTGTATCGGATCGAGATTTGAGATTTACATCTCATTTCTGGAGAAGCATGCAAGAGAGTCTGGGCACCAGACTCAAGTTCAGCACGGCGTACCACCCGCAGACAGATGGCCAATCGGAGCGCACCATTCAGATATTGGAGGACATGTTACGATCATGTATGCTAGACTTTGGAGGTTCTTGGGAAGATCATTTGCACTTAGTGGAGTTCTCCTACAACAACAGTTATCAGGCCAGCATTCAGATGGCACCATTTGAAGCTTTATACGAAAGGAAGTGCAGGTCACCTATATGTTGGAGTGACATTGGTGAACGTCAACTACTGGGTCCAGAATTGGTCACACAAACAGTGGAGAAGGTGAAGCAGATTCAGAATTACCTACGAGCAGCTCAGGACAGACAGAAGCATTGGGCAGATACGCATAGACGTCCCCTAGAGTTCAAAGAAGGAGATCACGTATTCTTGAGGATTTTGCCTACTCGTGGTACTATCAGATTCGGGAGCAGAGGCAAGCTGAGCCCAAGGTATATTGGGCCATTTGACATCCTCGAGCGTGTTGGTGAGGTGGCTTATCGGCTTGCATTACCTCCATCTTTAGAGGGAGTGCATGACGTATTCCACGTCTCACAACTGCGAAGGTACGTGATCGACCCAAGTCACGTAGTCGATCATTCAGAGATCGCTGTAGGACCGAGCTTGAGATATGAAGAACAACCAGTTGGTATCCTTGACGTCAGTGAGAAGACATTACGGGGACAAACGATCAGATTGGTTCGTGTAGCTTGGAAACACCATTCACCTGGAGAATCAACTTGGGAACGAGAAGATAGTATGCGCCAGTGATACCCCCACTTGTTCGAGGAGGCAGTTGTAAACTAGGCCACCTTGTATTTCCAAAACTCTTTCTTGAGTAGCTTATTCTTTGATTGCGAGGACGCAATCCTTTTAAGGAGGGAAGATTGTAAACACCCTATTTTTCAGATAATTTTTAATATAATTTTCCCGGATGTTTTCGGCATTTTGGATGAAGAACCGAGGTGTTTATGAGCTAAAAAAATTTTACAGGCAGTTTATGGGTGCTAAAATATTCTGGAAGTAAAAATTTATTGTGTATAATGGAGAACCGGACGCATGGCATTTTTCGGTAAATTTATTGGACACCGGAGCAGCGAATCGAGGACCAAAAGCTGTAGAATTGTGAACCGAACCCGAACCAACACCGATCAAACCCATCATCGCGGGTCAGAACCCGACCCGCTGCAAACCCTAGGCTGCCGTGAACACTGTAGCACAATATAAAGCTGTGCCTTGGAGTCCGTGCCCTAGGCAGCAGCCACCGTGAGAATTCCCTTCACAGCCACCTTGCTCTTTCCTCACACAGAGCCGACGCCCACCTCCGCCTGGCCAAGTTCGCTGCCGCCGCCGTCTATTACCCGTCAGCAGCCAACCCATCCTGTCCCAACCCCCGGCCGCCGCCGCCTTGCAGCCACTCCTACTCCTCCCTGCCGATCGTTCCCCTCACCGCCCTCGGCATAGCCGCTGACCCCAACCACCAGTTCCCCTCTTCTCAGCCGCGCCTAACCCCGATTCCCTCCTACTCGAGCAATCCCCTGCCCGCGTCAGCCCTCGACGCACGCCTCAAGCAGTCACGCCGCCGCTGCCGGACTTCCCCGACGTACCCCTCCCCGAGCGAGATCGACGACTCGCTGCCGTCAAGCCCAGGCGAGCCGACGACCCCGCTGTCCCATCCTCGCTCGATGATCCGAAGCCGACGCTGCTCTCGTGTCGCCCCGTTGATCCGAGACAGAACCCTAGACTCGACACCGTGTCTCAGCGGACTCGAGAGATCTCGCTTCGGACGCAAGCAGCAGACGCAGGACACGACCAGGACGTGGAATTGACGCTTGGACACGTGAAAAACAGTTTCACAGAGCCCTGTTCAGGTACCAATTTCTCCCTCACCGTAGCTCTGTTTTAGATTTCGTCAGTTGCTATGCATAGACTGTGTAACCCTCTCGGTGCCCATGCAACTTGCTCGGTGCATCGCGTCCTGTGGTGATCGCACACCGCGATCCAAAAACAGGAAAACCAACGCCCTGTTTCACCCCGGAACTGAGTCCGCCCCGCCAATCGGGATGACTTGGTCGCACGCGGTCTTTACCGAACCGTGCGCGACGTTGATACGGTCGTGTAGGATTTCGCAGAAGTCGATTCGGAGGTGCGTGCACCCCGGAATCAACGCGTATCCGCCGACGACACTCCGTATCCGTCCTTTCTGGAACACGCTGTAACTTTGTGTACGCACGTCGGATCGAGACAAAACTTGCGCCATCGGACTCGTAGCAATACGCTGGTCCTGTGACCCAAGTTTGGTCCGATTCTGAGAACGTTGACAAAATCACGTATCGTGGGCCCCACAGGCTCCATATGACGGGTGATTTTGAGATCGGCTCATCGGAACCCAATTCTGGAAGTTCCGTTGGGTTCGTATCATCGTTCCTGACTTGTTGACACTGAGTTTGAGAAATTTGGAGACCTTTGACCCTGACGCGCTTTTCGGTGCAAAGTGGCCCACATGTGGACCCCGCTTTAATCCGAAAATGACCTTTTTGCCCCTGTGTCCAAATTGGATGTAAGGACAGGCCTTTCTAGCTATTTGACATCTTCCGAGACTAGTGGTGATATTTATTACAGCTTTTGGAGTAGTACCTACCGGATCCACCGATACCAGGACGACAGTTGATATTCAAACCTCAGGCAAGTGTACCTTGCCAAACTCTGCAGCTTAGTTATTTATTTCCCTTGCTCTATATATATTGCTGTACATGCTCAACTTAGGACCGTGTGACGTACTGAGCGTCCAATTATCAGTCGGGTGCCAACACCGTACGTGGTGTTGGGTACGGTCATCTAGAGATGGACATTCGTGACACTTTATATTCTCGTACTTGTCTTACCAAGTACACATTGACCCAGGACACTTGACACTACTCATGAGACAGGATTTTCCCGAGATATTCATGGTGATTCTGTATAGGATACAGGACATGGACATTATATTCTTAGATACTTTATGACTTGTGCATTAGTTATGATCGCGCTTGACATGGGCATGAGACGTTATGGTCATGATATGCGTGGTTACATTGGGTGGGGAGAGACACACAGGCTACAGGCTGTTTATATATATATCTTCTATTATTGAGAGGTCGTAGACTCTCGGAGCAGAGCTAGACCCACTATCGGTTATTACCGCTACCGGCTCCCCGACACAGAGCTTGTAGTGGCTCAGCCTGAGACTAGTGATGCTCTCACTTGCATTTTCACTTAGATGGTTACATATTTACCCCATTATTTTATTTAGTTATTTATTTGCTGTACTGCTTATTTATTTATTGGCATGAGCTTTCTTGTACCTTGCTATGTCCTCTGAGGACCTGGATCCGGATTTTGTCCCCAGATTTTGCAGATGAGGTTTATCCCGAGATTTACGGGACCGGAGCAGGAGCTGATCCAGGAGCTGTACCACCATCTGAGGATGAGGTCTTAGCTGAAGACTTCTCTTGAGCATCCATGTTTATGCTCAGTTTTCATTATTTATTTCAGTCTTTTATATTCTGGTCTGTTGAACCATTGTACTAGATATTTAACGGGTTGTTCCCCGAAGTACTTTGTGAGACTATCTGATGATTTACATTCTTTATTTATTCTGTGGATCATATTTCATATCTTGTCTGGTTGAGATTAGTTGTACCATGATTATCGTAGACTTGTTATATTACAGCTTAAGTATGCCCTGATGGATCCAATAAATTGGGATTGTCCATCGGTGCGTACTGCTGACCATTGACACGCGTCCGGTCCCACGGTATTTTAGGACTGGGGCGTGACACAATGACTATTCTGCCAGGCCCTATCATCCAACTATTTCTGAATTCTCACTAGCACCGTCAAAGCTCAACCAACCAAACTCTAGCATGATTCCAATCGTACCATGTTCCTCATGCACCATCTCCAACTATCATCTCATACTCCGAACGATCATCACAACTGATACTACCCCAGCTAGGCGACTTACCCAAATATTGAACTATGCTCTTAGATCAGTTCGGCCCAACACCTCTGCCTCAATCTCAATACCTCTCTGGGTGAACACCTATATTGAGGTTCATGTGATCCACGAAGATTTCGTCGCCATGCTATAGGGATAGTGTCACCAAGATTTTAACGCGGACACACTCGCCATAATTTCTAGGTCGTGCATGAAATAGTTCTTCACGCTGCTTCCACTGCCTCGTAGCACAGGATATCACCTTCTCCCTCTGCATGAGGACGTACCGCAAACCAGGTCCTATTTTATCTTGTAGATCTGAGGCACATTTGTCCCATTCGGTAGTACAATGATTTGATCTGAATGAGCCGCGACTTTAAGTTCTTGAAGCTAGTTACACAGTCGTCAATTCATATAAATGGTATTCCCTTTTGGAGAACGACGAGTCAGAGGCGATGCCATCTTCAAAAATCTGCGACTACGAATATCATCAGTTGACTTAGGCCATTTTTACCATCACTTTGATCTTCTGGCTGCATCTTCAGCTAAAGGCTATCCCAAGGATCTCTCAAATCCAACACTCAGTCACTTAGGCCTATCTCCAATATACACCACTCACATCCACCCTCGACGCATTCTCAAATGCGCCGTCGCAAGGGTCATTCTATGGGTCTATAATATTTATTTTGATTTGGCGGTCAAGTCGCTAAGGTCAGTTGTCCCGTAGCTACGCTCGATAATTATAAGTCATCACGATGGACAGTTACTACGAACCAAGCTATATCTTCTCTGCAAATCTGAGCCATAATCCAACCATTCAATCCGAATAAACTTTAAATTCGAGCACTTCATGCACTACCTCTGACGATCTGTCAACCAAACGTCGCCTGACCACCTAGAGTCTTATTATCTATCCAAGTCACTAATCGTCGAACTATACTCGTTGAAACCGTCTTCCATCACTCCGTCATTCTGCCCTGAATCTATTAAAATTTTGAACCACCTTGTTTGACTTCTCACACTACCACTTGCAACGATTCCCGAAACCATAGACTTGCTTTGTTTCTTATTTGTATGCCATGCTTCACACTGCACGTCCAACTTGCTTGAGCAGCACAGTGATTTGCTTCAACGTTGCTCTCTCGTTCAGCTATCCTCAAAAGTTCATTTGCCACAATCCTTGTCCTCGTTCCATTCCTTAGTCTGTCTTGATTTCTTCGCATTCTGATTCGTCAACACGCTCTCGATCACTCATGCACAAGTTCCAACACAATCTTAAATCTATATTGCCTTCACTCATTGCCTCAATCAGCCTCAGTACTGCAAGTGTTAACTTTCAATCTGAATTAACACCAACTAGACTTGACATATGCATGTTCACGTCTTCTGGAGAATCCGTCCACCATTGTTGCACCGTTTTATCAATTTTGCTTCCGCTACACTCTGAGTCAGACTCCTCGAGCGCCAATATCAAAAATTCTTAAAGTTCGTACGAATCCATCGCATTGCTCCTCCAAAACTAAATCGTGTCCCATCTGCTCTACCAATGCTCCCTTGCATTGCCAAAATCCGTAATCCGTACTCGATACTCTTCGATACATCCATCGCTCGCTCAAGCGTACCCTAATTGTTTGTTCCTTATGCTCAACTCTCTCTTTTTTATCAATGAATGCTCCACCGAACTTCCAAATCGCACAAACAAAATTCTGATATTAAAATTCACGTTTGGCCGATCTCTTCTTGTTTCCAATACTTGGTCCGCATCAATCATTCAAATTCCAAACAGTCATTCTATTGCTTGTTTCGTTATCGTCCAACGAAACTTTTATTTACACAAGTCCTTCCTGATTGCTCAAATCCAATGTATCAAAGAATAAATGAGTCAAACTCCATTGCACCAATTTCTGACATGATCCCGCATTAGTCCATCAGTTGCGAGCAAACCTATCGTTTATCTTGTTCCGAACATTTCTAATGTGCACACCACTCTGTAGAACGCATAAACCACTTAGAAATAGAGTCGCTCTTATGCTAGATTTACTCTGCGTCGACGAATGTCTATTTTGAACCAACTATCCTGTGACTAACTTGTCGATCGCAACTTAACATTCGCTTGCTCTATATTTTGATACATAACTCAGCCGATGTGCACTAAGCAACTTCCATTCCTGTTACCCGCGTCCGTTGCGGCAATTCCATTGAGGTTTATCCAAAATATTTCAATGCTATGCTCACTATTTGGTATACCATATACCACTCCAAATCAAGTCACTCCTCATGTCATACTTTTTTGCAATGATCCAAGATCCGTTCGAGAACCATCCATTCTACGTGATCCTGCCATTCACAACTCAAAGTTTAACACGAAACTCAGCCAATGTATTAACCATCTAACTCTTTTGTTAATCTCGCTTGATGCAACTTGCGCCATGTTCCATTCTTGATACTTCCATAATTTCTCAAATCGTCCGACACTTTCGTTACAAGGGCAACCTGTGCAACGATCTCTTCCAAATAATCTAAGCCAATATCCAACTATTCAACACATTCGCTACATGAGCAACTCGTATAACGCTCTCTTTGATATTCCCAAACAAAACTCAAACCTGCTAAGCACATTCGCCACACGAGCAACTCGTGCAACGCTCTCTATGATATTCTCAGCCAAAACTCAAACTTCGTCCAACACCTTCACTACACGAGCAACTCGTGCAATATTTTATTCTCTTTCGTTGTTTCTACTCACAACATGCCACATAACCAATCTCGTCTGACAACCAACTACTCTACCGATGTAACCAGAATCTCCCCCGAACGATAAGCCAAACCAACACAATGGCACCTCTTAACTTGCTGCACAAATGCAGCAATGCCACACAACTTGCTGCACGAATGCAACAACGCCAAACGATACTATCCGATTCTATCAAAAACTAATGAAAGCCAACACAACGAAGAACAACATGCACCCACAACCAACAAATATATAGACTTATTGCATGAAACATCCAATACGGCACCGAGTAGAGCCAAGAGCCAAACGACACACATAAGCTATTTAGAGTTTGTGATGAACCAAAGGACAAGGTCTGTGTAAATGAACCTAGCTCTCTGATACCAATTTTTTATGCCCCAATCTCCCGCAAGTTCGATCGTCCCCGCTGAACGTGAATCACCACGTTGCAGCGCTCCCACAGGATAATTGTCCTCATCGGGACGTGATGTCGTGCGAGCCTGAAGTTGCGCTCGCACAAGACGATGACGTCAAACATCATGGTTATCATCGAAACGACCAAGTTATAGTGAAGGTCAAGTATTGTGTACCAAGCACACATCAGAGTATACGCAGCGAAGCTCTCGAATGATCCAAATAAAAATTTTTACAAAGGAGAATGCCACAAAGACGATGCAACACTCTTGCTCTTGCTCTTGCTCTTGCCCATAAAGGCACTTACTGTTCCATACATCATGTCCCGTATATCCAAGCAGAGCAACTACACCTACGTACCTGAAAATAATGCCTATAAATTTGGGTCAGTAAGCAGACATACTGGTGAGCGGGATAACCCACTAGTCTAAACCGACACTAAATAGATAGTGAATGCAACAATTATATGGTGATCTTTTTACTTGAATCCTAGATTCATTTCATGGCAGTGGTATGACATATTAAGAAAAACTGTAAAGCAGGTTAAGCATGCAAGCATTCAACTCAAGCAAATATACTAGCAATTTATATCCAAACTCAATAAAACTAAGCATGCAAATCCGTTCTACTCAAACCTGAAGCAAAGCGAACCTATCGAACGACATCGCACTCCAAGCCTCAATATCCATCCTTGAAATATGCCACCATCCAAGCCTCAATAAAACCAATCCTCGATGCGCACACTCTTGCCCGAGGCAAGGTGGTATTGTCGCCTACACGAATGCACAAACCAAACCAAAGCAAACCAACTTTTATTTATATGAATTCACTGGCCAAGCCATAAAGGACTATCCAACTGTAGTTCAACCCAATCCAGTATTGAGTAGCTAGCCCGCCTGGTCATTTTGAACCGCCAGTACCGTGCCCAAGGCACGTTACTATTTGTTTTCTGCATGGTCTAATGGTCCTGGTGCTCTAGAGCCTATCCCGTTTGAGGAAACCAAACCATGTGCACAACAGGTTGTCTGTAACGCCCCACAATCGTATGGTGCGTTATGCTGAGTCGGATTGAATGAGGTAATAGCCGGTTATATTTTAATTTGTTGGATTTAGGAACAAGCATTGATTTGAGTTGGTTTCATGTACAGATTGCTAGCGGAGTTCGATGGGAATCATGTGTTCGTTCAGAGCAGTACTGAGATAGCTGGATTGGAGCGATAATGTCATCTTGCTTAATCCGATCGGTCGAATAATTTGGAGAGCACGGCCTGCTCACACGGTCATACAGTTGAGTAGATCGTGCTTTGCATCGGACTGCAGGTTCAAGGGATCGGTCGTATCAGCAGGACATGATGCTTAACGGAATTAACTTGGTGAGTGGGCTCTGTCCCTTCTCCTCTACTCCTTCATGCCTGATAATATGGAAAATACGTAAAGGCTTGAACACTTGGACTAGAACTTGGAAATCACTACACTGAGGCGTGTATAGAGTGTATGTCGTTTGCTTGGATAGAATTGTGGCTTGAATTGGTTTTCGCGTTGGGTAGTTGGAGCTAGAGTTGGATTACATTTGGGGCAGTTGGAGAAATATTTGAAATTATGCTTGGACAGTTGGAATACGCTTGGTTGGAACATCGGGTAATTCGGGCGAGCGAGCGTGCATCCGTGCACGAGTATCACTTGGACGCTTTGTCAAGCAAAGCGTGCAGTTGTGGTTCAAAACCGAACAACTGCATCGGCGAAGGCATTTTGCCACTGTTGGGGCATTGTGCCATGGGATTGTTCTGAGCGTGGTGTGTTGCACCAATTGAAAACACTGTGTCGAGAAGCGGCATTATGCCTATGGGAATAACTTGAGATTTATGCCTTGGGCTATATGTTGGAAGAATGGTTATGGATATTTGGTTGGATTTTGGTTGGATGAGTCTATGATCGCTTGGTGGGACGAGAATGTTCGATCCTCTTGTCATACCTACTTGGTGTCTGCATGTCACGGACAACCTGTGTTGCACAGGGTTTCATCTTCTCGAATGGGATAGGCTCCAGAGCACCGGGACCGTTCGGCCATGGGGGAGACAATGGTAACGTGCCTTGGGCGCGGTGCCGGTAGTTCGATACGACCAGGCGGGCTAGCTACTCGGTCTGGATTGGGTAGAACTGCACTTGATCAGTCCGATCAACGTCCTTTATGGCTTGGCCAGTGACTTCATATAGATAAGAGTTGGTTTGGTTTGGTTTAGTTTGGTTTGTGCTTTTTGTGTAGGCAGCGGCCACCTTGCCTCGGCAAGAGTGTGCATATCGAGATTGGATTGTGGTTCAGATTGAGGATGGATATTGAGGCTTGGAAATGGTTCGATAGGTTCTCGAGTTGCTTGGGTTTGAGTAGGACGGTTTGCATGTTAGTTTTTCTTCGAGTTTGGCTATTATTGCTTGTCGATTGGTTTGAGTTGAATGCTTGCATGCTTAACTTGCTGTACAGCTTTTCTTAACATGTCATACCTATGCCATGAAATGAATCTAGGAGTCAACTAGAAATATCACCATATAACTGTTTGCATTCACTTTTTACTTAGTGTCGGCTTAGACGAGTGGGTTACCCTGCTCACTAGTACGGCTGTGTACTGACCCACGTTTGTGGGCATTATTTTAGGTACGCAGGTGTAGTGGCGATGCTTGGATATACGGGACATAATGTATGAACGGTAAGTACCTTTGTGGGCTAGAGAAAAGAGCAAGAGTATTACATCATCTTTGTGACATCGCCTTTGTGGCATTTCATTTAGACCCTATCGAGAGCTTCGCTACGTATACTTTGATGTGTGCTTGGTACACAATACTTGACTTTCGCTGCAACTTGGTCATTTCGATGATAACTTTGGTGTTTGACAACATCACCTTGTACGAGCGCAACTCCAGGCTCGTGCGACATCATGTCCCGATGAGAACGATTGTCCTACGGGAGCGCTGCAACGTATTGATTCACGTTCAGCAGGGACTATTGAGCTTGCGGGAGATTGGGGCGTGATAATATTGGTATCAGAGCGCCTGGTTCATTTCCTCGGACTTGGTCCTTCGCTTCATCATAAACTCTAAATAGCTTCTGCGTGTCGTTTAGCTCTTGGCTCTACTCGGTGCCGCATTGGATGTTTCATGCAATAAGTCTATATATTGCTGGTTGTGGTTGCATGTTGTTCTTGGTTGTATTGCTTTTGTTGGTTTTCGTTAGATCGCTTAGCATCGTTAGGCGTTGTTGCATTCGTGCAGCAAGTTGGGTGGCGTTGTTGCATTTGTGCAGCAAGTTGAGAGGTGTATCGTTGCTTTGACTTGGCTTGTCATTCGAGGAGTTTCCGGTTGCATCAGTGGATCAATTGGTTGGCAGACAAGATTGGTTATGCGGCATGTTGTGAGTAGAAGCATTAGATTAAGAATGGATCATTGCACGAGTTGCTCGTGTAGCGAAAGTGTTGGATGGAAGTTTGATTTTTTGCTGGGTATATCACAGAGAGCGTTGCACGAGTTGCTCGTGTGGTGCATTGGTTGAGCAGGTTTGAGTTTGGCTTGGGGATATCAGGATAGCATTGCACGAGTTGCTCGTACAGCAAATATGTGGAACAGTTGGGTATTGGGTTGGATTACTTGGAAGGGAGCTCGATGCACGGGATTGCTCATATTGCGAAAGTATCAAACGGTTTGAGAATAGCTGGAAGCATTGAGAATGGAACATAGCATAAGTTGCATAGCGAGATTGATGGAAAGAGTTGGATGGTTAAAGAATTGGCTGAGTTTCGTATCAGACTTGAGTTGGGGATGGTAGGATCACGCATAAGGGATGGTTCAAACGGATCTTGAATTAGTGCAAGGAATCGTAATGCAAGTAGCGACTTGATTCAGAGTGGTATATGGGATACCACATAGTGAGCAAGGCATTGAAATATTTTGGATAGGCATTAATGGAAATTGCCTCAACGGACTCGGATAACAAGAATATAAATTGGTTGGTGCACATCGGCTGAGTTGGGAAGAATGAAAAATGGAGCAAGCGAATATTGAGTTGAGCACTAGAGAACAGACTTGTGCAAATGGAAGTATCATTGGACTTGGGTGATGGGCAAGATCAGAATAAACAGATGGAAAGGGTATTTGGAAATTTGAAGGATTGAGGCAGACCAAGTATTAGAAACAGTTAAGATTATTCAGATGGAAAGCCGAATATCAGAGTTAGCTTGCACGATTTTGGAAGTTCGGTGGAGCATTCATGAATGCAAAGAGAGAGTTGAGAATAAGGAACGAACAGTTGGGATACGCTTGAGCGAACCGATGAGTTAATTGAAGGATAGCGAGCACGGACTACGAATTTTGGAAACACATTGGAGCTGTTGGTTGAGCAATGAAACACGTTTTGGTTTGGAGGGACAATGTGATGGATTCGTACGGACTTGAAGGATTTTCAAAATTTGGCACTCGAAAAGTTTGACTCAGGTTTGGCGAAAGTGAGAATTTGGCAAAATGGTGCAACGATGGTAGACGGATTCTTCGAAATACATAAACGGGCATGAGGCAAGTCTAGTTGATGTTGAGTCAGATTGGAAGTTAACTTGCAGTACTGAGACGTATTGAGGCAACAAGTAAAGGCAATATGGATTTGAGATTTATGTTGAATCTGATGCACGAGGCATTGAAAGAGTGTCGACTAATCGGAACATAGAAAAAATCAAGACATGCTAAAAAATAATGTCACGACCCGCACCCAAAAAATCGGGCATAAGTCGTGGGTACGTCCAGCCTACGCCGCAGTATCGGCGGTAGAACGCTGTCTAGGTCAACTATCTAGATAACAATCTCACGCAATCAATATATAAACCTGTCAAGATCTCAACTCCAAACGGAGGAGCAATATCATAATGATAATCACAATGTACTCAATCACGAATCTAAGCACGATAAGGTAACAAAGAAGACTAACAACTCCAAAGTCTAACCAACAATAACTACTACAACAACCACAACATCAATAATAATAATACATCATCCAAAATAATATACAAAACAAGGTCTCAATCCAAAACCGGAGACAAATCCGGTGCTAAAAGCTAATAAAAACAACAATAAGGTCTCAGTGATCCCGGCTACCAACCCGAAAATCACCCCTAAACTAGAGGGTCCCTGTCTGCACCATCGACAGGCTCAGGTCCATAAAACGTTGGACACCAATCCTCCGGATACTCTGAAAAAAATATATCCAGTCTGGACTGGAGCAAGCACATCTCTAACAGCAGTTCCATTTAAATGATAAAAACTATAAAACAGTTATAGCAAGTAGCAAGAAGAATGAAATAAAGTATGAACAAGGAAATATGCATGTATCACTGGTGCATAAAGATAAAGATGCATGGATATCAGAAGCAATATAGTAATAACTGCAAGATACAAGAAATCTACACTAAGAGTAATATGAACGTGTAGTGATTCCAGCATGAAATATATGTAGTGAGACAAGTCCAGAAACATGTAAGTGAGATAAGTCAAGAAATGTAAGAGAGTCCAGACTAGAAAGAATGAACTCGGTGTCTTTGAAATACTTGTTTCGACATGTAAACGGCTAGGGGTAAGTACGGCTCACCGCGCACTGGGTGCGCGGCTGCTATCATTCCAGATTAGACCAGAGGGAGTGATTTCTGATGATTCCAGATGGGAATATTTACATGTCTACTCGAGTATTTTCCCGCCCCGACTAGTACAAGTGAATCCAAGACCCGACACGTAAATCAAGATGAGTCCAGCCTGAAACATGAGTGATGCCTGTAGTGATGTCTGTAGGTGATGCCATTAGTGATTCCAGAATAGAGGCCAGAAACATGAAAAATATGTGTCACAAGTAAATAAATCCAGAAATACTAGTCTGTGTCCCATGTTGTGCCAGAATAATCAGATGATACTATACTAGAAGCTGAATCATAATAATCATCAGATAATAAAAACTATCAGAGAATGTACTCGCCTGACGTCCTGAGCAACTGGCGATCCGAACCGGTGTCACAAGGACCTATTGCGAAAAGCAAGGTTAAACAGGTTTCTAATGAGTTAAACAGATATAAAATAACTAAAAATAGGCTTCTAGGGTCGTTCTAGGTCAAACGGGTCAAACCGATGAAATCTGGGTCAAAAAGTCAACTCGGGGTCCAAAAAGTCAACCCTAGGTCAAAACTAGGTCAAAAGTTGACTTTGGCGGTCAACCGGGTCAACTACGGTCAACTCTAGGTCAAACTAGGGTGCCCCTAAAATTCTAGGTCAAAACTAGGTCATTAAGCTAATAAACCCTCATACTCGCCTCCTTGAGATATCGGGATACCCTCAGTATCCGATACCTCAACCTAGGCTACGCACCCCGCCTAAACCCGCTAAAACCTATGCTAGCACGCGTAAATATATACACATATACATAAAAATCCATATATATACCCAACTCATAAATATATATATATATCTATATCTAGATATCTATAGATATATATTGCTATAGGTATATATATATATCTATACCTTAGATAGATAACTACCTATCTATCCATAGATATATCTATCTATCCATCTACCTATCTATCTATCTATGTATCTAATCTATTTATCTAACTAGCTATCTATTTATCTAACTATCTATCTATTTAACTATCTATCTACCTCTCTATCAATCAATCTATCTAATCTATTCATATATTTATCTAACAATCTAACTATCTATCTATCTAATATATCTATTATCTATCTATAAATCTAGCTATATATCTAAGTATCTATATATATCCACATATCCATCAATCTATCTAACTATATATCTATCTATTTACCTAACTATCTATCAATCTATCTAACTATCTATTAATCTATCTAACTAGTTATCTATATATATACCACTCTCTCTCCCTCGCTCTGCTGCTACCCGATACGCCGCGAACATCTGCTGCTGCTGCCTTAAACTGCTGCTGCGCTGCTGCCTTAAACTGCTGCTGCTGCTTGCTGCAGCTGCTTACTGCAGCTGCTTGCTGACACGAGCACGCACACACACAGACACGCCCCCACACACACACACACACTCTCACACACACTAACACACACTCTCACAAACACTCAACCACACACACAAATATACATACATATATACACACACACACACACACACACATATATATATATATATATATATATATATATATATATATATATATATACATATACATATACACACATACACAAACTCATATATATATATATATATATATATATATATATATATATATATATATATATATATATATATATATATATAAACACTCACTCACACACACCCTCACACACACACTCACACAAGCACTCACTAACACACTCACATATACATAACAACACATACATATATAAATATATATATATATATATATAGGAACACACACACAAATATATATATATATACATATATATATATAAACACAACACACACACAACACACAACACAACGCACACAACGCCCACCAACGCGCGTCCAACGACCCCGACACTCACAAACACCTATAAATATATAAAATATAACCCGAAAATTCTAGCACACACTCCCCGAAGCTAACCCAACGCGCGCACAAGCCCGAAACTAAGAAATCACGCCGAAATGGTCGTTCGGTCATTTCGACGAACACGCGGTGTGCGGTTCGGAAAACCTTCTGAAACGCACACCAAACCAACTCAGAATCGGCCCAAAATTTACCCACGGGTTCTAAACGATGTCTAGATCCTAGAAAAAATGCTACTCCGTCGATTCTAGGCCCGTGGCGAATACGCGCACGCACTTAGAATCGGCGACGACGAAAACCCCAAATTCGCTCGAAATGCCTGTTTCTCCGCGACACGACTTCCCGTGTCCGAAAAAAAACACGCACTCACCCTCAAGACACTCGACAACGTCTACCTAGGTCCATCTAACCTAGGGCATCACCAAAAATTGGGCCAATTTCGGATTTCACCCGAAATTGACACAAAACCTAGTGTTAAAGTATCCAAACACAACCAAACTAGTTTCAACTTCCTTCCACGGGTAGCCTAAGGGTCTAGGAAGGTTCTAAACTATTAATTACACTATATAAGAGTAATTACAAGGGAAAAAAAATTAGGGTTTACCTCTGGAGAGTTGAAATCCCAAGCCAAAGTCTCCAAATAGCTCCAAATCCACCAAACCAAGCTTTCAAGCTCCCAAATCTGGCTCCAACACCAAATCTAAGCTCTACTCCCCTAGGTTAGGGAAAATGTAGGGTTAGGGTTCACAACCATGGAGAATAGAAGAAGAAAGAAGAGGAATAGGGCACTTACTTGAAGTTGGGAGAAGAAAGAAAGAAGAAAGAAGTAGTGAAGAAGAAGAAGTGAAGAAGAAGAAGAAGAAGAAGAAGAAGAGGGGCTGCTGGAGCTGCTGTCGGCTGTGAATGGGGGGAAAGGGGTCGGGTCTAGCATAATAAAGGGTTTACAAGTCTCCAAAATACCCAAAATGCCCACTCCTAACTTGGTTTTGGGTTTCGGATTCCAAAAGCACTCAAACTAACTCTAAATCTCTCCAACTAACCCACTAAAAATATAATAAATATTCTAAACCCCAAAATAAGTCTCACAAGGGTGTGGGTTGGGTCGGACATGGGTCCACTAGGGTCTGATATGGGTCCAGGCTAGCCAAAATCCTAAAATAATCAATAAAAAATAATACAATCATTAATTAAATATAAATACAATTAATTGTAAATAATACACAATTAACCAAATTAAAATAAAAAAAATATTCGGCTCTGGAAATGGGGTGGTGACAAATAAAAAAGAGAGCAAGGATTGTGGCGGATGGACATTTGAAGATAGCTAAATGAAAGAGAAATATTGGAGCAAATCACTGTGCTGCTCGAGCAAGTTGGACGTGCATTGTGGAACGCGGCAAAAGGATAAGAATTGGAGCAAGTCTTTGGTTTCGGAAATTATTACAAGTGGTAATGCGAGAAGTCGAACATGGCAGTTCGAAAAATTTGATGGATTCAGGGCAGAACGACGGATTGATGGAAGACGGTTTCAGCGAACGCAATTCTTGAATTGTGGCTTGGGTAGATAGCAAGACTCTAGGTGGTTAAGCGGCGTTTGGTTGACAGATCGTCAAAGGTAATGCATAAAGTGCTCAAATTTGGAAGTTCGTTCGGATAGAATGGATTGGATTATGGCTCAGATTTGCAGATGAGATATAGCATGGTTCGTAGTAACTGTCCATCGTGATGACTTACAATTATCGAGCGTAGCTTAGGAACAACTGACCCTAGCGACTTGATCGCCAAATCAGAGATAAAGATTATGGACCCATAGAACGACCATTGTGGCGGCGCATTTGGGAATGTGTCGAGGGCGGATGTGAGTAGTGTGTGTTGGAGATTGGCCTATTGACTGAGTGTTGGATTTAAGAGACCCTTGGAATAGAATTCAGCTAAAGATGCAGCCGAAAGATCGAAGCGATGGTGGGAATGGCCTAAGTCAACTAATGAGATTCAGAGTCGCAGATTTTTAAAGATAGCATCGCCTCTGACTCATCGTGCCCCGGAAGGGAATAACATTCGTATGAATTGACGTCTGTGAAACTAGCTTGTGAAGTTAAAGCAGCGGCTCGTTCAGATCAAATTATTGCAATACTGGAAGGGACAGATGTGCCTCAGATTTACAAGATGCATCAAAACTTAGTCTGGGATGCATGCTCGTACAGAAGGCGAAGGTGATATCCTGTGCTTCGAGGCAGTGGAAGCAGCATGAAGAACTATTACATGCGCAACCTAGGAATTGTGGCGAGTGTGTCTACGTTGAAATTATGGTGACACTATCCCTTTGGCGTGGCGGCAAAATCTTCGTGGATCACATGAACCTTAATATAGATGTTCACCCAGTGAGGTATTGAGATATGAGGAAAAGGTGTTGGGCTGAGATGATCTAAAGCAAAGTTTGATATTTGGGTAAGTCGCCTAGCTGGGGTAGTATCAGTTGTGATGATCGTTCAGTGCAAGAGATAATATTTGGAGATGGTGCTAGTGTGGATTCAGAAATAGTTGGATGGATTGAGTTGGAACACGAACTGAATTGAGTCAAGTGGGAAGATCGTCGGTGAGAAATCATCATACTTGAGGATAACGCTTGTGCGAATATGCTGGAATGAAAGTCAGGATTGGTTCAATTGAAAGTAAAACGAATAAATGCCTCGAACATAAAGATACCCTTATAACTTGTCCAAATTCGCTATCGCTAAGCTCGGCTGAAATGCATATATTTCAGGGACGCCTTAAATATGTGTACGATCCAAAACTAAGCGATATAAGAAATTTGAATTGAGCTGCAAGGAGGATGTGGGAATATGGAATTTGTGCGAGAGTTCAACGCAAGCGAGATACTGAATCGAGGTCAGAAAATATGAGTTGCATAGAGCATAGTTATGAAATTGGATTGCGGCATGCTAGTAAAGAATGGATACTAGTATGGTTCGGGATGAACCTGATTCTAAGTGGTATATTATGTAACACCCCACAACCGTCCGGTACATTACGCTGAGTCGGATTGAATGAGGCAATAGCCGGTTATATTTTGATTTGTTGGATTTGGGAACAAGCATTGATTTGAGTTGGTTTCATGTGCAGATTGCTAACGGAGTTCGATGGGAATCAGGTGTTCGTTCAGAGCAGTACTGAGATAGCTGGATTGGAGCGATAATGTCGTCTTCCTTAGTCCGATCGGTCGGACGATTTGGAGAGCACGGCCTGCTCGTACGGTCATACCAGTTGAGTAGATCGTGCTTTGCATCGGACCACGGGTTCAAGGGATCGGCCGTATCGATAAGACATGATGCTTAATGGAATCAACTTGGTGAGTGGGCTTTGTCCCTTCTCCTCTACTCCTTCATGCCTAATAATATGGAAAACACGTAAAGGCTTGAACACTTGGACTAGAACTTGAAAATTACTACACTGAGGTGTGCATAGAGTGTACGTCGTTTGCTTGGATATGATTGTGGCTTGAATTAGTTTTCGCGTTGGGTAGTTGGAGCTAGAGTTGGATTACATTTGGGGCAGTTGGAGAAATATTTGAAATTATGCTTGGACAGTTGGAATACGCTTAGTTGGAACATTGGATAATTCGGGCGAGCGAGCGTGCATCCGTGTACGAGTATCACTTGGACGCTTTGTCAAGTAAAGCGTGCAGTTGTGGTTCGAAGGCATTGTGCCACTGTTGGGACATTGTGCCATGGGATTGTTCTGAGCGTGGGATATTGCACCAATTGGAAACACTGTGTCGAGAAGCGGCGCTGTGCCTATGGGAATAACTTGAGATTTGTGCCTTGGGCTATATGTTGGAAGAATGGTTATGGATATTTGGTTATGGATATTTGGTTGGATGAGTCTAGGATCGCTTGGTGGGACGAGAATGTTCGATCCTCTCGTCATACCTACTTGGTGTCTGCATGTCACGGACAACCTGTGTTGCACAGGGTTTCGTCTCCTCGAACGGGATAGGCTCCGGAGCACCGGGACCGTTCGGCCATGGAGGAGACAATGGTAACATGCCTTGGGCGAGGTGCCGATAGTTCGATACGACCAAGAGGGCTAGCTACTCGGTCTGGATCGTGTAAAACTGCACTTGATCAGTTCGATCAACATCCTTTATGGCTTGGCTAGTGACTTCATATAGATAAGAGTTGGTTTGGTTTGTGCTTTTCGTGTAGGCAGCAGCCACCTTGCCTCGGCAAGAGTGTGCATATCGAGATTGGATTGTGGTTTGGATTGAGGATGGATATTAAGGCTTGGAAATGGTTTGGTAGGTTCTCGAGTTGCTTGGATTTGAGTATGACGGTTTGCATGCTAGTTTTTCGTCGAGTTTGGCTATTATTGCTTTTCGATTGGTTTGAGTTGAATGCTTGCATGCTTAACTTGCTTTACAGCTTTTCTTAACATGTCATACATATACCATAAAATGAATCTAGGATTCAACTAGAAAGATCACCATATAACTGTTTGCATTCACTATTTTACTTAGTGTCGGCTTAGACGAGCAGTCATGAAAAGGAAACTAAATGTCCAGATATGTCGGCTAACAGGTGTCGATGCCTAAACGTCCGAAAGAGTAAAATGTACAATGACAAACAGGGAATAAAAAAACTCACTCGTTATCCTCGGCGGTCATATTCCTGGTATGCGCCATGAGTCGGAGAAAGTACGCTGGATCCTCGGGTGCTAGTTCGAAACCTGTCCATGAAAAATCAGTGGGGTTAGTCCCCAAATAGCAAGTACCACAAAGAAAGCACGAAATGCAGAAACAAAAACCCAAGCAATACTTATATAATAATATATATAGGTTCTGTGTTATAACTTAGGTCCATAGCATATCCTAGCACAAAGGCCCAACCCTACAACCAAATAAGGACAATGATCGAATCCATCACACTTTGATAGTCAATTTCCCTAGGCTACTAACAGAATAATACAATCACAACCAAGTCCAGTTAATAAAATCGACCAATCACTTGTACCACTTGCTATTTATGGAGTCTGAGGTTATCTCAGAATAATGCATAATATATATATCCTCAGATCACGCCATTGTCGAACATGAGCTAACCGAGCTAATAGATGATTATACAGGCACTTCACGAATTGTACCAGTTCTCCGTAGGGCCATTGCGCTAGATCACGGTATTAGTGGTTCCAATATTCCTATAGTAAAATAGTGGCTCGACATTATTTATAATATGTCAGATACTGCACTCCACTAAGGCGGATGATATACAATATCTATGGTGACTAGCTCGCAGCGCACTTAGAATGAATCTTTGTGGGAAGGTTCGTTGGCATGATCTCGGGATATCGTTTCCTCTAAATGTTACTACCACTTTTAGTTGCTTAATTAACCCTATATTATTTTGAAATCTCAAGGCGTGGTCACATGAGAATTTCTATTAAGATGTCGTACAAAGTACGGGCATGCTAGATATGGATCCATGAAAGTTCAGTCTGGATTCACCCGAATGTGTATGCAACATTAAATAAATCAATATCCTAGCCATGCTTTGGTACTTGACTAGCATATCACGCCCGTGCTGGGAGAAAAGTATATATATATATATAGTATCACACGTTCAGGAATTTGGAGGCATTCTCGATGCACAATCCAAATATAATTTACTTAACATGTAACACGGTATGTCACACATCAGTGCACATAGATCATGAACACTATCAAGCAATAATTGTATCAGTACGGATACAATATTCGAGTCTAATTACCAATTATTTATTGGGTCACATGAATCTTGATCATATTGTAACACGAAGCTTATGTCATGCACATAGCTGGTTTGTCATTTATTACTTAGTCTGGTCCACACAAAAATCTCAGTCCAACATATATACATGCCATGTACATAGCTAATCTTAGCACATGGTCGTGTTTAGCACGAGGTCTGGTTACTAAGTTTATTCTTCCTTAGAATCAAGACACAAGCATTACTAGAATCAACCACATAGAGTAAGAAACATTCAAAATAAAATATATGATCCTAACAAGAAAGTACTACGTGTACACATGGAGTTACTAAGGATAATGCGTGTCTAAGTCGTACATAAGAAGGTCAGGTCGCATGAACCAACCCGGTCGCATGCTCTAACCTGGCCGCATGCTCCTCCAGGTCGCATGCTTGGGCAAAAGTCCACTACTTGGGACAAGTGCCAAAGTGATGAGAAATAAATGAAGTGTCAGTGAAGTAACAAAAAGATGATTGATATGACAAGCCATAAGTGTCAGAGAGAAAAGACAAAAGCATATAAAGTCGTGTAGAGGCATGCGCCCAAAAAGAATAAACGCATGGCTCGTGGCCGCATAATCTCCTGGACACATGGACTCTGGGCGCATGAAGTTAGGCCTTAATGAATTTTCATTCTTTCAAGGTACTATGCGTCCTACTTTTGAAAGCATGCAAAAAGCATACATGCGTCCAACAAGATGGGCGCATGTTGCTGGGCCGCATGGTACTCCATCGTCTCAGAATAGCAAGTTCGGCCATAAAATTTTTTTAAGAATCCGAAAAACTTGTTCTGCCATAAAATACTCATCTCAACTCCAAATCAAGTGATTCAAAAGCCAAATAAAGTGCTCCATCACATAGAAAATTAGTTTTCAAAAACAATAAGATTTTAAAGATCAAAACCAAGAAAAACTCATGAACATCCACACTCATAAAAATTCAAATTTGTACCATTCCGTCCACCAAATCCAAAAATACCAAGTTCTAAACATTCTTAAAATCACACAATAAATATAATATACTAATAATATGGAGGGTTTCTCTATTTTTTTATGTAAGATGTACTTGCCTAAGGAGTGAGAGAGAAACACGAGAGAGAGAGAGAGAAAGAAAATAAGGAATGAAGAAAGAGAATGAGAGATTTAGTTTATATACATGGAGGGTTTGGGTTCACTTGACCCAAGGTTCAAGTCATGACCAAGCCCTAACCTCAAAATAAACTGAACCAACCCTCCACCAATGAATGTGTCTAGTCTCATGCAGCAAAATAAATATGCAGCAAGAAATAATATGCTCCCAATGAACGGAGAGTGACAATTCATATCTACTGTGCCCGTACTATGGTATGACATATAAGGGGAATAACATGTGACAACGTTATGTAATTCTAGATAACCGTAGGGTTAACTAGGCTACTAAAACTTGTAGAGCATTGGGAGGGACAGAATTCCGAGATTGTGCTTAACTAGCCACCCTCAATTATCTGGAGAGTGAAGGCTGGCCACAATTTGGATATTATTTAAATCCTTATTAGTGGATTATGATATCTGACTATTATATTGTACTGTGTTCTATGTGATCTTGGCCTTGCGAGGGACCGGTGCATAATTACTACGTGCTATGTGGCGATTCATGGCTCGGCTAGCCCTGCTAGCACATGGTTCGATATAAGGATTCCTATTGCATGCATAATACCTCTGGGATAACCCAGACTCCACCTAGCAAGCCGTATAAGTGATTGGTCGATAGTCCACCTAGCCCTACTAGCACATGGAAATTCCGAGGACAAAATTTTGTTAAGGAGGAGAGAGTTGTGAGACTCGTCTCACAGTATTCGTATTTTATGCGGATACATATATTTGTGCTATTTATTATATTTTATTAGTTCTCGAGGAAGCTCAAAAATTCTCAAAATTGAAACTTTACTACATGACCGGTATACCGACGATATACTATAGTATACCGACGTTATACTGCCCGGCAGATATTTGTTTTACTTTTCGAGATTTTTTCGAGAATATCTCTATATATAGTACTCGAGTTCATTTCTTTCTTTCTCTCTCTTCTCTTCTTTATTTCTCTTTCAAGCTTGGAGCTTGGTCTTGAGACCTGGAATGTGGTTTCTGAACCCCTTCGTGGTGGTGGCCTAGAAGGTTTAGGATGGGAGCTCGCTTTAGGCAAGTACACCTTGCCGATTTTGTGAATTTCTTTTACTTTTTATCATATTGTTTACTGGAGCCTTGGTTATTTCTTTTTTAGCTTAGACTTGCTTTACTATAGTTGTTTATATCATAATTTCTAGCCTACTGACCGTTTCGGTTTTAATTTCTGGTAGAATCTTGTTCCATCTCTTTTTGGTAACTCGGTAACGGATACAGTACCGAAATTGTGATCGTAAGATTTATTCAATATTGTGATATGAGACTTACCCTAGACTTGACTTCTTGTTAGACTTAGTTCTTGTAATTTTTGGGGTTTAATTTGGGTCCCGAAAATCAGACTTGACTTAACCATGTTTATTCTTGAAAACTGGCATACCGACGGTATACTACAGTATATCGATGATATACCGATTTCGACCGACTTAGATTTTTAGATATTTTCTATGACCCTATCGACATATCGACGGTGTACTACAGTGTACCAACGGTATACCGATCCTTACCGACATTGTTAACCGACTTCAGGATATTTGTCTTGGCCGGCATACCGACGGTATACCGATTTGTGGAACTTTGTTTTCCAAAACCTTTATTGCCTACTTGGAACGGCATACCGACAGTATACCAATTTGTTGGAATCTTGAACATGCTCTATTTTTTCTATCTTTGGACCGGTATACCGACGGTGTACTGGACTGTACCGACGATATACCGATCGTGCTCTTTCTTTAGGAATTCTTGGTTTTTTGTGATTTTATTTTGATTCTTCTGGCTTTTTCTTGGACATACGATAACTTAACCTTATTTGGACATAAACTTATATGGCTTCAGATGACTTGACTTTACTCGATTTCATCCAGCTTTGCCCGGCTACACGTGATGACATGCTTGACTGGACTTGACTTGGCATGACTTTACATGGCTTCATCGCATATGGCTTGACTTGGTTTTACTTAGCTTCATCTGGATGGACATGGCTTCACATGGTTGTACATGGCTTTACCTGGCTTCACATGGCTTTACCTGGCTTCACTTGGATTCATATGGCTTGGTTGTCGTCATGGCTTATATGAGTCCGTTTGTGTAATGTATATTAAAACTTGTTTATATTACTATTAGAACTTATTTTGTTGCATCATGTCTATGATGGATTTTACGGAATGCCCCACCCGGATTCATATAATAAACTATTAGGGGTTATTAACTAGAGATTCACTTAGTACATGGCTAAGGATTTTCCTAGATTGCATGCAGTCCCGGTTATTCATATAGTTATCTTGTGGAGTATCTAGGGGTTTATCTTATGGATTATCTTGAGGAGTATCCGGTGTTGGTTTGTGCATATGGATATCAGGGGCAGACTGCAGGGGCATACGATCAAAAGGAACTCTAGTATTACGTTAATTATAAGTATTAGTAATTAGGATTGTGATAACCCTAGTTAGTTAAAGTATTAAGTCATACTTATATGATTTGCCGTGATTTATGGATGATGGTTATTCTAGGCTTTACGTGATCACACGTGTATTTTCTGCACTTGTTACTCTATTGATTATCAATTCAGGATATGTCTCATTGCAGGTTTGCAATTTTTTATTATTATCCTGAGATTATTTACATTCAGTCTATACTTTCAGTATTTGTATTATTTATGTTGTTGGTTTAAGTTCCTAGATTGGCTTCATTTATGGTACTTGCTATTTGGGGTTTGATCCCACTGGTTTTGCATGGCTAGACCCAGTAGCGGCATCAGAGGATCTTTCGTACTTTTCTGAGGATGGTGATCACCAGGAGCACCAGGCCGCTTGAGTAGATTTTCTTACTTCCCCACTTTAATATACATTCTACTTTTGTTGGCGTTTAGCCACCGAGCACGTGTTTAGCTTATGTTTTAGTTTGATTGGTTAGCCTACGGGCAAATAACATGATTGACATATCCTAGGATTGATCATGTATGACCCAGATTCTGACTATTTTATTCATTTTGTGTTTACTAGCATCATAATCATTTGTATATTATAGTTTGGGACACTTTAATATTATATTTCAGTTGATCTTACATCTTGTTATTATTCATGTTGTTCTTGTGATTAAGAATCTAGGGTTTGTTGGTCCTAGGCTTGACTGTTGGTTTGTAGTAGTGACCCCTCATGTCTTACAGCTTCACAGTATATACGGAGTACCGGTGTGCTCTAATTATACATAGCTGGCCTTGTCAGCCCCGCTCTCCAGTATTCTGGTTCTGGGGCGTGACAATGATATACCCCAGAGATCCCAGTACCTCCAACTGTACCAATGGTACTTGACACTCCGACATTATTGGAGATCATCCGAGGGATGTTAGCAACTCAGCAACATCAGCAATTTCAGCAACATGAACAAAATGTCTTACTGAATCAAGGGTTACAAACGGCTCTAGAGAGAGACGGAAAGACATATTCGAGGGCGTCGGTCAGATTTTGCCTACTTAACACGAGATATTTTGACGGCACAGAGGACGCCATCATGACAGATGCGTGGCTCAAAGACATCGAATTTATCTTGGCAGCAGCAAAGATTTTGACTAAGGAACAAGTTGATTATGTCCGATTGCAGCTTCAAGACCTTGTCAGTGACTGGTGGCGTCAAGGGAGGTTGGTCTGAGGCATCCTATCTCTTGGGACAGTTTTAGAACTCGATTTTTGGCAAAGTATTTTGGAGTCATCACACAATATGAGCTTCAACAGAGGTTTATCGGTCTCAAGCAAGCCAGTAGGACTGTAGACGGATATGCAGCAGAATTTTGTAGGCTGAGTAGATTGTCTCCGACCATGGTGGCTACGGAGTCGGATAAAGCGATGAGGTTCCAACAAGGACTTCATCTGGAGATTCTACAACTGGTAGAGGGGCATAACTACCAAACCTATAAGAAAGTACTTATAGCAGCTCGAAGGTATGAGCTTACTATGCAGAGGTTGTGGCGAGGACGGGAGGCCAGGAGAGGTCTCATGCTCATAGTAGAGGAGGAGGAGGTGGAGGAGTACCGCGAACGTTAGCACCATATCCTGGCGTTCGCATTCATGATTCAGCACCTCGGAGGGAGGCGGTTTCGACAGTGACGGCACCTGCTCGACAGCAGTCGAGGCAGCAACAACAACAACACCGCCAGAAAGCACCAATGGGATATACTTACTGTGGCACGGGAGGCCACACTAGAGATGTATGTAGGACAGCCAATGAACTATGTATCGGGTGTAGTAGTCCAGACCACCAGATTGCCAATTGTCCGATGATGTAGAGGCCAGGAGGGCCAGTCCAACAATTTTTAGCACTGCCAGCACTAGGGACAGTTCGGCACAGAGGGTCCGCAGTAGCAGTACGGCCATTAGCTCAGCATTCGTTATCGACGCAGGCTCAGATGTACCAACAACAGCAGAATCAATAGTAGGGCCAGCAGAGGCCACAACAACACTTCCAAAGGAGGCAACAACGAGGAGCACAACATGGCCAAGGGCAAGCATTCACTTTGTCATTGGAAGAAGCTTTGGCATCAGGCGACGTGGTGTCAGGTAACATCTCTGTCGTATCTTTTTCTGTTGTAGCATTATTTTATTCAGGTGCATCTATTCATTTATATCTTCACGATTTGTGACACGTATTAGTTTGGAGTTCGAGACATTGCTATAGAGGTTGAATATACTCACTGGTAATAGGCTCGTAGAAGTTAGTAGAGTGTGTATAGCGTATTCAGTCGTAGTGTGCGGGCATTCATTACCTGCACGGTTGATCGAGTTTTCTATGGGTAACTTTAACGTTATCCTAGGCATGGACTGGCTGAAAGATAGTCATGCTACGATAGATTACCATAAGGGTAGAGTATTATTTAGTATCCCAGGCATAGAAGACTTTGCCTTTGATAGATTTATGGGAGACCAACATGAAGAGAGGATTGCCACGGCAGTGATAATAGAAGAACAACTTCCCGAGATAGTCAAGTAGTTTCTAGATGTCTTCCCAGAAGAACTCTCAGGGCTACCACCAGTGAGAGATGTAGAGTTTTTCATAGAATTGATTCCTGGAGTAGGACCAATATCTTGTAAGGTTCACCAGATGGCACCATCAGAACTAGACAAGCTTTACCAACACGTAGAAGAGTTGAAGGCAAACAAGTTTATCCAAACTAGTAGATCACCTTAGGGAGTGCCAGTAGTTTTAGTAAAGAATAAGGATGGGTCAATGAGTTTGTGCATCGACTATAGACAATTGAATGCAGTAAAGGTGAAGAACAAGTAGCCATTACCAAAGATAGATGATTTGTTTGATCAATTGAGCAAAGCTAAGGTCTTTTCCAAGATCGACCTCTGGTCAGGATATCATCAAGTAATAGTTCGGGAGCAAGACATACCCAAAACAACATTCAGGTCATGATATGATCATTACAAATTCTTATTTATGTCATTCAGATTGACCAATGCTCTAGCAGTATTCATGGATTTGATGAACCGTATTTTTATGCCATACCTAGACCAGTTCGTGGTGGTTTTCATAGACGATATTCTAGTCTATTCCAGTAGCGAAGAAGAGCACGAAGAGCATCTTCGGAAGGTCTTACATATTTTGAGGAAATACCAGTTGTATGCAAAGCTCAACAAGTGCGAGTTTTGGTTAGATCACGTATTATTTTTGGGTTACATCATCTTTAGAGCAGGAGTAGCAGTAGACCCGAATAAAGTTGAGGCATAGAGAGTTGACAAGTTCCTAAGACAGTAGCAGAGGTGCGTAGTTTCCTGGGCTTGGCGGGCTATTACAGGAGCTTTGTGGTAGATTTTGTAAGAATTTTAGCATCATTGACCCGTTTGACGTGCAAGAAGGCTAAGGGCAGAGTGTGAGTCTAGTCGCAGAAAGGAGTTGACAATTCATGAGGATGTAACTCTTAGGTTTGGAAATTGTCTTTGTGTACTGAGCGGAGATATCCGGCAAAAAGTTATGACCGAGGCGTATAATTCCAAGTATTCAATTCATCTAGGGGGTACCAAGATGTATCAAGATATCAAACAATATTTCAAGTGGAGGGATGAAGAGGGAGATAGCACGATTCATCTCTCGATGTTTGGTATGCCAGCAAATGAAGGTCGACCAGCAGATGTGGTGCCTCGTTCCCCCCTATTCGGGGAGCGCGACTAAGAAATACAATCGGTATCGTTCGATCGGAATAGATTGAAATAAGATCTTATCCTGGTTATGGATTTGCTTCTTCGGAATCGATTCCCATATTCAGTGGACCGTGCCACAAGGATGGACTTAGCGGCAAAGTCAAGAGGGACATCTCCGTTGCAAACTTTCTTGCCTAGTTTTTACTGTCGCCTTGTTGCTTTCGTGCTTTGAGTTAGTTTTCGGATTTGTTTGCATTTTCTTAAACGATTTCGATGGATTTTATTGCTTTCGTTAATTAAACTGCATTTTATTTCGAGCTTGGAAAGAGTAGAAGCGGGATTGATCAGCTGCTCGTGGTAATGCAGGTGATCATGCAGTTGACGACGTGCGAGCGGAGTCTTGAAGCACCTCTTTCCTTTCCTTCTCCAACCAACTTGTGAGTGGATATATTAGATTCAGTTGACCCTTCTTCCAAGTTTTCACATCTAAAATCTTACATTCTTGCTTGTTCCGATCAAACGATGCCAAAAGAACTAAAAGATATCAACATAAAAAGGAATAGACTTGGACTACTTATGCTTATCACTAAACTTGTGAACAGTTACCTTATTGCATGCTAGTTCGTTTAGAATGTTCTTCATATGTTTCAAATTCAAGTTAGAATGTATACTTCTTTTATAAAATATGCTATGTATAGAACACACTTTGTTATGCAATATATTGATTAGGGAGACTATGCAAAGACAAATCATGCCAGGTGATTGTCTCGTGCTCATATTGCCTTAGATTGTGTCAAGTGATTGCTTAGTACAGATGCCGTTTGATCATGGACAACTTATGCACAAGGTTTTTGGTTTCCGCGGACTGTCGCCGGGGCACTGGGACTGATCCGATCCGGATGAAACAATATGTATAGTCATATATTATGGACGGAGTGTTATATAGCGGGGATCACCACCTGCGTTGCATATCATTTTTGTCTCGAGACTATAACCTGTCCTTTATGGCATTATGCCAGTGATTCCCTCGTATATTTAAACCTGTGCAAGCTAACTTGTGTCTTCGTGGCAGGGAAGGACATGGTAAGTATTGTGCAGGTAGTTCAGACGGGCAGGTAAAAGTCATCGAACGGTGACAAGTTTATTTCAGTAAATTTTTATACCAATGCTTGCTTGCAAAATTAACTAAGACAAGATAGAAAGACCACAAATAACTTGCATGCTTCACATAAATAACGTATTGATTGGTATAGTTAGGTTAGCTCGCCTTCACAAGTGCATTTCGACGTACTGACCCTCGTTGAAACAGGTTTCCCGCACCAAGGAGATCCTGCAAGGAGCTGAAGCTACTTCCCGTTCCAGTCCACCAACCGGCACGCCCAGATCGTGCCTTAGCAGAAGCCTTTTGAAGGTCCAGGGGCTAGCAAACATAACTCATGCAGCTCCATGGAAAAGCGATTGTTTCGCCTGGAGGTCTTTAACATTTTGAAGTTTTAGTAAAGGATGTAATGTACAGGACGGCTATCTTATTTTGAGTCCTCTTTTGTTAGCCCATGCGACAATTATCTGACTCGTTCAAGAGTTTGTAAATAGATGTCCATTATCAATAAAGAGAACTTTTCCATGTTTCAACTTTGTATTTTAATTATCTGTGTACTCTGAATATGTGCTCGTTATGAAAAAATATCTTGGCCTTGTGCGTTGTTTAACCTAGGCACGCACAGCGTCACGCCCGGGGGACGACTATCGATTCTACGGAATTAGGGCGTGACATATTGGTATCATAGCACAGCTTCAAGTTTCTTGGACCCTCGTATTGGAAAAGTTTCTTTAACGATCTATTTCCTATGCGAACCCTTGAACTCGTTAGGCCAAAATAAGATTCGTTTCATACAATAAGTCCATAATACATTATGATTCTGATTTAAGTTACCTTCTTTTGAAGGAATGACTCAAGCGCAAGCATCATCGCTAGCACCAGGTGGAACCCAAGCCCAAGAAAGTAGTTCTGGCACATTGGAAAGTTTATGAAGTCAGCGAGCCATGTCCCGTGTCGATCCAATTCAGCAAATGATGGGGATGCTTGAGGCTAGTCAACAGAGGGATGAGTCTCGTTATGAGCGAGCCGAGAAGCGGGCGGAAGAGAGGCAGAGCAAGTTTGAAGACAATCTAGAAGCCCGATTTATAGTCCAACAAAAGTAGGTAGATACCATACAACAGATCATACAGACCTTAGCCTCCAACTATTCCGCGGCAACAGCAGTGACACCGGTGGAGCAACCCGCACTTGAAGTCGAAATGCCGCAAACTCCAAAGAAGAAGGATGTGACTACCTTCGACTTTGCCGAATTCAAAAAGGTCTGCAATAGGCTGTTTAAGGGGACTGAAGATCCAATCGTGGATCTAGATTGGCTAGCAGAACTTGAGGATTACTTCAAACTTCTAGAGGTATCCGAAGAAAAGCGTGTCGCGTATGCCCAACTACAGCTTCACTTGAGCGCACACGATTGGTGGGACGTGCATCGAAGATCTCTTCCAGTTGACGATGAAGAGGAGACGATCGTGTGGGCTACCTTCCGTGGCGCGTTCGAAGAGGAGTTCATACCCCCTCCCGTTCGTCAGCAGAAGGAGAACGAGTTCGTGCAGCTCCGTCAAGGCAGTATGACCGTAAAGCAGTACTCCGTCGAATTCAACCAGCTCGCCAAATTTGTAAGCTCATATTTACCTGATGCGACGAGTCATGCCAGACGATTTGAAGGCGGCCTGTGACCTTCCATCCATGCGCACGTGGTCGTTCCTCAGTACCAGACGATGCGGAAAGTTTTTAACCATGCCCTTTCCCTCGAACCGCAGTATCCTCCAATCACAAGCACCAAAGCAACGAGAAAGGAAACAATGCTCCAAAGCGTCCAAATAATGGCGGTCGACAAAAGGGAAATGTAGGGGCTCGTTGTGAACACTATAATAGGCCAGGGCACACCATTGACAACTGTTACAGCAAGAACGAGTCCTTCTTCAACTGTGGTGGTCAAGGCCACATAGCTAAGGACTGTCCACTCCCCTCCAAGCTTCTACCTCAACATCCAAATCAGGCCACAGCACCCCAAGCTAACCGAGCCACGCCGCAGCAAGGGCGTCGTCAAGCTCAAGGTCGGGTGTATACTATGATACGGGAAGAAGCCCTGGCATCGGATACCGTTGTGTCAGGTATATTGCTTTTCAATAACATACCTGCACGTGTGCTATTTGATTCTGGTGCAATGCATAGCTTTATATCCACAAATTTTGTCGTGGAAAATAATATAGAAATGACACCATTGTATTTAGACCTTAGTGTTAACACCCCGTCGGGCACAAAAATACCTGTCCGTTCAGTATGTCAAGGCGGTTATGTCTGTATTGGAGGAAGAAAACTCTCGCTCGATGTGTTAGTCCAAGATGTTCGGGATTATGACATCATTTTGGGGATAGATTGGCTTGGCGCTTGCTCGAAAACTATCGAATGTGCAGAGAAATAAGTCATCTTTCATCTACCTGGAGAAGCCAAATTCTGCTACACTAGTAGTCCAGCAACAGATGCGTCCAGGGCCTGCATGGTGATTTCTGCAATATTTGCTCGGCGAATGCTACACTTTGGATGCGAGAGATACTTAGCGTCGGTTTGGGATACGCAGCTGGATTACGCAAACGTTGAGTCTTCTTCCATTGTGGTAGAGTTCCATGATGTATTTTCGAGCGAACTATCCGACATGCCACCTGACCGAGAGATCGATTTCACCATCGACACATTCCCAAATACTCAGCCGATTTCCAAGGCTCCGTACAGAATGGCCCATGTTGAACTAAAGGAGTTAAAGTGCCAACTTCAAGAACTGCTAGATGGTGGGTACATTCGTCCGAACATGTCTCCTTGGGGCACGCCTATACTCTTCGTAAAGAAAAAGGACAGAATATTGCGACTATGCATCGATTATCGGGAGCTAAACAAGGTCACTATTAGAAACAAGTATCGCCTGCCCAGGATAGACGACCTCTCTGATCAATTGCAAGGAGCATCGGTGTTTTTAAAAACTGATCTTCGCTCGGGCTACCACCAACTAAAGATTAAGCCCAAGGACATACCGAAGTCAGCATTCCGAACCCACTATGGCCATTATGAGTTTTCTGTTATGCCGTTTGGACTGGTGAATGCTCCTGCCGCTTTTATGGATTTGATGAACCATGTGTTCCGACCCTTTCTCGATAAATTTGTGGTAGTTTTTTTAGACGATATCTTAGTATACTCGAAGAATAAGGATGAACATATAGGACACCTGCGGATGGTGCTTCAAACTCTTTGAGATAATAAGTTGTACGCGAAGCTAAGTAAATACGAGTTCTGGTTGGACATCATATCTTTCCTTGGACACATTATTTCTGTAGAGGACATCTCAGTTGACCCGAAGAAAATAGAAGCAATCGTGAAGTGGAGGAGGCCTGAGTCAGCTAGCGACATTCGGAGTTTCCTTGGTCTAGCGGGCTACTACAGAAGATTTATAAAGGATTTTGCAAGAATCGCCTCGCCTCTGACCCAGCTCACTCGGAAGGGAGTAACATTCGCATGGACGGACGACTATGAAGCTTCATTTATGGAGTTAAAGCAGTGACTTGTCTCTGCACCAATTCTTACCCTTCAGGACGGACCCGATGACTTTAAGATATATAGCGACGCCTCAGGAAAGGGTTTGGGATGTGTCCTTATGCAGAGGGACAAGGTGATAGCCTTTGCATCGAGGTAGTTAAAGCCTTACGAGAAGAATTACCCAACACACTACCTGGAGCTCGCAGCGGTGGTGTTCGCATTGAAGTTATGGCGGTATTACCTCTATGGTGTGCCGTGCGAGATCAATATGGACCATAAAAGTCAAAAATATCTCTATACCCAAAAAGATTTGAATCTGCATCAATGATGTTGGCTTGAACTCCTTAGCGACTTTGACCTGATGATCAGATACACACCGGGCAAGGGTAATATTGTACCTGATGCGCTGAGTCGAGTGTTAGTTGGGAGCTTAGCTATTGATAACAAGCTACGTCGGGATCTTGAAGGTTTGGGCATTACACTTAAAATCAGATACAAAAGGGGGCAAAAGTGGCTCAGCTGTGCCTTGAACCAGACTTATTAGAAAATGTCAAGTCCGCTCAGAAGGATGACATATTCCTATAAAATATGCAAGGTCTTATCTCAGCAGGGAAGACAACCGACTTTGCGGATGGCACGGACGGGATGATGCGAGTGAAGGGAAGATTGTGCGTTCCTAACGATACAACCCTCAGAAAAGAGATACTTACCGAAGCCCACTATGCGAGTTATACTTCACATCCGGGTAGCATATAGATGTATCAAGATCTCCGTACGATATTTTGGTGGCACGACATAAAAAGAGATATGGCATTGTTCGTGTCACAATGCATGGCTTGTCAGAGGGTAAAGGCCGAGCACCAGAAGCCGGCGGTGCGATGCAGAACCTTGCTATACCAGAGTCAAAATGGAAACATATAACGATAGATTTCATTGTTGGTTTACCGAAGACGCAACGGGGGAATGATGCCGTCTGGGTTATCGTCGATCGACTCACCAAGTTAGCTCACTTTTTGCCTATCAAAAGTACTTGGAGTGCCGACCGTCTGGCCTAGATCTACCTCAACGAGATCGTTTGACTCCACGGCGTGCCCGTATCCATTATCTCTTATCGAGATGGATGATTCTTATCACGCTTCTGGGAAAGCCTTCAGTCAATAATGGGGATAAAGTTGAAGTTCAGCTCTGCCTACCATCCTCAGACAGACGACCAAACAGAACGAGTCAACCAAATCCTCGAAGACATGCTACGACTTTGCGCCTTGGACTTGAAGACTAGTTGGGACACGCATCTACCGTTAGCAGAATTTGCATACAACAATAACTATCAATCCAGCATTCAAATGGTGTTGTATGAGGCGTTGTATGGAAGAAAGTGTAGATCCCAGATCTGTTGGGATAAAGTTGGTGAACGACAAATTCTTGGCCCAAAACTTGTGGAATAAACCGTCCAGAAGATTCGCTTAATTCGTGAACGGCTAAAGGTATTACAGAGTCGCCAGAAAAGCTACTCAGACACGCATCGATGACCCCTTGAGTTTTTAGAAGGCGATCGGGTATTTTTTAAAGTCTCGCCCATGCGAGGAGTTACCAGATTTGGAGCAAAGGAAAAGCTAAGTCCAAGATTTGTCGGTCCGTTTGAGATATTAAAGCGAGTCGCCCTAGTCGCATAACAGATTGCCCTGCCACCGTCACTATCTGAAGTGCACGATATCTTTCACATTTTACAGCTTAGGAAGTACGTGTACGACCCGAGTCATGTGGTGGATCTTTATCAACTGGACCTAAAGGTGGACTTGACTTATGTTGAACAACCTGTACGGATCTTGGATCGCAAAGAGAAGCTGCTTCAAAGTCGTTCGGTTCCTCTCGTGGGGATGCTTTGGCGGAATCATTCGGTCGAGGAATCTACTTGGGAGCTTGAATCTGAGATGAGGGAAAGGTTCCCTTCATTGTTTCATAGTGGTAGGTTCTATTTCTAAGTTTTATGGACGAAACTTTCAATTAGTTGGTCAGGATGTGGTGCCCCGTTCCCCTCTATTCGGGGAGCGAGGCTAAGAAATACAATCGGTATCGTTCGATTGGGATAGATTAAAATAAGATCTTATCCTCGTTATGGATTTGCTTCTTCGAAATCGATTTCTATATTCAATGGACCGCGCCCCGAGGATGGACTTAGCGGCAGAGTCAAAAGGGACATCTCCGCTGCAAGTTTTTTTGCCTAGTTTTTACTGTCGCCTTATTGCTTTCGTGCTTTAAGTTGGTTTTCGGATTTGTTTGCATTTTCTTGAACGGTTTCAATGGATTTTATTTCTTTTGTTCATTGAACTATATTTCATTCTGAGCTTGGAAAGAGTAAAAGAGGGATTGATCAGCTGTTTGTGGCAATGCAGGTGATCGTGCAGTAGACGACGTGCGAGCGGAGTCTTGAAGCACCTCTTTCCTTTTCTTCTACAACCAACTTGTGAGTGAATATATTCGATTCAGTTGACCCTTCTTCCAAGTTTTCACATCTAAAATCTTGTATTCTTGCTTGTTCCGATCAAACGATACCAAAAGAACTAAAAGATATCAAGATAAAAAGGAATAGACTTGGACTACTTATGCTTGTCACTAAACTTGTGAACGGTTACCTTATTGCATGCTAGTTCGTTTAGAATGTTCTTCATATATTTTAAATTCAAGTTAGAATGTATACTTCTTCTAGAAAATATGCTATGTATAGAACACACTTTGCTATGCAATATATTGATCAGGGAGACTATGCAAAGACATATCATTCCAGGTGATTGTCTCGTGCTCATATTGCCTTAGATTGTGTCAAGTGATTGCTTAGTATAGACGTCGTTTGATCATGGACAACTTGTACACAAGGTATTTGGTTTTCGCTGACGGTCGCCGGGGCATTGGGACCGATCCGATCCGGACGAAACAATATGTATAGTCGTATGTTATGGATAGAGTGTTATGTAGCGGGGCTCACCATCTGCGTTGCATATTATTTTTGTCTCGAGACTATAACCCGTCTTTTATGGCATTATGTTAGTGATCCCCTCGTATATTTAAACCTGTGCAAGCTAACTTGTGTCTTCGTGGCAGGGAAGGACATGGTAAGTATTGTGCAGGTAGTTCAGACGGACAAGTAAAAGTCACCGAACGGTGGCAAGTTTATTTCAGTAAATTTTCATATCAATGCTTGCTTGCAAAATGAACTAAGACAAGATAGAAAGACCACAAACAACGTGCATACTTCACATAAATAACGTGTTGATTGGTATAGTTGTGTTAGCTCGCCTTCACCAGTGTATTTCAATGTACTGACCCTCGTTGAAACAGGTTTCCCGCACCAAGGAGATCCTGCGAGGAGCTGAAGCTACTTCCCATTCCATTCCACCAACAGGCACGCCCAGATCGTGCCTTAGCAGAAGCCTTTTGAAGATCCAGGAGCTAGTAAACATAACTCATACAACTCCGTAGAAAAATGATTGTTCTGCCGGGAGGTCTTTAACATTTGAAGTTTTAGTAAAGAATGTAATGTATATGATGATTATCTCATTTTGAGGCCTCTTTTGTAAGCCCGTACGATAATTACCTGACTCGTTTAAGAGTTTGTAAATAGATGTTCATTATCAATAAAGAGAACTTTTCCATGTTTCACTTTGTGTTTTAATTATCTGCGTACTCTGAATATGTGCTCGTTATGCAAAAATAACTTGGCCTTGTGCGTTGCACAACCTAGGCACGCACGGTGTCATATCCGGGGGACGACTATCGATTCCACAAAATTGGGACGTGACAACAAAGACCGACAAGATTATTGCAACCGCTTCCTATCTCGGAGTAAAAATGGGAACATATAACGATGGACTTTGTGATCGGTTTACCTAGATCCCTGACTGGTCGTGATAGAGTTTGGGTGATAGTAGATCGACTCACGAAAGTAGATCATTTTCTTCATTTTTGAGTAGGATAGTCTATAGAGCAGTTGGCAGAGATGTACATACGACGGATAGTAAGACAGCACAATATTCCAGTAAGTATCGTATCAGATCGAGATACTCGGTTCATCTCTCATTTTTGGAAGATCTTGCACTAGAATCTAGGCACCAAGTTGAGGTTTAGTACCACTTATAATACTCAGGCAGACGGACAGTCAAAAAGAACCATCCAGACATTGGAGGACATGTTGCGGGCTTGTACTTTAGATTTTGGAGGGTCTTGGGAAAATTACCTTCATCTCGTCGAGTTCTCGTATAACAACAATTATCAGGTGAGTATCCAAATGGCGCCATTCAGGGCATTATATGGAAGAAAGTGTCGGTCACCATTGGCATGGGATGATATAGGTGAGCGAAAGATGTTAGGCCCCGAGATGATCATGCAGACAATAGAAGTTGTCAAGAAGATCACAGAGCAACTTCGGGTTGCGCAAGATATGCATCATCATTGGGCGGATCAACACCGTAGGCGTTTAGAGTTTCGTGTCGGTGACTACGTGTTCTTGTGGATTTCGTCGACCCGTGGAGTCATTAGGTTCGGGGTTCGCGGGAAGCTTAGTCCATGATATGTCGATCCGTTCGATATCCTCGAGTGGATAGGCGATGTTGCTTATCGTCTTGCCCTTCTGCCTTTGCTATATAAGGTGCATGATGTGTTTTATGTATCTCAGATACGTAGGTATATCCCAGATCTGAGTCATATCCTCGACCATCCTGAGTTAGTCATTGGTACCAAATTGCCTTATAAGAAGCAACTCGTATCCATTTTGGAACAAAGGGAGAACGTGCTCAAGAATTAGACTATCCATCTTGTCTGAGTTGCTTGGGGTCATCACCCTTTGGGAGAGTCGACGTGGGAGCGCAATAATGATATTTGGTCTCGGTATCCGCAACTCTTTGACTCATAAAGTATATTTGTTCCTATGCTTTCGTATCTCGAATCTCGTAATCCGTTCACATATGCTCTGTGATGTTGATTTTCTTTATTATGTGATTTAATTTGATTGCATGTGTAGATGTGCTTGTAGCTAACATAGTGGTTGTTCTGATTTCTCTAGCTAGCCTTGGGTTTGAATTCCGTTGGCGGAAAATTTCTAAGGTGGATAGAGATGTCACTCCCCGTTCCCGATATACGTATTTGGAACGTATTATTTCTTTCTTGCATGATAATTATGTTGCATGGAGACTAGACCCATTCTTTGGTTTATATTGGTTCATAGTTTATTTGTTTAGTTTAGTTTGGTCATGAGTTGAACACATGGTCTAAACCTCAACCCTAACTGTATAAGCCAACTTCTTTCTCTCTCTTCCCTCATTCTCTTATTTTCCCCTCTTTCTTCATTTTAGACATGTACACCTTGCATGACATGGAGAAATCCTTAGATTTTTAATTCTTGCTTTTTTCTTGCATTTTATTTGTCTAATATGTGTACATTATAATTCTAAGCACTTTTAATACTTGGAGTTTTTGATTTTGCTGGGTGAATTTGGCTATATCTACATGTTTATTTAGGATTTTCATGGGTTCCGTGAGTTTTGTTTGTTTTGATCTATATAAACTTAGTATCTTTGAAAACTAATTGTTTCATGTGGTAGAGCATTCAATTTCGTATAATTTTGACTTTATTTCACTTGATTTGGAGTTAAAATAAAGTTTTTGTGAAAAAATAAATTTTTGGTTTTGAGCTTTCCGCCATAGCTGAACTTACTGTTTGGAGAAGACGAAGTATTTATGCGGCAAGTGATTTGCCGCATGCAGCAGACTGTCATGCGGCCAAGTGATTTGTCTCATGAAGTAGACTGTCATGCGGCCAAGTGATTTGCCTCATGCAGCAAACTGTCATGCGGCCAAGTAATTTGTCTCATGCGGTAGACTGTCATGCGGCCAAGTGTTCTAATGCGCACTTTACCCTTAGTGACTTATGTGCACGAATGGTTATTTTACTTGGTTTATTGCTTTCATTAAATTATTTTACATTTAATAGGTATGAGCTATGAGTTGATCCTAAATTACAAGTTTTGTGATTCTAAGGGAGAATGGACTTAGTGACCAGACTATGTGCTGGAACTCACGAGATTAACTAACATTGGTGACTTGACTCGACTATTGGTATCTGTGCTGATACACTTACTACATGCTATGAGTTTCTACGTGCTAAGTGTTCTTACGCGATTATGTTACATATTTTTCACCGAGGTGTACCTACGTGCATGCTACGCGACAAGTGATATGATAATATTCCTCCAGTATGGACATAATAGTTGGCTAATAACCAAGTGTGGCTAGGACTTGTGTGAATTGTTGCATCACGCTGGATGAATCCAAATTGAACTGCCAAGTGACAAAGTCGATTCATATCTAGTGTGTCCGTACTACGGTATGACATATAAGGGGAATAACATGTGATGCCACACCCGATTTCAGATTTAGTATTTCTTGAATTTCTAGAATTTAATTTTTTTGATAATGTATTCCTGTTGTATTTCTCATATTGGTTCCTGTCAATTTTTATTGTTTTATTATTTGTTGTTGTTGAGAGAGACTACCAGAGACCAGTAGACTACCCATAGGCATTGTCATAGATCCGATTTATGACCCGCTTATAGAATGGACACTTGGTTCGGTTCATTTTGGGTGAACCCATGACTAAACCTTCTCTCTCCTCTCTTAGTATATATATGAGCTTTTCTCTCTCTACTCTCTTTCTTCTTTTTCATTTTATTTCCTTCTTCCTCCTCTCCCTCAAGCTCCCTCTAACCCTAACCCTAAGGGAAAGTTGTTGTGACTTGGACCGTGAGAGGTAGAGGCTCGGAGCCACCCAAGGCAAGTACATCTTGTTCAATCGTGAAGTCATAAATTTTTAAATTTTTCTTACATATGTTGTTTTAAAATATATTTAATGGAAAATGTTCTCCTTGAGTTGCTGATCATATTTAGTTCTTGGAGTTTAGGATTTTTATGTATAATTTTTGTAGATATGAGTTTTAAGTTTAGGATTTTTATGTGTTTCATGTATTTTTCTTGGTTTTGATCTATTAAAACGTAGTATTTTCAAAAACTAGTTTTTTTTATGTTAGAGCATTTCATTTCGTGCAAATTGGCTTTTGTTTTATTTGATTTGGAGTTAAAATAAAGTTTTTATGAAGAAAACAAATTTTCAATTTTTGGAGCTTTCGGCCATGGCTGAACCTGCTGTTGGAGAAGACGAAGTCTTCATGCGGCCAACTAGCTATGCGGTTGAGTGATATACGGCCCGAGAGGGTTATGCGGCATGAACTCTTGCCGCATACTGACAGCATGTGTCCATCTTGTTGGACGCATGACTGCTTATTTACACAAGTGTCCTTGAATACCTTGTGTTTTCACTCGCTGAACTAATGAAAAATTTGCTAAGTCCAAGAGGGGCGTCCATGCGGCCAGTGGGTCCTTGCGGCCAGTGGGTGCATGCGGCCAGTGGGTGCATGCGGCTAGTGGGTCCATGCGGCCAGTGAGTCCATGCGGCCAGTGGGCACAGGCTGCCATGAATTCTTGTGTGCATTTTGTGTTCCATGTTGTTATGTTCTCTTAGTAATTACTTTTAGTGATTATTGTTGTGTGCTTCCTTATGTCGATATAAGTTTATGATATCAGACAAGTTTTGCATGTGAGTTCACAAGACATGTTTACGTACAAGTTCACCATCCTCACGACAACGTGTAAATATTTGTGTATAAAAATCTATTGCATTTGGCATCGGGCAATCGAGTGTGAGTATTGTACAATGTATCGCGTGTCGCGAATATGATAACTCATGAAAAGCTTGTACTCGCGACTCGTCATTTTAGGGAGTTCTCAAGTGTCCAAACTCGAGAACTTGAAATAATTTAGAATGATTAAACAAGATAAAATTTACCTAAAAAATTGGGAGGGAAGAATATTGTGTTATCGGCTACCCCGATCCCTAAGGGGCCCATGCAACATGGACAACCCTGCTAGGCCAGGGCTCCATTACTGACCAAGTTTACGCGTACTGCGATACTTACTAGACAATTTTATATAAAAGTTTATGTTTATAAAGCAAGTTTATGATTACAAGTTTAAGTTTATGCTTATAAGTTTAATTTCTGTTTGTGACAAGTAACAAGTTATGTTATTGTATGGTTGAATGTGCATTTAAGTTTACTAGACAAGCGATCCTTGGCCATCTGGGTTAACTGCAATGTCGGTGGTAGCAATATTCTTAAAGCATGCATTTAGTAATTAATGTATGTGATAACCCTAGCTAGTTAATCGTAGCAAGCCGTAAAGTTGTTTGGCCGTACGATGAATGATGTTACTTTTATTTATAGCTCGCTCTTCTAGTTTCATTTTCTTCCGACGTGTGGTTAGGGTGCTAAGTTATGCTCGGGTGAAGCTCTACAACCCCGGTCCTTGTTTGGTTTAAGGGTTGTGGTCCCGATCCAGAGTAGTTCCTATGCTCTCTTGCCGCTCATCGCCTTACTTTTATTTTTTTCGCTTATTATCAGTTCTTCCAGTATTATTCTTGAGACAAGTACATTGGTACCGTACAAGTCTCGATCAACATTTATTTCTTTATTGTCTCTTTCTGCTTATGTTGTGATGTGTTTGGTCTATCACCTCGAGCTCCTTTATGGTACTTGTTGCTTGGGGTTCTGACCCCACTGGCTTTGCATGGCCAGGTTACCTCGAAGAGAACCAGAATCTACCGTACTTCCAGCAAGATGGCTCGCACTCGTAGGACTGCGGGCGAAGCTCGCGAGTGGGTTTCCTTCTTTCACCCCTCATCTTTATCACTTCATTTTATGGTGTTTAGGAAGGGGCAGAGTTAGCTCCTTATATTTTTGAGACTGCGGTCAATATGATGTATATATTAGACCATGGCTGATATATTTGATCATGTATTATTATACTCGGGTAGTGCATCATTTTGTATTCACTAGCTTCATGATCATTTGTGACATATAATTTGTGATGCCTCTTTATTTTTATTTATGATATACTCTTGTACTTGTGTTGTTGGATTGAGATAATAGGCTTTGTCGGCCTTAGGACCGACGTCATAACATGCTAGAGTTCACCCATCAGTCTTCTTGACAACCTTAACACATTGCGGCTTACTTCGGTATTCTGCAAGGTGCGGTTGGCCATGTCGGTCCCCGTATTTACCCAATATTCTTGGAGCGGGGCGTGACAAGATTTTCTTGGTGGCCCATGCAGGTCTGTTTTTTAGACTTGTGGAGGACTCATCTTGTTAGAATCTCAATCCTCTATTATCTTCGATTGAACTCCACTTGTAACATATACTTCTCGTCCTCCTTAAAATTTAAACTTGCTTGACATGATTGTTCCATTCTTGTCCCTTATTGATATCCTTGTGTCCTTATCCTTCAGGGACACCCCACCCGCTCCTCCTTCCGATGGTTCCGTTGCACCGATAACTCCAGCAGATACATTAGTAGGCCAGATTATGCCACTGAATCAAGGGCAAGCGTCAGTAGCTTTTTATCAGCCGGCTCCGCAAGTCACGCATGTCCAACCGGCACAATCAGCTCCACCAGTCTTGCCGGAACATCCTGTTTAGCACGCTCCATCATTCATACCAGCCCATCCAACCCAGACAATACCACCAGTTCTACTAGTACAACCAGGGCAGACAGGTTCGCAGGCTATGTTAGAGATGATCCAAGCTATAATGATGGTACAACAACAACAACTCCAGCTTTAGCAACAAGTAGTCCAACTCTGCCAGCAGTTTCAATAAGGACAAGAACAGACCAACGTCACTCTTTACCAGGGAGTTAGAGTAGCACTCAACAACAGTGGACGTTATACTCACAACTCGGCGACCAATGTTAGTAGTATGCGCCCAACCAAGTTCCTCGGTATGGAAGATGCAGTTTTAACAGATTCTTGGCTCCAGGACTTTGAGGCAATCCTGGATGCAACAAAGACCCCAGATGATAAGAAGGTAGCAGTCGTAAAGCTATAATTATCAGATCTTGCCCGAGATTGGTGGGCAGCACAAGAAATGGCACTTCCGAAGCCCATTGACTGGCAGACGTTCAAGGAGCGCTTCCAGGAGAAGTATTTTCACACAACCGCCAAGTTTTAGCTCCAACAGCAATTCATCAACCTCCATCAGAACACAAGATCGGTCGACCAGAATGCGGCCGAGTTTTACCGACTTAGCCAATTTTCTCCCCATATGGTAGCTTCCGAGGAAGATCGAGCCAAGAGATTTGAGCAAGGGTTACATCTAGAGCTTCAGCAGTTTATAGTGGGTCATAATTATACCACCTACGATGCAGTACTCAGGGCAGCTAGGTCCCAAGAACTTGCCGGCAAAAGATTAGTAGCAAGGACCAGAGTCCGGAAGAGGTTGCACTCATCCCTGAGAAGCACCAGTATTCAGTCATTACCTCCAGCACCAGCAGTCAGAATACCTCGTCCTCCAGCACCTCCAACCTCTATTGTAACCTCAGTATAATCTACCATACAGTATGTATCAGCAGGATGCAGCCACTGCGGCAAGCCAGAGCACACCAAAGATTAGTGTATGAGGGCCAATAGCCAGTGTCGCAGATATGGGGCATCCGACAACATGATTGGTTCATGCCCAATCCTGTACCCAGAGACTTCTTCAGTCCGACAGTTACCAGCTCCACCTCGGACAGCGATTGAAGGCCCGCGAGGACCAGTGTTAGCAGTTTGACCCCTAGCCCAGCGTTCTCTCCCAACGCAGACTCAACAGTTCCAACAACAACGTCTGGCACAGTATGCGCAAATCCAGCAAGCCCAACCAACAAGACAAAACTAGAAGCAAGTTAGAGCCACGACCCCTGGACGGTGGCCTGATGAAACATTTGGCAACCTAGAGCAGTTGTTAGCCGAAGGCACTACAATTATGGGTAAGATTTTCGAGCTCTCTTTAGCTTGTCTTATTCTTGGGTTCTTGTCGAACGATCTCGTGTTCCGATCCGTTCAAAATACGATAGTCGTTTCAATCCTTTCGTTGAGCAAAATGCGAGTTCATCGCCCTCGCTCTTCTGCCTTCGTGACTCGTGGTACGTGGTGTCTATCTAGTATCCCGACTGCGGAGTTATGTCCTGGATTAGAGTCATGTCCTCGATATAGTTGTTGGTACCGACTTACCTCCAGGCTTGGGTCTTGTTCATTTATGTGAGTCAGCATAGGCAAGCGAGGACGAGTTCCTATTCGACTGACTCAGGAGTATATGTATCCATATGCCTCTATTTCTCTGTGTTGCTTTTGTGCATTTATTCATTGGTTACTTCTGCAGCTAACTTTTCTATTTTAGTTATTTGCTTAGTATAATCATTTGAATTGTGATTCGATTTCTTGAGCTTTCTCGTGTGTTCTAGCTCGACTAGCCTTGGTAAAATTTCGAGGACAAAATTTTTCTAAGGAGGGTAGATATGTCACACTCGATTTTAGATTTAGTATTTCTTAAATTCTAGAATTTAATTTTTTATAATATATTCCTGTTGTATTTCTCATGTTGGTTCCTGTAATTTTTTTATTTGTTGAGAGAGACTACCCGAGACCAGTAGAATACCCATTGGCATTGCCATAGCCCCGGTTTAGGACCTACATGTAGAATGGACACTTGGTTCGGTTCATTTTGGGTGAACCAATGACTAAACCCTCTTTCTCTTCTCTCTTAGTATATATATGAGCTTTTCTCTCTCTCCTATATTTCTTCTTATTCATTTTCATTTCCTTCTTCCTCCTCTTCCTCAAGCTCCCTCAAGCTCCCTCTAACCCTAGCCCTAAGGGAAAGTTGTAAACCCCCTCGATAAATTCTATAGATAGTCAGGTTTGGATTTGGAAAAATTTGGATTTAGCAGCAGATGTTGAGATTTAGAGTAGAGTTAAGTCTGACTATTATTTTAATTTATTTAATTAAAACCCTTGGCGTGCCCTATCATTGCTTAATTATTCGGAGCCCAATATCAGCCCATAATTTTTATCGGACTATTGTACTTCTGACTTGACTCGCCAATTTAGGCACTGAACTTTTCCGTCACTCAAAATCAAATCCATTGTGCTCTAAATTAATTGCACAATTTTCCGTAACCAAAATCCCATAATTAAATTCCGTATCGGACACCTGTGTCGTTACCCTCAATTTTGAGATACCAACTTAACCCGTTGAGCCGGACCAACTAAAGGGTCCAAGACTGATTCTGAGCCCCCACCATTTTTGACCTTTGCGTCATTTCAGGATTTTGACCCCAAGTGCCTCCATTTAATTTAAAAGCGCGGGACACTTTAATTCTATTTAAATCGGTGATACAATTTTGCCTAATCCTATTTTAATTCCCAATTAATTCCAATGCATATTTAATTAAACCCATGCCACACACACAATACCTCCTCACCATGCAAATCACCAAACACCATTTTTCCCACAATTTTTGCATCATTTTATGTGTTTGTGCAAATTCCTAAATTAAAAGGGCTTATTCGCAAATATTGCATTATGTGTCATCCCCTCATTGGCCCAAGCCAATGAAGAAGGCTCACCCTCACCCTTGACCGATTCAACCCAACCCCACTCTCCCTTTGGAATGAACAAATTTCCTTCATGAGGAATCTACACCACCCATTGGAAATGAGTAAATCCCCACCATCCAATCTCCACAAAAATCCCCTATTTAATGTCTCCTCAAGCACACATCCCAAGCAAGCCCTAATCCCTACATTTGGGAAACCCCACCCCCTCTCTCTCTTCTCCATCTTCACTACACAACCCCAGCCGACATTATAACTTCCCATTATTTTCTTCTTCTCTTCTTCTTCTTCTTCTTCTTCTTCTTCTCTTCTCCATCACAAACGAACCCGGCCGAGCATCACCTCCTCCTCCTCCGGTCATCGTCTACCACCGCCGAGAACACCGGAGCTCCTCCGCGTCATCTGCAGGCTTGAGAGCAGCAGCTCATGACCGGAGCTCCACCGGACCTGCCTAGTCTAAGGTGCACCACCGGCCTCCTCCATGCGGCTACACCAACTCCGACTTCTTCTCCGACTACCCCCACGCACCATCGAGCTCCTTCACCGCCACCAGCGGCCACCACTTCAACCGGCCGACACCACCATCACACCAACGCCACTACCACAGTCGGCCATTGCTGCCACCACGACGACAGCCTCCCCATTTCCTTCCAGCCACCTCGCCATTGCACCCCGTAGTCCAGCCAGATCGAGCACTCCCTGACCCGCCTACTGCTAACAGCAGCTCCCCCGACTCCGGCAGTGCACCCCCGCGCAGCTCCGGCTGTGCAGCGCCCCGTTCTCCCGCAGCGGAGAGCGCGGCTAAGAAACATAAGACGGTATCGTTCTATCAGGATAGATTGAATTAAGAACTCGTCCTCGTTATGGATTTGTTTCTTCGGAATCGATTCCCATATTCAGTGGACTGCGCCCCCGGGATCGGCTTAGCGGCAGAGTCAGGAGGGACCTCTCCGCTGCTATCTTTTATTGCCTCGGTTTTCGATGTCGCTTGTTGCTTTCGTGCTTTGAGTTGGTTTTGGGATTTGCTTGTTTTCTTTGAACGGTTTCGATGGTTTTCATTGTTTTCGTTCATCGACTTGCACTTCTATTCCGAGATTGGAAAGAGAGGAAGAAGTATTAATCGAGCTGTTCGTGTGCAGGTGAACGAGCAGTAGGCGGCTTGCGAGCGGAGTCGTGAAGCGCCTCTTTCCTTCTCCCTTCCAAAATCTAAGTGAGTGGCTACCAACCCGATTAGCTAGCCCTGCTTCCAAGCTTCACACCCTAAAAGCTTGAACTCTTCTTTGCCCCGATCAAACGATACCAAGTAATAATAAAAGAAACCAAGATAAAAGAGAATAGACTTGGTTATATGCTTGTCAATAAACTTCACGAACGGATATTTAAATGCATGCTTGTTCGCTTGGGAAAAATCATTGCTTGTCTTGTACATTGCTTGTCTTGTCTTGTACATTGCTTGTCTTGTACTCTTGTCGCCTCAAAAGCATGAACTGTTAACTAAGTAAACATATTGTTCGATCACGGACAACTTGTGCACAAGGTCATTGGTTCCTGCGGACGGTCGCTGGGGCACTAGCACCGATCCGGTCCGGACGGAATCTCTATTGTATAGTCCATTGTGCTGGACGGGGTGGCATGTAGCGCTCCTTGTTCATTCGCTGCATACCATTTCCGCCAGTGACTATTGTCCATTGTGGCATCACGCCAAGTGATCTCTTGTATATTTAAACCTGTTGCATACTAACTTGTGTCTTTGTGGCAGGGAAGGCATGGTAAGTATTGTGCAGGTAATTCAGACGGTCAGGTAAAATCCACCTAACGGTGGCACGTTCATTTCAGTAAATTCTATATGCTGCTTACTTGTAAATGAACTAAGGCAAGATAGAAACCCACAAATATGCATGCTTCACTAAACAACGTGTTAATTGGTATAGTCAGGCTAGCTCGCCTTCACCAGCATGTTTCGATATGCTGACCCTCGTTGAAACAGGTTCTCCGCACTAAGGCGAACCGAGCGAGGAGCCGAAGTCATCTTCCCGATCCAGTCCAGCTGTTGGCGCATCTTCACCGCACCCCCGAAGCATTTTGGAGTCAGGAGCCTGCAACTCTTCATACACAAATGCAGCTCCGTGGCAAAGCGATCCTCCAGCTTGGAGGTCTTTATCATTTTGAGTTTATAAAAGGATGTAATGTACAGGACTGCTATATCATTTTGAGTCAACCCTTTTGTAAGCCGTTCGGCATATTAGCTGACTCGTTCAGGAGTTTGTAATAGATGTTCATTATCAATAAAGAGAACTTTTCCATGTTTCAAATCTGTGTTTCAATTTATCTGCGTACTCTGAATATGTGCTTGCTATGCAAATCATTAAAGCCTTGTGCGGGCGCAACCCCAGGCCCGCACGGCGGTCGCGACTCGGGGGACGCCTCGGGGCGTGACATAGTGGTATCAGAGCACAGATTCAAAGTTCCTTAGACTTCGTGCTGGAAAAGTTCCTTTAACGATCAAAATTCCTGTGCGAACTCTTGAACTCGCTAGGCCAAAATGAGATACGTTCATGCAATAAGTCCATAATACATTATGATCCTAATATAATTTACCTTCTTTTGAAGGAATGGCTCCAGCGCAATCTGCAGCGCAAACCCCGGACGAAATGCAAGGCCAAGAAAGTAGTTCGGGCACTTCGGGAAGTTCAAGAAGACAGCGAGCCATGCCAAGCATCGATCCCGTTCAGCAAATATTGCAGATGTTGGAGGAAAACCAACAAAGGGACGAGGCTCGCCATGAACGGGCCGAGAAGCGAGCGGAAGAGAGTCAGCTCAAGTTTCAAGAAATATAGAAGCACGATTCTCAGTCCAACAGAAGCAGGTAGATACCCTGCATCAGATCGTTCAGACTTTGGCATCCAACCAGTCCACGGCAACGCCAGCGACTCCGGTGGAACAGCCCGTGCTTGAAGTAGAGACGCCACAATTTCCAAGGGCGAGGGACGTGACTGCCTTCGACTTTGGCCACTTCAAGAAAGTCTGCAACACCCCATTCAACGGGACTGAGGACCCAGTCGTAGCTCTAGATTGGTTGGCCGAACTTGAAGATCACTTCGTTCTGCTAGAGGTCCCCGAAGAGAAGCGCGTCGCCTGCGCGCAACTACAGCTCCGCCTCAATGCGCACGATTGGTGGGACGTGCATCGACGATCTCTCCAATTTGATCACGGAGAGGAGGCGATCTCGTGGACGACCTTTCGTGCTGCGTTCGAAGAGGAGTATGTACCCCCTCCAGTCCAACGCCAGATGGAGAACGAGTTCGTGCAGCTGCGGCAAGGCAGCATGACAGTTAAAGAGTACTCCGCCGAGTTCAACCGACTCTCCAAATTCGCTAGGGCCTATTTACCTGATGCAGCGAGTCGAGCTAGAAGGTTTGAAGGTGGACTACGCCCTGTCATCCATTCGCACGTAGCCGTTCCTCAGTATCGGACAATGCGTGAAGTCATGAATCACGCCCTGTCGCTCGAACCACACTATTCTCACGTTCCTGCCGGCGCTGTGCATACATCCAGTCACAAACGCCAAAGCGACGAGAGAGGAAATACTGCTTCAAAGCGCCCTAACAACAGAGGGCACAAAAGAGGGAAACCAGGGCAGTTATGTTATTTCTGTAATAGGTCGGGGCATACGAAGGATAATTGTCGCCTGAAACTTGGTTTATGCCTAGCCTGTGGCGGATCAGACCATTCTGTTCGTAATTATTCCTTGAGTCATGATCGTCGTCCCCGACCGAATAATCCTTAACGGTAGGTCCTATCCTAAGTTTCGGGATGAAACTTTCAATTAGTTGGGTAGGATGTAGCGCCCCGTTCTCCCGCAGCGGAGAGCGCGACTAAGAAACACAAGACGGTATCGTTCTATCGGGATAGATTGAATTAAGAACTCGTCCTCGTTATGGATTTGTTTCTTCGGAATCGATTCCCATATTTAGTGGACTGCGCCCCCGGGATCGGCTTAGCGGCAGAGTCAGGAGGGACCTCTCCGCTGCTATCTTTTATTGCCTCGGTTTTCGATGTCGCTTGTTGCTTTCGTGCTTTGAGTTGGTTTTGGGATTTGCTTGTTTTCGTTGAACGGTTTCGATGGTTTTCATTGTTTTCGTTCATCGACTTTCACTTCTATTCCGAGATTGGAAAGAGAGGAAGAAGTATTAATTTAGCTGTTCGTGTGCAGGTGAACGAGCAGTAGGCGGCTTGCGAGCGGAGTCGTGAAGCGCCTCTTTCCTTCTCCCTTCCAAAATCTAAGTGAGTGGCTACCAACCCGATTAGCTAGCCCTGCTTCCAAGCTTCACACCCTAAAAGCTTGAACTCTTCTTTGCCCCGATCAAACGATACCAAGTAATAATAAAAGAAACCAAGATAAAAGAGAATAGAATTGGTTATATGCTTGTCAATAAACTTCATGAACGGATATTTAAATGCATGCTTGTTCGCTTGGGAAAAATCATTGCTTGTCTTGTACATTGCTTGTCTTGTACTCTTGTCGCCTCAAAAGCATGAACTGTTAACTAAGTAAACATATTGTTCGATCACGGACAACTTGTGCACAAGGTCATTGGTTCCTGCGGACGGTCGCTGGGGCACTAGCACCGATCCGGTCCGGACGGAATCTCTATTGTATAGTCCATTGTGCTGGACGGGGTGGCATATAGCGCTCCTTGTTCATTCGCTGCATACCATTTCCACCAGTGACTATTGTCCATTGTGGCATCACGCCAAGTGATCTCTTGTATATTTAAACCTGTTGCATACTAACTTGTGTCTTCGTGGCAGGGAAGGCATGGTAAGTATTGTGCAGGTAATTCAGACGGTCAGGTAAAATCCACCTAACGGTGGCACGTTCATTTCAGTAAATTCTATATGCTGCTTACTTGTAAATGAACTAAGGCAAGATAGAAACCCACAAATATGCATGCTTCACTAAACAACGTGTTGATTGGTATAGTCAGGCTAGCTCGCCTTCACCAGCATGTTTCGATATGCTGACCCTCGTTGAAACAGGTTCTCCGCACTAAGGCGAACCGAGCGAGGAGCCGAAGTCGTCTTCCCGATCCAGTCCAGCTGTTGGCGCATCTTCACCGCGCCCCCGAAGCATTTTGGAGTCAGGAGCCTGCAACTCTTCATACACAAATGCAGCTCCGTGGCAAAGCGATCCTCCAGCCTGGAGGTCTTTATCATTTTGAGTTTATAAAAGGATGTAATGTACAGGACTGCTATATCATTTTGAGTCAACCCTTTTGTAAGCCGTTCGGCATATTAGCTGACTCGTTCAGGAGTTTGTAATAGATGTTCATTATCAATAAAGAGAACTTTTCCATGTTTCAAATCTGTGTTTCAATTTATCTGCGTACTCTGAATATGTGCTTGCTATGCAAATCATTAAAGCCTTGTGCGGGCGCAACCCCAGGCCCGCACGGCGGTCGCGACTCGGGGGACGCCTCGGGGCGTGACAGTGGTGGCCCAGGCAGGTCCGATTTAAAAGAAAAGAAAAAATCCGAGGAATAAAATTTTAAGAAAAACCTTGAGGAGAAGAGAAATTATATATTAGGCAAGAAAAAAAATTCTTTTCAGGATTGATGTTGAAAACAGAACGGGAGAAATTAGTATGAGGATTAGTTCAGACTATGACATTATCCTAGACATGGATTGGTCGAGCTAATACCGCACGATGCTAGATTGTCGACGTGATTACATTATTTATGATCACCAGATTACCCTGAGTTACTTCAGGGAGCCCGGGAGCATGGTGCCCATCTACCTTAGAGGCACACATTGCAGAAGGTAAACCAGTGTACCCCCGTATTATATCAGAGTTTGAGGACGTGTAGATAATCTTCCAGGCCTGCCACCTGACAGAGAGATAGAGTTGTTATAGAGTTGACTCCAAGAGCCGAGCCAGTTAAGTTACCGTCTTCAGACTAGCACCGACAGAGTTGGTTGAGTTGTAGGTCCATAGTAGAGGATCTCCTAGATAAGGGTGTCATACGGGCTAGTGTATCTCCATGGGGAGCACCCATTCTGTTTGTACCAAAGAAGGACGGTACGATACGCTTGTGTATCGATTACAGGGCATTAAATACCGTAGCGATAAAAAGCAAGTACCCTTGTCGCACATCAAAGATTTAATTGGATCAGCTAAGTGGCGCATATATATTTTGAAGATCGATCTAAGGTCCAGCTATCATCAGATCAAGGTACGGAGAGAGGACATTCCGAAGGCGGCTTTTCGGCGAAGTATGGGCTCTATGAGTTTCTAGTCATGACCGTTTGGTTTGACCAACGCGTCAGCAGTATTTTTGAGCTTGAGGAACAATGTTTTCCACCAGTACTTGGATAAGTTCGTAGTGGTAGTTATCGATGATATCGTGGTATATTCTAAGAGCCAGGAGGAGCCCGAGAGACATCTCAGGATCGTGTTGGAGATGCTGAGGCAGGAGAGGCTGTAGCCAAACTCCGCAAATATGAGTTATGTTCAGATAGAATAGATAGTCTACGCATCAGGACAGCTAAGAGTTTATGAGAAGGACTATCCGACGCATAGTCTAGAGCTAGCTGCAGTGATATTGCACTAAAGCTATGGCGACACTACCCTTATGGAGAGCGTGTTGAGATTTATACAGAACACAAAGGTCTGAAGTATGCCTACACAAAGAAGGAGCTCAACATGGGATAGAGACACTGGCTAGAATTGATGACAGATTATGAAATCAAGTCGCAGTACCACCCTGGAAAGGCGAATGTAGCTTATGACTCATCGCCAGATGTTAGAGGATTTTCAGGAACTCGGGATTGAAAATGTATTGCCAAGCATGGATGGACAGATGACCAGTCTCGAGGTTCAGTCCATATTTATTGAGAGGATCAAGGCAGCCTTGCCTACAATATGAGATTTAGACGATTGCGAGAAAGGACAGAGGCCGACATACAAACAGGACTCAAGATTCTTGGAGACGGAACATTGAGGTATGGAGATCGCCTATACGTTCCGAATGGCGAGCTACGCCAGGAGTTGATGACCGAGGCGCATAGCTCGACTTATTCCATTCATCCCGGTGGTACAAAAATGTACCGAGACTTGAAGCAGCAATTCTGGTAACATGGGATAAAAAGAGAGATTGCGAGATTCGTAGCATGATGCTTGGTATGTCAACGAGTCAAGGAAGAATACCTGAGAACTGTAGGACTATTGCAGTCGCTGCCCATTCCCGAGTGGAAGTGGGAACACCTTACCATGGACTTCATCACAGGATTTCCGTGGAGCCCTAGTCGAAAGGATGCAGTTTGGGTTGTCGTAGACAGACTCACCAAGTCTGCACATTTCTTGCTCTTCAGGGTTGGGCCGTCCACGGAGATATTAGCTGGCATGTATATGAGACAGATAGTACGACTACATGGAGCGCCTGTCAGCATTGTATCGAATCGTGATTCCAGATTCACGTCATATTTTGGCGGAGTATGCAGGAGAGTCTAAGAATTAGTCTCAAGTTCAGCACTGCATATCATCCACAGACTGATGCCAGTCAGAGCGCACGATACAGATACTAGAGGATATGTTGAGAGCGTACATGATTGATTTTGGAGGATCTTGGGAGGACCACTTACACTTGGTAGAATTCTCCTACAATAACAGCTACCAGGCTAGCATACAGATGACACCTTATGAGGCACTGTACGGCAGGAAATGTAGGTCGCCAGTTTGTTGGAGTAACGTGGGAGAGCGTCGGATACTTGGTCCAGAGTTGGTGACACAGACAGTGGATAAGGTCAAGCAGATTCAGAGCCACCAGCGTGCTGCACAGGACAGACAAAAACATTGGACAGATGCGCACCGTAGGCCATTAGAGTTCAAGGAGGGTGACCACGTATTTTTGAGGATATCACCTACCCGTGGTACCATCAAATTCGGAGGCAGAGGCAAGCTGAGTCCGAGATACATCGGACCTTTTGACATCTTGGAACGAGTTGGCGAAGTGGCTTACCATCTCGCATTGCCTCCATCATTAGAAGGAGTGCATGACGTATTTCATGTATCGCAGCTGAGAAGATATATCGCAGACCCTAGCCACGTGCTTGATCATTCGGAGATTACAGTCAGACCCAGTCTGTCTTACGTAGAGCAGCCAGTTGAGATTCTCACTCACAGCGAGAAGACTTTGAGAGGGCAGACTATTCGACTGGTCAGAGTGGCATGGAAGCACCATTCACCAGGCGAGTCTACATGGGAATGCGAGAATTCTATTCGGCAGCGGTTTCCGTACTTATTTGAGGAGCAAGGTACGAATTTACGTACGGTATTTGATTACTAGTTGTTTTTAAATTCTCTTAGCTATTATCGTGCTTTACTTTTAATTTCGGGGACGAAATTTTTCTAAGTTGGGAAGAATGTAAACCCCCTCGATAAATTCTATAGATAGTCAGGTTTGAATTTGGAAAATTTTAGATTTAGCAGCAGACGTTGAGGTTTAGAGTAGAGTTAAGTCTGACTGTTATTTTAATTCATTTAATTAAAACCCTTGGCGCGTCCTATCATTGCTTAATTATTCGGAGCCCTATATCAGCCCATAATTTCCATCGGACTATTGTACTTCTGACTTGACTTGCCAATTTAGGCACTGGATTTTTCCGTCACTCAAAATCAAATCCGTTGTGCTTTAAATTAATTGCACAATTTTTCGTAACCGAAATCCCATAATTAAATTCTGTGTCAGACACCTGTGTCGTTACCCTCAATTTTGAGATACCAACTTAACCCTTTGAGTCGGACCAACTAAAGGGTCCAAGACTGATTCCGAGCCCCCACCATGTTTGACCTTTGCGTCATTTCAGGATTTTGACCCCAAGTGCCTCCATTTAATTTAAAAGTACGGGACACTTTAATTCTATTTAAATCGGGGATACCAATTTTGCCTAATCCTATTTTAATCTCCAATTAATCCCAATGCCCATTTAATTAAACCCATGCCACACACACAATACCCCCTCACCATGCAAATCACCAAACACCATTTTTCCCACAATTTTTGCATCATTTTATGTGTTTGTGCAAATTCCTAAATTAAAAGGGCTTATTCACAAATATTGCATTATGTGTCATCCCCTCATTGGCCCAAGCCAATGAAGAAGGCTCACCCTCACCCTTGACTGATTCAACCCAACCCCACTCTCCCTTTGGAATGAACAAATTTCCTTCATGAGGAATCTACACCACCCATTAGAAATGAGTAAATCCCCACCATCCAATCTCCACAAAAATCCCCTATTTAATGTCTCCTCAAGCACACATCCCAAGCAAGCCCTAATCCCTACATTTGGGAAACCCCACCCCCTCTCTCTCTCCCCCCTCTTCACTACACAACCCCAGCCGACATTACAACTTCCCATTCTTTTCTTCTTCTCTTCTTCTTCTTCTTCTTCTTCTCTTCTCCATCACAAACGAACCCGACCGAGCATCACCTCCTCCTCCTCCGGTCATCGTCTACCACCGCCGAGAACACCGGAGCTCCTCTGCGTCATCTGCAGGCTTGAGAGCAGCAGCTCCTGACCGGAGCTCCACCGGACCTGCCTAGTCTAAGGTGCACCACCGGCCTCCTCCATGCGGCTACACCAACTCCGGCTTCTTCTCCGACTACCCCCACGCACCATCGAGCTCCTTCACCGCCACCAACGGCCACCACTTCAACCGGCCGACACCACAATCACACCAACGCCACTACCACAGTCGGCCATTGCTGCCACTACGACGACAGCCTCCCCATTTCCTTCCAGCCACCTCGCTATTGCACCCCGTAGTCCGGCCAGATCGAGCACTCCCTGACCCGCCTACTGCTAACAGCAGCTCCCCCGACTCCGGCAGTGCACCCCCGCACAGCTCCGGCTGTGCAGCCACCCCCTCGACTCCACGGTGCAGTTCTCTCCCCCTCGTCCGGCCGACTTCCCTATCTCCTCCCTGTCCGGTCCTATCACCACCACCACCATTGCCACCACTAACACCAACGCACCGTTCCACCACCACCCTAGCACCACCCCACGGCCAGGCTCCTCTCCGGTCGGCCAGCGTTGTTCCCCCTCATCATCATCATCAACATCATCACCATCACGTTCACCTGACTCCGGCCATCCACGGTCCTCCAGCCAGCATCAACCACCTCACCGAGGTGAGACACTCCCCCCCCTCTCTCAGAAGTTGAATACTTATTGTTGTTATGTAATGGTGATTAAGGTTTAATATTGTGATTAAGGTTAATGCTGAGATTAGGTATGATATAGTTAGTTAGGGTTTGAGCTATTGAAATAAGATTGGGGTTTCAGTATGCTATTGATATGTGGTTAGAGTTTATCTTCATAAGTTTTGAAATGAAATTATTGATATACATTAAGTAGGGATGTGAAGAATATTGGATCTTGTTTGGGGTTATATTCGTATTGGGAATTTATTTGAGAAAATTGCAGGGTTAATAAATAAGGTTAATAAATGCTATGTCGAGATTGTTTGATAATAAACGGAAGAAATAAAACTAGGTTTATACAAAATCCTTTCTTAGGTTTACAAACAAGAAGTACTATTAATCCTATACGAGGATGTTAAGTACAAATTTTAATCTGGGTAAATATTGCTATAGGAGTCTGATCTGCAGTCGATCACTTTGTCCCTTGGACCACACGATAAAGAAGAAGTACTGTAGAAGACGGAGAAGCTTCAAAGATTGCAAAGGAGAGTGGATGCTCGATGCCAAAATCGTCGATCACTACTCTCTGTCTGAGCTTTTCTCTCTCTGTTCTTCGATTTCTTTTAACTCTTTCTGACCTTAGAATTTTCAACCCTTCAACCCCGGACCTCTGTCAATAGAGGTCTCTATTTATAGGATTTTAGTGACAGTAACCGTCCAGTCGGCGTAGAAGCCGGGTAATGGAGAGTATGGCACTTTTTACGCGGCGGTTATACTAACTGCCACCCACGTATAGATGATCTTCTGAATCTGCGTGTGACGCGTGTCCCATCATGAGATAATGCGTATAACTGCTGCGAAGATCACAGCATGAGAGCCACGTAGGTAGCTGTCCCTCGCGTAGAAAAGGTTGGCGTAGAAGCCAATAACTGTCACCATGGCGTAGAAGCCAAATAGTTGTCAGGTTGGCGTAGAAGCCAAGTGGTTGTCGAGTCGGCATAGAAGTCAAGTAGGCGTAGAAGCCTTGTAGGCGTAGAAGCCTGATACTGCGTGGATAGGTGGCTAGCGTAAAAGATAGCTGATCCTCCTTCCTTGACTGAGGCCTTGAGCGTATTCTGGACCGAATAGCCTTATCAAGCACCAATACAAATATAGCCCGAGTTGGCGTATTTCAAGGAGATAGCATATAGCGTGCTCCTTATAGCTGAAAATAGCCCAGATGTATAATGTGCAGGGGTGATGATGTAGACGTATTAGCCGTAATTATGGCTTGCCCAGTCTTTGGAGATATAATCAAATCTCGTGCATTTAATGCAGAGATCTGCCACCATTCTGAGCATTAAATGCGTAGACGTGTCTCGAGCTCTGTACAATTCTGAGCATTAAATGCAGCGACGTGCCTCGAGCTCTGTACGAGGAGCAGCTTTTGACGTGGCAGTTCATTTTGTCTTCTGCTGAGCGTAAAAGTTCACATCTGCCTCTGTAAAACTAGGCAGCGTATTCCCTTGTATTCGTAAAAGCACTTTTGTATCAGGGAGACGTCACTAAACGACGGTTTGGGTCTCTGTGCCGTACCATCATTACAGTCATCGTCTGGATAGTCGTGCAGTACTCTTTGTCAGGAGTCAGGTTCACTGCATGATCTGACAGGTTCATTCGAGGAATACGAAGCGTTCCTCGTACACTTCCATGCTGCATTAAAAGCGGATAAATTTTACGCCATAAAGGCGGTATAATACCCTTTTTACGCTGAAACAGCCTGGAAATACTGTATTACGCGGATTGTCCTTGAGCTTATATTTTACGCTGTGCTTAGCGAAAAAGCTCTGTTGTACGCCGAAGGCTCTGAAGTTATATTTTATACCACACAGCACTGAAACACTGCGTATAACTCTGCAGCGTATTTTTCATGCTTCTACAAGACCCCCTTCAAAGTTTTCAAATTTCTCGTAATTTGAAATACTTTGAATGAAGAATGAAACGGTCAAGTCTGACTCGTTCTTCAAGGCTGATTTCTTGGCGGATTTTTGGAGATTTGTTGGGATTCAGTGTGTTCTCTTTTGCCTATATAAAGGCTGTGGAGTTAACCTGTTCTTTCCACATTTCCTTTACCACCCAGAGATGATTGCCGGAGTTCGTTAGGTCGACTTGAGGAAGAAGAAGATCATGTTCTTCCAGCATGTAAGGAGCCGAAAAAGAAGGCATCTTCGAGCAAAAGTCCTCTGCAACGATGTATCATGGAAGGATATCATAGCTTCCTTTGCTCGGGATAATCAGCAACTTCATATGTCGATTCGTCCAGGAGAGAGGAAGGGTCACATTAGACCACACAGCTTGCAAGCTGTATTTTCTCCCGTTGTTCATGGACGAGAGCAGACAAACTAGCCTTGTCTTCCAGTATTGAGTTGGGTCTAAAAACCTCAACTCAATCTGTCATGGCGTATGGAGGATGGGCTTGCGTAATTGATACATGCCCAATTTTGTATCCTTCCGCCATTAATCATTTTTTTGTTAATCGACCGCAGAAATCGACTAACTGCTGAAGAAGACGGATAAAGATCTCCACCCATGCGAGAACCTGGCAGAACAGATTCTGGGCGTGATCTTTAAATGAAGATGGGGAATCCTTTGTAGATGGGATTTCCCTCATATGTAATCATGAAGATAAAAAAAACCCTTTGTAGACTGGATTCCCTCATATGTAATCATGATTTAATAAAATCGTCTTCTTTTGTGCATCTGATTTTTTGCCATATGTATTTTGCTGTGATGAAGTATGAATATGTGTAGCTTCGGCACGTCTGAATAATCTTACGTCGACTCTAATAGAAAGAGTATTTGGTCCCGTCCTGTCTTTTACGCGTAACTGACGATGCGTAAAAATGATGCTCAGCATTTAAGTCGAATATTCGAACTGTCCTGCTGCTAGGAATGAGGAACTGCATAGAATTCTGAACTGTCACTTCTCTGATAAGGAGAATTTTTGTTCAGACCATCATTTTCAAGAATGATTTCCCGAAAATCCCTTGTAATAGGGCGAGAAACGGCTGTCAAAACTGAGTTGCCATCTTGAACTATAGATGAAATATTCAGATTGGATTCTGGATGAACTTCCAATCGACCTAAGAAGAAGAGTCATTTTCAATGCTGAACTCTGTATGCTTTGCGTACTTGGGATATTTTGAGGCCAAGAAGGAGCATCTTCTGCGTGAACCATTGTAATTGGCCATCTTGAGAATGGTTCAGATATATGCATATTCTGGCCTGCGTATTCTCAGATATGCGAAAAGTCATAGATCTGTAATATAGATGAGCATAAAATCATAAGTTTGTAGCCTCTCAAGCGTAAAAGCTGTTGAGCGTAAAAGCTGCTGAGCGTAAGAGCATCCGGGCGTAAAACTATAGATCTGTAGCCTCTGTAAAGAAAACTTCCGAGTGTGAAGTCGTAGATTTGTCGCCTCTGAACGTAAAATCTACCGAGCGTGAAATCATAGATTTATAGCCTCTGAGCGTGAAGTCGTAGGTTTGTAGCCTCTCGAGCGTAAAAGCTACCGAACGTAAAAGCATCCGGGCGTAAAACCATAGACTTATAGCCTCTGAGCGTAAAATCGTAGATTTTTAGCTTTCCGAGCGTAAAAAGCTCATTGGCGTAAAATTACGAATCTGCTTTGCACGAAAACTTTTTAAATTCGCTGACTGTCCGCCTTCCCTGAGTAATGGGCTGACGTAGTCCCCAATCATAATCGAATATTAAATATCGGATTTGGTTAGGGATTCGAGGAGTCCATCTGAACTCTATATATATCCCAAGGCTTTTAAAGAGAAGACTCTTCACCTGTCTTTTGCAAAAGAAAACTTTCGTCTCTTTGAGTTCTTTCCTTCGTTTCCTCTCTGAGCATTCTGAGTTTTTAGCAATGGCACCAAAACCAATCTCCTCCTCTAAGGGAAAGAAGGCTGCCTCGTCTTCTCGCTCCTCTGCCCAAGCAAGAGCGACTCCCGTCAGGCAGGGCGAACCTCGCTCTGAACAGAGTGTCCCACCGACGAGCTGTGCACCGGGCGTTATAGGTAAAGCTTTTGGGACGACAAGAACAAAGAAAACCCTTCGCACACGTTGTACGTGAATGCGCTAGGTCATTTTCTGTGCTGATATCCTCTCCGAGGAAGATGATGCACAGAGATGTTTCATCTTTTACGCCCATATTTCTAATATGTCAGCGTAAAAACTCCATATTTTCGCAGTCTGGCGTAAAAGCTTTGACTGTCGAAAATTGGCGTATACTACAAACTTTGAGTGTTACGCTCTGGATGAAAATTCTGCCGTAATAACTCAAACTTTGGCAGTCTGGCGTAAAATACAGACTATCAGGTTTTTTGTGTATACTGCCAGTCTTGAATTTTATGGCTTGAATAAGATTCCAGTGTAAAAAAATCAAGTTTTTACAGTCTTGGCGTAAAAGCACAGACTGTTGCTTTTTGGCATAGCCTGCAAGATTGTGAGGTCTAGTATAGAAACTGACGTATTTTTCTTGCACTTTGTAGTCAACTTGCATGTATCTCCGTTGGCTGAGGTGATGGGTTCTGCTGCTGGGATGCTGTATTCCAATTACCTGGAGGATTTGTCCCATGTGACATTTCCTATTTCCGGGCCCCAATATCCTGAAGGAAGGGGAACCCTGATATCGTCTCAAGGAGAGCGAATGCTGTTGAGCATGATCAACGGAGAGCCCCTGACGTCTATAGACGGGGTAAAATATATAAAACCAGCTTTTCTCTTCGGGGATATGATTGACAAACAATCCCAGACGAAGCCCAAGAAAGAAAACAGGGTTTTTCCTGCCGGGGGCCTGATCCTGTATCTGCCCAAGATGCTGAGAGATTACCCTATCTCGGCATTCTTCCATGCCACACATCCGAGGAGGATGTCATGGACTCTGACTCCCAATCTTCACGGCCAGCCGGGGAAGATATTTTATCAGAAGGGATCAGACCAAGGGTCGTTTGTGAGCCACCCTTCTGGTCCAGTCATCCCTTTCAGGGGATTATTTTCGGGCGTTGTCCTGAGTGAAGATACTGCACTATTCCAGCCAGTCCAATTACCGACTTTCTACAATGACTTCATGGGGCATGGAGGAGTATACCCCAAGGTTAATCCTCGGACCAATGGGTGGCTTACCCCTACAAATCTTCGATGGGTTCGTTTAGCTGACTGGGCCCTGAAGAACTTTCAGACGGAGCTGGAGAACATTGGTCTGTACGCAGCTATGAGTGCTACCAGTATTGGGTTACCTCTCAACCCCAACCTATTTCTGGCTTTGATGGAGCGATATATCTCGCTTACTGGGACTTTCGCCACTCCACTGGGGGAGTTGGGATTGGCCCTTCACGAAATGGCAGAGATTTCAAGACTGCCAATGGGGGATACTCCTTATGAAGAGTATGTTCCCACAAACCGGGAGCTAGGGGATACAGACCCTCGAGTGGTGGCAGTGTACCAGGAGATGATGTGCCACTATTTAGCATGCACCGCCTTTTACAATGAGCCCTCTGATTTGGCTCATACCAACAAGTGGGCGTCCTACCTCTTCTTCCATCAGGCTAGAAATGCTAAGCCAGACAAAGTCGCGGATAGCAGGGATAGGCCTTTAAGTTTTCTGAGCGTGCTTAGTGCTCAGGTAGTCGATGATCTTATGGAAGACGCTGGGGCTTAGGATCAGATTATCGACGAAGGGATAGGAAAATATCCTGCAGGCACTAAAGCCTATAGTTATTTGAGACATTGTCGTAGGCCTCTGTCTAAGGAAGCTCAACTGGCTGGCTTTATCTCCATATGGCTATGCCGACTAGTAGTACCCGGCATTACATCTTCGGATCGCATCCACCGTAACACCTTATGGTCTGCAGTGCGTTTGGTGTTTGGGACAAGACTGGGCTTGCTCCCTGCCATGGTATGCCGGATACAAGCTGGCCTGAGGGCCATGATCGATGGGCTGCTCGCCGATGAAATACGGCGTGACAGCTTTTCCAGGGTAGAATTACCGTTCCTGTATTTGATGGGATGATTAATTCTTCATAACCCCAGAGTGATGTCTCATGGCTCTGGCAGTAGTTCGGGGAGTAATTTCTTGTTGAATTACAAAAACTCCACTTGGAACATGACCACAGTTTTAGACTGTCGACGAGCGTTAAATTTTGCTCACAGCTGGAAGCTCTTCTGTACCGTCCCCACTGTACATCTCAATCAACAGGGGACGCGACTTCAGGATTTAGGTGAAGGAAAGACCGTTCTTTTTTCTGAAGCTTTTTATTGGTTGGTCTATATTAGACCTTCCCATTTATTGTACAGAAGTGAAGACCATTGCTTCTTGGAGCCCTACCTGCCTAGTCGGTTCGCCAGGCAATTCGGGTACGACCAATTGCATGCGGGCAATGTCGTCACCAGCTTCAAGTCCAGGGGTGGACTTATTGATGGAGTGAGAGGATGGCGGTACTTTATAATGGGTTGCACTGAAGCAGCTTTTACTATACCAGCGACTTCTCTCTCCATGGAGTTGCGCATCCTTCACTCATATGCCCAGTTTTATGTGGCAACCAATACCTTCCATTACAATTTTGATATGCGTAGAAGTTTTAGGATACCCTCTTCTAAGTCCGCGGGAAGAGATGAAATCCCTTCAGTTTCTTCTGACGAGGGTGAAGATTCTGTCAATCCAGATGAGCCTTTGTTGGCAGTACCGAGAGGCAAAATACCTCCGCCTGCAGGGCCTCTTGTTATCTCTGGTAAGCGAAGGGCTCATGTTCTGAAGGAGACTTCTCCTCGCAAGAAGAAGAAGATAGGTGGTGGTCCTGTTAGGACTTCCCACCCTGAGGTTCCTAGAAGTGAACCTGTTGTTTCCCCTGTTGGGGATGATTCTTTGATTAGAGGTTCCTCGCCTTTTAGAGAGGGAACCTCTACAGTTCCGGCTGGCAGTGCCAGAGAATCTTTGCTCGAGGCTGCTGTCGCTGCTACAGCTTCAGGTAGTGGTACGAGATCGCCTTCGAGGCCAAGAAAAATAAGGATACCTTTATCCAGACCAGTAACGGGAGAAACCCCTGCCGCGTCTGTAGGCACATCCAGCGAAATTCCACCCGATGAGCCTCGAGTGGATCTTGGTGAAAACCTGGAGGAGTACCTGCCAGTGTCAGTTGTTACACCCCCTTCTCCAGGTATGACAGCTCGTTTAACATCATTAAGAAATGATTTAGCTGTACTGGCTGCCGACGCGACATATATACCATCGGCCGTGGGTAAATATCGTCTTTATGCCTCTTTTAGAAAAACTAATATCATGTTGATATTAACTTTCTCTTGTCTTCTTTTCAGGGGAAGACATCTACGGTGAGGGCAGTGTTGACGTGCCTTTTGGCTCTGTTTCAGCTCCTTCCGATGACATGGAGGTGCCCGACTTCGAAGAGGAAACATTTTTGGGTGCCGGCTCGCCCGAAATGGTTCCAATATCTCGAGAGGAGGATGAGCATGTCATTACGACAATGTCTCCTTTGAGTACGTCGGTCACTTCGTCCGTTGTTGGTGCATCTTCTTTTGTCGCACCATCTGTCGAGGCGACTACTGTGGCAACATCGTCTGCCGTCATTCCCGGAGGGAGATTCGCCAATATTGTAGCCACTCCCAGCGTCCATTCGGATCTAGCCATGCTGACTGAGCAATATACTAGTATTTTCTACACCACCTTGAAAATGCTGATATCAATGGTGCTGGAGAAGAATCTAGGCTTCGAGGCTCTGAGGAGGTCCTCCCAGTTTGCGATAGTGCCGATCAGAGATTTCGACGGCACTGGGAGAGCTGATACCCTGGAGCAGATAGTTAATAGTTTGGAACAACCCATTAACGAATATTTGCAGCTATCTCGAGGCAGCATTGACGGTCTCGTTCAAGCTAGGTATGACTCCTTAACTGCAGAGCTTGCTGGGCAAATGGAATCTCTGAACAAATCCGTCCAGGAACAGCAGCAGGAGATGGATCATGAGCGTACCGAATTAGAGTATGTCATTCCCCAGCTGACTCAGTGCGAAGTCGAATATGAGGAAGAGATAGCGAGGGTACGCAGATTGAAAGATGAACTCGCTCAAGCGGAGGAGAAAGCTTTCTCTTTGTCGGCATCTCGAGATGTGCTGAAGAATTGAATGGAGACTGCTCAACAGAACCTGACACATGTGGGTGTCATCCACGCAGGTTTTGTACATGCTCGGTCCGAGCTATCTGCTTTGAACAATAATGCGGCAAGGTTGGAGCGGGCTCGCGCCGACGTCTTGAACTCCAGGGATGAGAGAATGGTTGCTCTGGCGCAGCAGATTCGCGACTTAACTGCTCCCCCCAAATAATGTACTTTTTTGCTTTTATATGTAATTTTGCTCTTTCTGGAAATAATAAAGAGGCTTTATCTGACTTTGTGGACCCATCATTTTGGAATATAAATGACAGGCTAGGGTAAAAGTGATATCAGAGGTAATATGGACGTGATATACTTTCGGTAAGCTTCAGCTGGACATATCTATTCAGAGGTTATATGGACATGATAGAATATGCTCCAACTAAAATTTGTACACAAAACACTATCAGAGGTAATATGGACGTAATAGGTCTTGAAGTTCCAAATTAGTTAAACATATCTATTCAGAGGTTATATGGACATGATAGAATATGATCCAACTAGTTCTTTTGGAAGTAGTATTGTCAGAATGAGATCTTCACCATACTCCATTTGAGCAAAGGAGGTTAAGCATAGTACCTCTTTAGGAATTTGCCATTGATAGGAGCCATTAACAAGTCTCCATTAGGGTTGGCTAATCTATAAGCGCCGTTTGAGAATGTCGTCTCGATCACATAAGGGCCCTCCCATTTGGGTTAGAATTTATCCTTACTCTTGTGAGTAATAATCATTGGCCTTCTCACAGCTAAAACTAGCTCGCCAACTTTGAACACTCTTTCCTTAACTTTTTGATTAAAAGCTTTGAAAATGCGTGCCTGGTAGAACGCGATGCGCTGTTGAGCTTGGAGGCATTTTTCATCTAATCCTTCTAGCTCTTGAAGCCTTAATAGGTCATTCTTTTCTTGAGTCAACTCATTAGCCACTGCTATCCTGAGTGACGAAATTTGGATTTCGATGGGGGAGAACTGCTTCACTCCCGTAAACCAATAAGAATGAGGTACAACCCGTCGGTGCTCGTACCGTTGTGCGGTATGCCTAGAGACATTCTCCTAGCTTGTCATTCCAATCTCTTTTGTTCGAAGAGACGAACTTTTTCAAGAGTTTGATAATGGTTTTGTTGAAAGCTTCTGCCAAACCATTAGCAGCAGGATTATATGCCGTAGAGGCTACATTTTGTATCCGATTTTTATTGCAAAATTGGTGAAACGCTTGGCTGATGAATTGAGGCCCATTGTCATGAATTATCCTTCGAGGAATCCTAAAGCGATAAATGACATGATACTTAATGAAGCTGATCACGTTAGATGTCTTCACCTCAATGAGGGGGATTGCCTCTGCCCATTTGGAGAAATAATCCGTGATGGCTAATATGAACCGGTGACCTCTGAAAGAAGATGGGTGAATAGGACCAATGATATCCATACCCCATGCTTCGAAAGGCCAGGATGCCACTGTAGGGTGTAAATGTTCAGAAGGTTGATATATAAAATCTGTATGAACTTGGCATGCTTTGTATTGTCTTACATATTTTATTGCATTTGTGATCATACTAGGCCAGTAATAACCCATCCTCCTGATACGATCCTGTAGCTTAGGACCGGGTTGATGCGCTCCGTATACGCCGTCGTAAGCTTCACGGATAATCCGCTGTGCTTCATTACCAGAGAAACATCGTAATAATAGTCCGTCATAAGTTCGGCGATATAAACATTGTGAAGACGCATCGAAATAGAAGCGTAATGATCGTCTTTTGACGGATACTGCATCTTTGGGGTCTTCCGGCAAGATTCCGTATGCTACGAAATCTATAAAGGGACTTCTCCAGTCTCTCTTTGGAAGATCTGTGTTCACAGTGTAGCTGTGTTCTATGTAAAAGTTATTTTTTACACAGAATAAATCTCTGTTAAGAAGGATCACCGAATTCTGCCTTCTTATAGGAATAGCTAAATCTGCAGCTAGACTGGCTAGGGCATCAGCTTCCAGATTCTGAGATCGAGGCACATGCTCTAGGAAGAACCTTTTAAAAGACATGGCTATTTCGATCGTTGCTTGGTGATAAGGGATGAGGTCTGGATTCCGGACTTCATATATTCCTTTGACTTGATTGACGATCAGCAGAGAATTACCGAAAGCTTCCAGGTATTCGACGTCCAATTCTTTAGCGACTTGGAGCCCGATTAGTAGAGCGTTATACTCCGCCACATTATTAAAACAGGGCTCGCTAAGAGAATATGCTCGATAGATGACGAGTTTATCAGGAGTGACCAGGACAATTCCTATTCCTGAAACCACGTTTCCCTTGGGACCAGTCCTGGAGGCACCATCGAAGAATAGTTGCCATGTATCACTTTCCATTGCGGAATTACATTCTGCAACTTCGTCGGGAATGTCCTCGTATAATTTGGAGGTCTCCGAGATCGGATGAGCAGCTAGAAAATCAGCCAACGCTTGGCCTTTGATGGACTTCTGAGGGATGTACACCATGTCATACGGTGTTAATAACATCGCCCAAGTCGCGAGTCGAGAATTAAGAACACTTGGCTTGTTCATCAATACCCGAAGAGGATTGATCCTGGAGATGATATGAATAGTCTGGCCGGTGACATAGTGTCGTATTTTCTGAATAGCGAATATTAGGGCCAAATATTCTTTTTCTACTGGATTGTACCGGTGTTCAGCTCCGACCATCATCCTGCTTAAATAGTAGATAGCCTGTTCATGACCCACATCATTCTTCTGTGCGAGGAGAGCTCCCAGAGAATGATCCATTGCTCGAACATACAGCAAGAATGGTCTTCCTATGACGGGAGGCACTAGAACTGGAGGATTAGTGAGGTAGCGTTTGATACCATTAAACGCTTGCTGACAGGCTTTATCCCATACGAAGGATACACCTTTCTTCATAAGACGAGAAAAAGGCTGACATCTCCCAGAGAGGTTGGATATGAATCTCCGGATATAAGCCAGACGACCTTGAAATCCCCTGAGTTCCCTCAGATTACGGGGTGGTCACATTTCTAAGATGGCCTTGACTTTATCAGGGTCCACTTGAATGCCTTTAGCGGTAATGACAAATCCCAGGAATTTTTTACTAGATACACCCAGAAAGGACTTTCTAGGATTCATTTTGAGTTGATGTTGGCGCATCAACTCAAACACTGTCTTCAGGTCTTGGATGTGATTATCCTTGCGACGACTTTTGACAGCTATATCGTCTACATAATATTCTACTGTTTTGTGTAAATGCTCGTGGAATATGTTACTCATAGCCCGTTGGTATGTAGCTCCGGCATTTTTCAATCCGAAGGGCATGATCGTATAGCAATATACCCCCAATGGTGTTCGGAAGGTAGTATGCTTCTCGTCTTCAGGATGCATCTTGATTTGGTTGTATCCTGAAAATCAGTCCATGAAAGACATACATTCAAAACCGCATGTATTATCGATTATGACGTCTGTGATGGGAAGAGGAAATTCATCCTTGGGGCAGGCTGCATTCAAATCTCGGTAATCTATGCAGACACGTACTTTCCTATTTTTCTTCATGACCGGGACAACATTGGCGACCCAGTCGGGATATTGTTCTTCCCGGATGAAGCCGCAGGCTATCAACTTCTTGATTTCAGCTTCAATGGCGTCCATCATATCCGGGCGGAACCGACGTTGATGTTGCTTCACATGTTTCGAATTGGGTAATATATTGAGCTTATGAGTAGCCACCTTTGGATCAAGACCTGGCATATCCTTATAATTCCATGCAAAGACGTCGATATATTCTCTTATCAGCTGGATTATTTCTTTCCTTTCTTCTTCGAAAAGATTGTTACTGATAAATATCGGCTTTGACGAAAGTTCATCCCCAACATCAATCTGGATAACTTTATCTTCAGTGGAAGGTTCTCTCTGCTCGAACCGGAGTTCCCACTGTGTATCCATTTGCTGAGCCCAAGATTCATTCTCAAACGGTTCAGATTCTTGTTCGTCTGCTTCGAAGGAATCTGCCAATACCGTATTTACTGATAATGCTCGTTCAAGAGCATCATATGAGCCAGAGGACGACAAGCCGTTTTGAGAAGAGGAAAAGATATCCTCACTTGACTCAGAAGTTGCAAGGGAGATGGTATACCCTAACCCGAAACGAGTTCGTTGACAGTAGGGATCACTGTGCAACGGCATTCGTCTGCCTTTCCCATAGTTGAGGCCTGGTTCCAGCTTCAAGTCATAATCCATACTTTGCATGATCTTCAAAGCTTGCGTGCTGTATCTGTGAACCTGCATTTTACCAGCATCGTCATCGGAAGAATCTTCTTGTACAGTCGGTTCATTGCGCATGCGACCGAAGACTATTGAACGCTGACTGCTGCAAGTAGGCGGGATAATAAAGATGGAATCTTCATGTGGTCCATATGTCGTAATGACATTAGATGATGACGCTACTTCCCACACATACGGATAATAGGAATCTATAGCTTTAAAATCTTTGTGCTATAGGTTCTATATCGTTATGGGGAGAGGATTCCCGATCAGGAATTTGAGCGTCAATGTACTGGAAAAGAGGATCTTTATTATCATCAGAAACCACGTTCTGGTTGTATCTACATCAATCAGCTGCTTGCTGCGCCGAAGGTTGATGACTAAGGGTGGAGGCTTCTGGTTCAAAGTGATCACTAGAGGATCATTTCCTGACTTGGTTTTGTTCAGGTGGATAGCCATGGGCTCCATGGCTTTCGGACGAGTAGTTCGTCCTTTCACCTTGATTGACAGAGGTTGCTTGGCAAAGGGTTCTTCTGGCTTCCGGTGGGATTCCTTTTCTGTCTCGCCTGACACCTCCTCTATGTAGTCTTGAGTGTACAATATGGCATCGGAGTAGTAGGATTCTACTCCTTTAAACGGGTTCAGGTCAACAAACTCCATTTGTACTGTTCCTTGGGTATCTACATATTTAAAGCATTGATGTAGAGTCGAAAGAACGATGTTGTGGTCGTGGATCCAAGGTCTGCCCAGCAGAATATTGTAGGACACCTCTGAATCAATGACATAACATATAACCACTGATATGAGGTCGTCAATCTGGATCCTCAGACGAATCTTCCCCAACGGCTTACTTTTCCTAGCGTTGAAACCCACGATTGTAGTGGTGGTGTAAGCCAATTCGCTGGTAGGAATCCTCAGCGGTCTGAGCAGGCTATGAGGAATGATGCTGATCGATCATCCCAGATCTATGTGAATCCGGTCAACCTCCATAGAACCGACGTATCCGGTGTAATAGAGGGGTCTGTCATGCCTGTTATGTTTTAACAGCATGTCATCTTGAGGGAAAGTGATATTCGGGACTACCTCCATCACACTATGACATTAAGGACATGCCACGGGTTCTTCATCAGAGGACTTGAGCTGGGTCAAGCATGCATCCGCCTGGATTAATGCTTCACTCAGGGCTTGACGAGTGTCTTTGGAAAGCCTGAGTAATTAAAAAATGGACAATCTGGCTGGTGTATGAGCCAACTAGGCCAGGATGTCGAAGTTATACGGCTTCTCTAAACCTTTGCTTTGATTATTCTTCAAAGGTTTATCGAAGCGCACTTCTTTTTGCTTCCCCTTGTCCGCCGAAGTTGGTCTCGAAGGACCGGCCTCTGGTATGGCAGGTTCTGGTTCTGAAAGCTTGGCAGCTGGAGCGTCTGTCGATGCATCTTCCTGACTTGCTCCATAGTCCTTAAGGTAAGATTTCCCTTAACGGGTTCCAGTAGCCAAAACCTCATCTTCTGATGCCGATTGTACCGTAACCATGTGACATGGTTTACGCTTCGAGTTCTTCTTAGACTTAGCCTTAGCAGCTTGAGTCTCTTCCTCGATTTCTAACACCAGATCTGGATGAACCCACATAATCTGGCCCCGCTGGGTAGTTAGGGGTACCAGGTCATAATTTTGACCCCTAGATGGAGGGAGATTAACGATGTTCATCATTGTCCGAGAAATAGGTATAACACCATCCGGGACTTCTTGGGGAGGCAGATTACCAAATTGTAGAGAGATCATGTTGGATGTGACCGTCTTCTTGCTGTTGTGCAGAGTGATGGCCTTAGCATCGATCAGCTCCTGGATCTTCCTCTTTAGAACATAACACGCCTTTGTAGGGTGGTGTATGTATCTATGGAAGATGCAGTATTTGGGGTTATTAGTATTGCCGACTTTATTAGGCCGCTTCACTTGAGGGAGGGTAATCTTGCCGCTTTTGACGAGACACTCGAATATGCTCGAAATATCATCGTCGTCGAAAGAGTACACTTCAATGGGCCTGGAAGTCCCAGGTTTCGTCTGTGTGGTTGCCGCAGTCTTTTGCCTGGACGTATTGATCGCCAGAGCTTCTTTTTCTTTGGAACCACGGGGATGGTCGCTGTTGGAGGATGACCTTTTGCCTCTATCGGAGGCAGAGATCATGATGTCATTATCACGCGCCTTCCGATTGTTGTCCTCAGCGGCTACCGCTGAGATAATGAACGAGGGCCAATCATGGAACTGTGTAAACCCCCTGATTTTTAAGAATTTTTAAATTTGAATTTTTTATAATTTTCTAAAATTTTTTGGGATTTTTTACTAAGACATTTTGAATTTAAATAATTTTTAAATACTATTAATTAATATTAAAATATTAAAAAAATAATATTTTATGGTGTAAAATGGAAAACTAGACTTAGGGTAATTTTCCGGGAATTTATTGGACCCCGGAAGTATTTTTAAAGCCCTAAAAACTATTTCATAATTAAACCCTAATTAAACCGGGTTTATTTTAAAATAAACCGAACCAAACCCATTGTTGAACCAAACCTAACCCAATTCAGCATTTCGGGTTGGATCCGGGTCAAACCCGTGACCCGAAACCCGCTAGACCCGACCCGCACCCTTTGCATGTTGGATCGGGCCGGATCCGCTAGACCCGACCCGACCCGTCACCGACCCGACCCGCAGAGCCTCTCTCTCTTCACCAGCTGTGTAACTGCTGCTCGGCCCCTTCGCCTCCGCCGCTGCCGTTAGTCGCCGCCCACCGCGTAACTCCCGCGCCGCTCCGGCTTCCCCCGCCGGCCGTCTCTCCCTCTTCCTCTCCCATAACTGCCTCCCTCCTCCCCTTTATAAACCCTAGCCGCCTCCTCCATACTCCCTTCCCCGGTCGTCCTCTCCTCCGGCCGAAGCCCCGCGAGCGCCACCCTCTGCCCTAGCCACCCGGACTCGCCTCCCTCTCCGCCCAGCTCCCTTCTCCGCCACCGGAGCCCCATCTCCCCCTCCTTCCCGTCTTCCTCCTCTGCCTCACTTCGCCGGAGACCCGCAACAGCCTCCCCCGCCTCTGCCCGAGCTTTCCCCGGCCGCCCTGAACCGCCCGAGCCCAGCCGACGACTCCCCGCGCACCGCCGCCTCCGGCCCTCGCCGCCGCAGCCGTCTCTGGCCTCCCTCCGGCCGCCGCAGCTGACACAGAGCCCAAACCCTAACCCTAGGGCGGACACGGCCGGACACAGGACACAGTGTCCCTTTGTGTCGTGTCGGACACGAGAAAATCTCGGTTTTTGGAGCCCTGTTCAGGTACCCATTTCTCTCTCCTCGCTGCCCCGTTTTTAATTTCGTCAGTTGCATCGCGTAGCCTGCATGACCCCCTCGATGTCCGTGCAACCCGTTCGGTGCGTCGCGTCCTGTGGCGATCGCGAACCACGATCCAAAAACAGGAAAACCAACGCCCTGTTTCACCCCGGAACTGAGTGCGCCCCACCAAACGGGACGACTTGGTCGCACGCGATCTTTACCGATACGTGCGCTTCATTGATACGGACGTGCAAAATTTTGCAGAAGTTGATTTGGATGTGCGTGCACACCGAAATCAACGCGTATCCGCCGACAACGTCCCGTATTCGTCTTTTCTGGTTCTCGCTGTAACTTAGTGTACACACGTCGGATCGAAACGAAACTTGCGCCATCAGACTCGTAGCAATACGCTGGTCCTGTGACCCAAGTTTGGTTCAATTCTGAGAACATTGACAAAATCGTGTGTCGTGGGCCCCACAGGCTCCACTTGACGGACGATTTTGTGATCGGCTCATCGGAATCCAATTCTGGAAGTTCCGTTGGGTAAGTATCATCGTTCATGACTTGTTGACACTAAGTTGGACGAATTTGGAGACCTTTGACCCTGACACATTTTTCGGTGCAAAGTGGCCCACATGTGACCCCGCCTTGACCTAAAAATGTCATTTTCTCCTGTGTCCAAATTGGACTCAAGGACAGGCGTTTCTAGCTAATTAATATTTTCTAGATCTGATGGTGATATTTATTTCAGCAACCGGAGTACTCCCTACAGAACCCACGGAAGTCAGAGCTACAGTTGGAGCTAGAACCCCAAGCAAGTGTACCTTGCCAAAACTTGCAGTTCTTGTTATTATTCCTTTGACTATATTTAATTGTTGTACATGCTTAAACCTAGGACCGTGTGACTTACTTAGCGTCCGATTAATAGTCGGGTGCCAACATCGTACGCGGAGTTGTGTAAAGTCACCTAGAGATGGACATCGTGACCCTTTGCATTCTCGTACTTGCATTATCAAGTACGTTATACCCAGGACACTTGACACTATACATTTGACAGAATCTTCCTGAGATATTCATGGTGATTCTGTATAGGATACAGTTTTTATGACTTATTTTTTTGCTTAGATATTATATGACTGGTTGCATTAGAGATGATCCTGTGTGGCATGGACATGAGACGTTGTGTACATGAGGCGTATGATTACATTGGGTGGGGAGAGACACACAGGCTACAGGCTGATTATATATATATAAAACCCCTATTATTGCGGTGCTCAAGACTCTAAACCCGATCTTGGCCCACTACGTGTTATTACTGCTACCGGCTCCCCGACACAGAGCTTGTAGTGGTTTCAGCCTGAGTTTTAGTGATGCTCTCAACTTGCATATCACTTAGCTGATTATCTAGTTCACCCTATTATTTTATTTATTTGCTGCACTGTATTTATTTTGGCTTGTATTATCTATACCTTGCTATGTCTCCCGAGGACCTGGAATAGATTATGTCCCCAGGTTTAGCAGAGGAGATCCACTCTGAGGTTTACAGGACAGGTACATTAGCAGGAGCAGAAGCAGGTTCAGGAGCAGACTCTGGAGCAGAACCAGGAACCGAGGACTAGGTGATTACCATAGATATTTCTTGAGTATATGATCTTCCATACTCAGTCTGTGTTGTTATTTACTTTCTTGTTTAAAGAACAATTGTATCAGACTTGATTATCGGGTTGTTCCCCGATTTAATTACTTGTGACTTGATGTCGTTGTTGATGTTTTATTTCCTTATGTTGACTTTGTTATATTCATTCTGTAGATGAGATTAGTAAACCCTGATCGTTGTAATACAGCTTAAGTATGCCCCGATGGATCCATTAAATTGGATTTGTCCATCGGTGTGTGCTGCTGGCCATTGCCACGTGTCTAGTCCCTCGTTATTTTGGGACTGGGGCGTGACAAATTGATATGAACCTGTGAACACCGAGATCACCGGAAGAAGGTTCTTCCTGCAAATGTCCACCAATGCCGAGTCTGGAACTCCAGGAGGCATTTGCAAAGTGGTTTGACGAAAACGTTCGATGAAAGTGCGAACGTTATCTTTTTTCTTCTGCTTTACTTCGATGAGAGAGGACATAGACATGTCCATCCCTCCTTCGTAGAATCGCACGAAGAATAAAGTCTTGAAATATTCAAAGGAAGTAATGCAGTTGTCCGCAAGACTACGGTACCACTGATAAGCCACTCCCGAGAGACAGCCTTTGAATACTCGAGTGAGAAGGGCGTCATTCCCTTGCAATAACACCGTCATCATACTGAAGTAGTTCATGTACTGGCTCGGTGATGTTTTCCCCTCAAACAAAGCCATAGTCTGTGGTTTGTATTTAGGAGAGAAAGGGACCTCATCCCAAATAGCCGGGTACGGTTGGTTGATTCCCAATTTCTTGAGCTGATCTTTGTGCTTCAAGGCATCAAATTGGGCTTTCAATTCCTGCACTGCCTGCATTGGATCTTCAGCCGGTAGCGGGATCACGGAGTGATGAGGGATCGGTTGTACTGCAACTCCAACAGTAGGTAGTACATTCTCCAAGTTAGGAAGTGGGGGAGCTGCTGACTCTTGATCTAGAGCAGGCTCCTGATTCGCGTTGGATGGTGGTAAGTCCACCCCCACACGTATCTGAGTTGGAGGGACCGATGCTTGAGCCATAGCAGCTGTGTGTTGAGTCAGCATTATCTGATACATATTCTCCATCATGGACTGTATCTCCTTCAGAGATGTCTCCAGTACAGCAATGCGTTGCTCAGTGCTTCCTGACGGGGAAGCTTTCTCGCGCTCATCTCCAATGGCATTGACTCCCATTTTCCTGGGTGTCATTGAAGGGTTAGTATAGGTCTCTGTGGAAGTTGACTCTATATTTTCATCATCTGATTCGGGAAACTGGCGACCCCCAGTATCGGAATCAGAAGAGTACGAAGCCGGTTGTCGTGACCTCGAACGGGTGTTTCGGAATACCCCAGCTTCAGTGTTCTTAAGGAGTTTGTCGAATCTCCTTTGGCTTGGAGTTCTAGAGGGATGACGTCTTGAGTTCGACCTTCCTCTAGGAACATGTGAAGCCATGTTCACTGATGCACGTGCGGGCTCTTCTTTCTGGAAAGACAGAGAGTAGTTCAACCGGTCAAAAACTGACCATTTTGCTTCAGAACAGCAATAATTAACTACAATCCTGTGACTTTTACAATAGTGCTCCCTAGGAGGCGTAATAGACATGCTGGAAGATCCCCTATCCTTGCGTTTCTGGATCAGATACTCACGCAAGTCAAGAGGTTTTACAGAAGAAGAAGAAGAAGATGGCTTATTTCTCTTATTTACATCAGTTGGCATGCGGATATTGGGAACCATAACTTTTCCCCTACCACCCGTATACAACAGGTTAGCCATCTGAGTAGCAGATAATTCCCGAGGAGCGTATTTCTCCGCCAATCGGGTTTTCTTTACGCTGAGGGGTTTAACCTGGCATAATTTGAAACTCTGCTCAGGTTGGCATAAAATTGAGGAAGCCCTCAATCGGCCATCCGCTTCTCGCGTAATCTGGAGAGCGGGCAGATTCTTCCCTTGTTGGCGTAAAGGCCGAGAAGTTGAGTAGTCCGCCACTTGTTTTTCCTTGCGTAGATTGCAGGGACCATCTACTTTTCCGTGGAGGGCAGATGCATTCTTACGCGCATATCGCGTTTGGAATTTTTGATTTAGCGCTGAGGCATTATCAGAAATCTTGTCTGCCACGTCACAGACGGGAGACTGAATTTTATGCGCAGAGCGCGGAGTAGACTTCTGGACTAGCCCTGAGGCATTGTCAGAAGTTTCATCTGCCATGTCACAGACGGGAGACAGAGCTTTACGCGCGGGACGCGGAGTAGACTTCTGGACTAGCACTGAGGCATTGTCAGAAGTTTCGTCTGCCACGTCACAGACGGGAGACAGAATTTTACGCGCAGAGCGCGAAGATTGCGCAGCTACAACCTGGCTGGTCGGAGAAACCGGAGAGTCGGCAGGAATGGTAGGGGATGTCCTGGGCATCCAGACCTTACGCAGCTTCCTGTTGTCTTGGACAGAGAGAAAGAGTGAGAGCTACCCCCTACTCGAAGCATATCTTCGTAGGCAGACTGGTCGAACTGGACGACCAAGGTCTTCTTCATGGATCCTACTAATACTGCATCGTGTTGAGCAATTGCTTTCTCGTCAGATGAGAAAGAGGTCCCCAGCAGAGTCGCCATCTTGTGTTTGATAATAACCGGAAGAAATAAAACTAGGTTTATACAAAACCCTTTCTTAGGTTTACAAACAAGAAGTACTATTAATCCTATACGAGGATGTTAAGTACAAATTTTAATCTGGGTAAATATTGCTATAGGAGTCTGATCTGCAGTCGATTACTTTGTCCCTTGGACCACACGATGATGAAGAAGTGCTGTAGAAGACGGAGAAGCTTCAAAGATTGCAAAGGGGAGTGGATGCTCGATGCCAAAATCGTCGATCACTACTCTCTGTCTGAGCTCTTCTCTCTCTGTTCTTCGATTTCTTTTAACTCTTTCCGACCTTGGAATTTTCAACCCTTCGACCCCGGACCTCTATCAATAGAGGTCTCTATTTATAGGGTTTTAGTGACAGTAACCGTCCAGTCGACGTAGAAGCCGGGTAATGGAGAGTATGGCACTTTTTACGCGACGGTTATACTAACTGCCACCCACATATAGATGATCTTCTGAATCTGCGTGTAACGCGTGTCCCATCATGAGATAATGCGTATAACTGCTGCGAAGATCACGGCATGAGAGCCACGTAGGTAGCTGTCCCTCGGGTAGAAAAGGTTGGCGTAGAAGCCAATAACTGTCACCATGGCGTAGAAGCCAAATAGTTGTCAGGTTGGCGTAGAAGCCAAGTGGTTGTCGAGTCGGCATAGAAGCCAAGTAGGCGTAGAAGCCTTGTAGGCGTAGAAGCCTGATGCTGCGTGGATAGGTGGCTAGCGTAAAAGATAGCTGATCCTCCTTCCTTGACTGAGGCCTTGAGCGTATTCTGGACCGAATAGCCTTATCAAGCACCAATACAAATATAGCCCGAGTTGGCGTATTTTAAGGAGATAGCGTATAGCGTGCTCCTTATAGCTGAAAATAGCACAGATGCGTAATGTGCAGGGTGATGATGTAGACGTATTAGCCGTAATTATGGCTTGTCCAGTCTTTGGAGATATAATCAAATCTCGTGCATTTAATGCAGAGATCTGCCACCATTCTGAGCATTAAATGCGGAGACGTGTCTCGAGCTCTGTACAATTCTGAGCATTAAATGCAGCGACGTGCCTCGAGCTCTGTACGAAGAGCAGCTTTTGACGTGGCAGTTCGTTTTGTCTTCTGCTGAGCGTAAAAGCTCACATCTGCCTGTGTAAAACTAGACAGCGTATTCCCTTGTATGCGTAAAAGCACTTTTGTATCAGGGAGACGTCACTAAACGACGGTTTGGGTCTCTGTGTCGTACCATCATTACAGTCGTCGTCTGGATAGTCGTACAGTACTCTTTGTCAGAAGTCAGGTTCACTACATGATCTGACAGGTTCATTCGAGGAATACGAAGCGTTTCTCGTACACTTCCATGCTGCATTAAAAGCGGATGAGTTTTACGCCATAAAGGCGGTATAATACCCTTTTTATGCTGAAACAACCTGGAAATACTGCATTATGCGGATTGTCCTTGAGCTTATATTTTACGCTGTGCTTAGCGAAAAAGCTCTGTTGTACGCCGAAGGCTCTGAAGTTATATTTTACGCCACACAGCACTGAAACATTGCGTATAACTCTGCAGCATATTTTTCATGCTTCTACAGAGATGTTAGGGTTTTTCCAATTAATACATGCATTATTGAGTAGGGTTGATATTGTGCATACGATTAAAACGCTTGAGGAAGAATGGTGATATTAACACATTGATTAATACCAAGGAGCCGATTTAATTTATAAATGGATATCGATCTTTGGGTAAATATTGGGAGTCGATGATAAAGTTGTTCAAAGACGTAAATTATATATATATATATATATATATATATATATATATATATATATATATATATATATATATATATGCATATTAGTCATTGTTGTTTTAGCTGTTGTAAACTATTGCCAAGTAATAAAGTGATATTAAAATATTGATAGACAATGGGAGCAGGTGCTCGATCGTGAAATAGGTATGATATCAAATGATGAGACCGTGATTGAGGACAGAGAATATTAATTATTTATTTGAGCTTGAGACGTCAACGTGCATGTTAACATCTGTGAACACTGAGGTGAAACTGAGGATTGGATCAGGGTTTGATTAACTGGATATCGTGATTGAGGTTGGGTTTGATGATATTGTACAAGGGATTAGTAGAGTAGATATAACGTACTCCGAGTCAGCCTTGGTCAATCCTCTAGCGTCGTGTCCCTGTGACTTGTAACTAAGATTGTAGCATATACTAGACGTATGTAGCATCTTATTTTAGCTGCAGGATAGTTTATTGATTTAGTTTGTACCTCTTCTCTAGGTGCTACGGGACCTGAGGACTTGGACGTGCTATCGGATCCCCGTTATCAGCAGCCGCACGCAGGCAAGTGTACCTTGCTACCCTGTATTTCAGTTATAGATATTTATTGTTTCGTTATGTACATTGTGCACGTATTTATGTTGACGTTCGGTACTTCACGTCCGGTACACAACAGGGTGAAGACGTACGTCGTAACGTCATAGGAAGATTGTTGGATGATTCGTAACATCTCGATATGCGTACCTGAGTTTATCGACACCCCAGGACACACTCATATACTGTGATCGTGCCAGATTCCTGTATCCTGATACTGACATCATGACCAGAGACTGGGACGACCTTAGGGTCGCGTCTATTGAGTTATTTCCGTGTGTCAAGACTGTTAGATAGAGGTTCAGGTTCAGCGCACCATCGTTGACCGCTTGGGAAGGGGAAGACAGTTACTAGACGCTTGGGCTCCTCTGCACGCGCTTATATATGTATATGTAGTGATCCTGTATTCTGGAGTAGTTGTATCACCCGTGTGTCTCTGTGCTCGGAGCTACGGTATGTCCCGTGTGTCTCTGTGTTCGGAGCTACAGTTTTATTTTAGAAAGCCCACGCGTCGAACGTTGTCTTTAAACTGTGTCACACTTGTTTGGTTATGATAGAGTACCCTGTTGTTGCACTTGTACTTTCTGTTTACTTGGCATGTTGTATTTTTGTACCTTGTTACGTCCCTCTGAGGACCTGGTTCCCTGCCAGTTTTGCAGCATAGATGATTACGGAGCATTTGGAGTTGCTGTTGGAGTCGCATGTCTTGCGAGCATGGTACCAGGTACTCACATCATATCTACCGGCATTATGGTTATTTTACATTGATTATTCATCTGCTGTTGTAGCCTAGTTTTTATAGACTCATACTTCTTCTCGAGTCTATTCGAGTTAGTGTGTTATTGGGCGGCCGACTCTAGCACATATAGCTCTTTATTGTATACTGATGTACATTGTGGATTGAGACATAGAGGTTTACATTTATGGGATATCTAGATAGTGTCCTTTTATATTATACAGCTTATACGTATTCGAGTCAGACCAGAGTCTGGTCGAATGCGTAGCTGGCGTGTCACATATTCCTGGTCCTACGTATTTTGGGACTGGGGCGTGACAAAAGTTGCTATGACTTGGACCGTGAGAGGTAGAGGCTCGGAGCCACCCAAGGCAAGTACATCTTGCTCAATGGTAAAGTCATAAATTTTTAATTTTTTTTATATATGTTGTTTTAAAAATGTATTTGATGGAAAATGTTCTCCTTGAGTTGCTGATCATATTTAGTTCTTAGAATTTTGGATTTTGATTTATATATTTTTGTAAATCTGAGTTTCAAGTTTATAGTTTTTTATGTGTTCCATGAGTTTTTCTTAGTTTTGATATATTAAAACTTAGTGTTTTCAAAAACTAGTGGTTCCTTATGTTAGAGCATTTTATTTCGTGCAAATTGACTTTTGTTTCACTTGATTTGGAGTTTAAATAAAGTTTTTATAAAAAAAAAAAATTTTAATTTTTGGAGTTTTCGGCCATGGCTGAACCTGCTGTTGGAGAAGACGAAGTCTTCATGCGGCCAACGAGCTGTGCGGATGAGAGTGTTATACGGCCCGAGAAGGTTATGCGGCCTGAACTCTTGCCGCATACTGACAACATGTGTCCATCTTGTTGGACGCATGACTGCATATTTACACAAGTGTCCTTGAACACCTTGTGTTTTCACTCGCTGAACGAATAAAAAATTTCTAAGTCCAAGAGGGACGTCCATGCGGCCAGTGGGTGCATGCGGCTAGAAGTTCTTGTGTGCATTTTGTGTTCCCTATTATTATGTTCTCTTAGTAATTCCTTTTAGTGGTTATTGTTATGTGCTTCCTTATGTTGATACAAGTTTATGATACCAGACAAGTTTTGCAAGTGAATTCACAAGACAAGTTTACGTACAAGTTCACCATCCTCACGATACTGTGAAAATATTTCTGTATGAAAATCTATTACATTTGGCATCGGGCAATCGAGTGTGAGTATTGTCCATTGTATCGCGTGTCGTGAATACAATAACTCATTAAAAGCTCATACTCGTGACTTGTCATTTTAGAGAGTTCTCAAGTGTTCACGACTCGAGAACTTGAAATAATTTAGAATGATTCAACAAGATAAGATTTACCTAGAAAATTGGAAGGGAAGAATATTGCGTTATCGGCTACCCCGATCCCTAAGGGCCCCATGCAGCATGGACAACCTTGCTAGGCAAGGGCTCCATGACTGACCAAGTTTACGCGTGCTGCGACACTTACTAGACAAGTTTATATACAAGTTTATGTTTATAAAGCAAGTTTATGATTACAAGTTTAAGTTTATGCTTATAAGTTCAATTCTTGTTTGTGACAAGTAATAAGTTACGTTATTGTATGTTTTAATGTTTACAAGTTTAAGTTTATGCTTATAAGTTCAATTTCTGTTTGTGACAAGTAACAAGTTATGTTATTGTATGATTGAATGTGCATTTAAGTTTACTAGACAAGTGTACCCTTGGCTATCAATGTCGGTGGTAGCAATATTCTTAAAGCATGCATTTAGTAATTAATGTCTGTGACAACCCTAGCTAGTTAATCATAGCAAGCCGTAAAGTTGTTTGGCCGTACGATGAATGATGTTACTTTTATTTATAGCTCGCTCTTCTAGTTTTATTTTCTTCCGGCGCATGGTTAGGGTGCTAAGTTTTGCTCGGGTGAAGGTCTGCAACCCCGATCCTTATTTGGTTTAAGGGTTGTGGTCCCGATCCGGAGTAGTTTCTATGCTCTCTTGCCGCTCGTCGCATTACTTTTATTTTTTGCACTTGTTATCAGTTCTTCCAGTATTATTCTTGAGACAAGTACATTGGTACCGTACAAGTCTCGATCATCATTTATTTCTTTATTGTCTCTTTCTGCTTATGTTGTGATATGTTTAGTCTATCACCTAGAGCTCCTTTATGGTACTTGTTGCTTGGGGTTCTGACCCCACTGGCTTTGCATGGCCAGGTTACCCTGAAGAGAACCAGGATCTACCGCACTTCCAGCAAGATGGCTCGCACTCGTAGGACTACGGGCGAAGCTCGCGAGTGGGTTTCCTTCTTTCACCCCTCGTCTTTATCACTTCATTTTGTGGTGTTTACAAGGGGCAGAGTTAGCTCATTATATTTTTGAGACTACGGTCAACATGATCTATATATTAGACCATGGCTGGTATATTTGATCATGTATAATTACACTCGGCTAGTGCAGCATTTTGTATTCACTAGCTTCATGATCATATGTGACATATAATTTGGGATACCTCATTACTTTCATGTATGATATACTCTTATACTTGTGTTTTTGGATTGAGATAATAGGCTTTGTCGGCCTTAGGACCGACGTCATAGCATGCTAGAGTTCACCCATCAGTCTTCTTGACAACCTTAACACATTGCGGCTTACTTCGGTATTCTGCAAGGTGCGGTTGGCCATGTCAGTCTCTGTATTTACCCAGTATTCTTGGAGTGGGGCGTGACATGTGACCATGCCATGTAATTCCATATAATCATAGGGTTAACTAGGCTACTAAAACTTGTATAGCATTGGGAGGGACAAAATCCCGAGATAATGCTTAACTAGCCACCCTCAATCATCTGGGGAGTGAAGGCCGGCCACCATTTGGATATTGTTTAAATTATCATTAGTGGATTGCGATATCTGACTATTATATTGTACTATTTGTTCTATGGGATCTTAGCACAGTGGCCTTGCGAGGGACCGGTGCATAATTACTACGTGCTATGCGGCGATTCATAGCTCGGTTAGCCTTGCTAACACATGGTTCGATCTGAGGATTCCTATTGCATGCATAATACCTTTGGGATAACCCAGACTCCACCTAGCAAGCCGTATAAGTGATTGGTCGATACTGTAATTAAACTTGTTTATGGTTTTATCTTCTATTGAATAGTTTAGGGACAGACTATCATGGTGCGATGGTCTAACCCTTGTCCTTTTTTGGTTGTAGGGTTAGGTTGTTGTATCACGATAGACTACTCGTTGCTAAGACTGCTAATACCGCATCCACAGGATAAGCATGAATTTACCTTTCAATACCTTTCAAAGAGCGTCCCGTGCTTTCCTCGGCAGAAGATGAAGATGAAGATGAACCTAAAAGGATCCGCGTCCAGGACGACGAGCTTGCCACGGAGCTCCCGACGGATTTAGTACCAAACTCCCAGCTCAAAGCTTACTAACCTAAGAGTTCCCCGAACAAACAATCGCTGAATTAGTGGGACACCATCACTTCCTCCGGACACCTATCTTTCTTTCTTGACTTTTGTTCTTTTTCATACTACCCATTAGTGAAGCTAACCATTTCAATAGTACGGGTGCTGCCGTGCCACGAGGCACGACCATGGAAGTAATGAAGAAGAAGTTCTGTAGTTGGATATATATATATATATATATATATATATATATATATATATATATATATATATATATATATATATATATATTTATTTATTTATTTCTCTCTGGTTTTGTTTCTTCATTCGTGCTTCCTTTGTGGTACTTGCTATTTGGGGTCTAACCCCACTGGTTTTGCATGGCCAGGTTTAGAACCATCACCCGAGGATCCGATGTACTTTCTCCTGAATAATGGCGCACATCCGACAGATGGCCTCTGAGGGACATGAGTGGGTTTCTTCTTTCCTGTTCGATATTGTACATTTTACTCTTTTGGGCGTTTAGCCACCGGTACTTGTTAAATCTGGATATTTAGTTTCCTTACGTGATTGTAATTAATCAGACTGTATCTGTAATGACCCATTTCGCTCAAGCGGAGAGCCGATTCAAACGGCGCAAGTGCGACGACCCGACCCGCCTTGCTCAACGAGAAGACTCGCTTGAGGCAAATAATTTCAGACTTGACCCTTCAGGAGTTCAAACTTAGACTTTCAAAAGCGCACTCGGAGTATCGCTCGACCAAGGCGAATCATCGCTAAGGTGGGTGGCTACGATGAACTTGTCTTTGCTTAGCATGCACACTTAAAATATGGACGATACATGCTAGTCGCTAAGTGAATCACCCCTTGCATGCTAAATAAGAATACAACACACCTAGTTAAGGGAATAATCCCATCTTGTATTGCTTGTTGTTAGAACATAAAACTTGGATTATAGTTGGAGCCTCGCATGCTATCTTAGCTTCATGCAAGTAGACTCCACTAATGCCTCCAGTAAGATCATTATATACTCTTCGTAGTACACTGCTTCACTTGTTTACACTGCTCGCCTTATATATTATGTTGTTCGATATGTCCATGTACGGTTTCATTCTCCGCACTACCCCTTAGACCCGTTCTTGCATAATCGCTTATATTTTTAAGTAAGGCTATGCCGCATGGTTCCTTATGCTTATGCTTCGACACTGTTTCAATGCTTGCCTGCTTTACATATTCACTATGCTTGTTGAAATTTTATGCCACAATCAGGTAACACGATCCGAGTCTTGCATTCATCAAATTCATCGGAAGACTATCTAATAGTCGTTCTGTGCAAGTATGAACTTGAAAGTATTTCGGACCGTTTGGTCACCAAGGCACTTCCCAAACGAGGGGACTGCATCATGACAAGTTATACAACACTCGTCATGTACTAAATTTGACGGCTCGGGGAGTCGATATGTTTGTGAACAATCTGAAACTTGAACCTGAACTTGACCCGAAAATGTACCTGACAAGTAACCTAAGACTAGATACTTGCATGATCACGGACAACTCGTGCATGAGGTATTTGATTGGATTCCTCGGACGATCACCGGGACACCGGGATCGTATCGGCCTAGGAGGAATGTTTGGTGTATTGCGTGCCAATTTCGGTTATGGTATGCGACGCCATTTTTGAGGCAGGGCAATATACGGTATTCGGGCCTTGGTAGAGCATACTATCTTGGACTAGCCGTCTACCCTTCTGATAGTCGTTTGTGAGTGGGCGGAATGGTGTGGAATGCCTTATGTTCCTTGCGTTGCACCCCATTTCCATCCTGGGTGAAGGTGGCGTATAGCGATTTTTGTTCCTCACGAAACTAACCGTCTAGAGACTATAACTTTTCCTTTATGGCTATGCTAGTGACCTTCTATTCATATAGATTAAGTCATCCTCGCTTAGCGGCAATCTGCGTGCGAGTCATTATGTCGCATCGAGTAATCTGGAACACCTGAATGAATATCAGTAATTTGAGCACCTGTGCAATCTGTTGTAACCCTTTTGAGTATAACACATCTGAATAATCCATGTAACTCGTGCCCCAAATCAGGAACCCGCTCGTGACACATGTGTTTGCTTATGTAAATCCTTAATTTTATATATATTCGTTCTCGGTTTAACTTGGTTGCCTTGGACAGGGAAGGACAAATGGTAAGTAAATAAGTCTCGCCATATTACCCTTATATCGCACGACACACTGCCACACGAGTTAGGCTTTACATTATGCCATAAAACTGATCCTAAGGCAAGACTAAAAAGATAACTTAATAGATGGTGCACGAAATCTATAACGTGTTTGGATTTGTCGAGCGGGCAATAAGCCTCCCCACCAGTGCATTCATGTACTGATAGCCTACCAGATTGCTTGCAGGGTGTGGGAGAACCTTGTTCGGTGCGAAAACCCCTTCCTGCGAGCTAAGACGTGGAGTCCGCTCTGGAGCCTTGGAGCGTTGCGTTCGGAGCTGAAGCACATATACAAGACATAATATTGGAACTTCGCCTATGTATCATTCCATAATTGTAGCCACTTGGCACGCTTTTATTATTTCGAGAGAGAGGATTTGAGCGACTCGTAATCTTGGCCTAGCGCCGCTCGTAACACTGATTCAATATCAATAAAGTGCTTATTTTACTTCCATACTTGTGTCATTCAATGCTTCCATTATTGACGACTCTGGGAACTTGTTACCAATCGTATGTTCGGTTCTTACTACGCTACATTCAGACTATTTGTGCGACTCTGTGGCTTAGCTATTACTCCGCCTGTTCGGATTCATGGCCTTGCACGGGCGCAACTTGTGCTCGTGCGGCATCACGTTCCTGATGGGAACGGTCGTCCCGCGGGAGCGCTGACACGGTGATTCGCGCCTAGCGGGGACGGTCGATCCTATGGGAGATCGGGGCGTGACAACATCTGATCATGGTCATGTACTTTTGCTACTCTGCCATCTTCTCATTGTTTACAACTGGTTTCTAGAATATTTTGATTGGATGATTGGGACGCCTTTCAGCTTTATCATACATGTTATATATTTGCTATTCTTGTTTGACTGATTGAGACAATATATATTTTATGTGACCCTAAGTGACTTGCTTGTAGTATGCACCCCTTGTCTAGTTACAACTGTGATCGCCATACGACGTATAGTACCTTGTACGGGGTACCTGGCCATGTCCGTCTCCGTATTCCGGTACTGGGACGTGACAAATCGATAACACTAATCTTTTCTTGTTTTTGTTAATTCTGATTACATAAAAGATAAAAGCATTTTCTAACATCTTTCACATATCTTACCCTATTCTCTGGTAAAAAAAGATAGAATATATAAAAATATAGTTTTTTTGGGGCTAATTGGCGCTTATAATCCGAATTTTATATCATCTTAGAGTTTAAGTCATGACATTCTAATCGAAAAGTTTTTTCCATTATTTACTCGTTTTTATGCCATTGTACTCATGTTCAGAACATAATAGAAAAAAAAAAAAAAAATTTAGTGTCCAAATTTTCTAATTGAAAGTTAAACTCTGAGCTAGTATAAAATCCAGGGGCCAAAAATGAATTACTTTTTTCTATGAAAACCTTTTTTAATATTTATTTATTTATTATATTTTATTATTATAATTTGTTGGGTTATTTACGTTAACTATTTTATATTTTATGTTTATTATACAAAATACTCATACTTTGAAACTAATTACACAGACTATTCCTATATTTTATATTTTTTTATAGAAAGTTATAATACTAACTATCATATATTTATTATCGAACTCTAGTGGCTCTTGTGGTCACCGTCCTGAGCATTATGTCTTTTTTTTCAAAAAAACAAACTACTCTATATATTTTTTTTTTTTAAAGGAGAGGGATATTCCATGTAATTAATTTCAAAACATAGGAGTAGTTAAGGTAAATAACCATAGTTTTTTTAGTTTGCAAAAAAGAAAATTTGGTATTGGGTTAAGGTGATGTACTGACCTAAAACCTTCTCTTCGTCAAGTGGGGGAAGAGAAGAGATAACTCGAGAGAGTTCGATGACGGAGACAGAACACACCACTACGAGCTCCAGCAATGGCGGGATCGAGCTGGAAACCGTAACCCTAGAAAAAGTATCGGAGGTTTCCTCCGCGATCGACGCCGCGAAGAGCGCCGACGAGGTCGTCTGCGCCCTCCACTCCCTCGCGGTCCGCCTCTTTGCCGTCGATTCCTCTCTTATAGCCGGTACTTCTTCCTATGTTCCCTTGAATAATTTTGAGAATACTGGGAAATTTTTGTCTGTTAACTTTTTGTTGTAATTCCCAGGTGAAGTAGATGAGCGCTACCGAATCCAGGTGCGATTCGAACTTGAAATCTAGCTTTCTCACCACTCCCCCCCCCACCCCCCCAATTTTGATTAAAAGTTTGATTTTTGAGACGGCATATAATTTGTCAGTGTCCTAGTTTGTTCTGGAGTGTGTATCGTGTCGGGAAGTACGTGACACGGGCATGGCACCAGTTTCGGAGTGACCGTGCTTCCTAGATTACTTCCCGAGGGAGTTTGATGGTACAGTCGTGTGGGGCTTGGACTACTTATGTGACACGACAGGGACACTCCAAAAACTGGACAGACAAAAGTGATTAAAACAACATTCCGTACCATGTGCATATAAATTCATAGGTTACTTACCAGAAGTTCAATTTATAGGCGAGGAAATAAATTAACATAACATTACGAGGTTCGGCACAATGGCTTGTGTCAGCCAAGTGAGCTAAATATTCCACTTTCCATAATGTGAATTGCAACAAGGTGATGCATAACTTTACCTCTATGCCACTGTTGCACCCATATGAATACGACATGACACAAGATGAACACAACAACAAGGACACAATACATATTTTGGCACACTTTGATTGTTTGTTGCGTCCTATACATGTCCAACACGAAGCGACATACATGACGATGACTTTTGGAGTGTCTGTGCTTCCTCGGTCTTTGCAAATGATAAGCAAGACCACGATCACCTTACTTAACAATGCCCTTATACAAGAAGTGGAGTGAGAATGTTCTAGAAAGCCGTGTTACTAGACAAAGGTCACAATTATTTGATATCTAAGAAATGCTCTTGAAAGATTGAAAAAACAAGTCACAACCTCCATCTCGTAGAAAACATCAAAGTCCTGACAAGACTAGCATGTTTGATTTAAATTATCCACGATCAATTCATGGTAATTTAATCTGAATGTCGACCCCACCCAGTGTTCTAAATGGCGGCCACCTCGATCGCATAGGCGGCGCCTAGGCAGTAGGCGGTCTCTTTCTGCACCGCTTTTCGGTAGGCGGTGTAGTAGGCGGCCAACGGAGCTTTGGTGGCGTAGGTACTAGGTAGGTGCCCAGGCGGAGCAATACCTAAAAAGATGTTTTGGCCAAACGGTTTTGCAAGCATTATCGACCTATGGTTCACTTTTACAATACTAAAACTTAATAAATCTTTGTTCTACAACATAGTTATGCATGAAACATCATTAAAATATGTATATAATGCAAAAAACTCTGGTAAAATAGTAAAAAATGTCCAAAATGTATCAACCGCCTAGGCGGTAGGCGGATTCTTTCCGCCGCGCACCCGCCTACCGACGTTTAGAACCTTGATCCCACCCGATTGGCTTCATTTTTTTTTGTCAATTTGCTTATTGTAGAAGAATATCCACAATTTTCCTTTTCTAGATAGTTCTGGTGAGGTTACTAGTGATGTCACGTAGGTTGTCTATTATTTACGTCTATTTTTGCCTTTAGTACTATTATATTTCTATATAATGCTCGGTCTAGAACACTAATGAAATCAGTCTACTTGCTTCCAATTTTCCACATGGTATCATAGTGGTTCGTTCAAAACCCTACTCATCTCTCCCTACCTCTGAACAATGGTCGACCAGACTCCGGCGAACACCGACCATATTCTAGCGACCACCGATCGACTTTTAATGAATTCCCACAAGATTTAGGCAAACTCCGACCAGATTCTTGCAATATTTCGACTATCTCCCGCCAAATTCCAACAATCTTCTCGATATGCTTCGACGATATTCAACCAACTTTTCATGCCTCTTTCCTCGCCAAGATAGCTGCAACTCTCTCACCGTCAAGAAAACAAATCATTATCTCTCATTGGCAACTCATTCTCTCTCGCCACAAATAAGATGACAACTCACTCTTTCTGTCTCTCCCTCCGCCAAGAAGGCAATAATTGGAGCCATCAAATTGGACGGAGATTTACATTATTTTTTAATTATATATGTACTTTTTCATTTTTAGCATATTTTCATGTTAATGCCCTAGAAATTGGAGAATGTCTTTTCCATATTGAATATAAAGATGCATAGATTAAAGATAACTTGCATTCTCTCTAGGGCCAAAATTGATAAGAGGGGAGTCATGGAATTATTCAAACCATGAGCCATATATAATCATCTGGTTGTATATTCCTTGTCTCAACAAAAAATAGGTTTATGATGATAATAACTAATAAACATGGATATTAAGAGCTATATGCTGAAAACAAACCTAGATATTTAGGAGGACAAACAAGTATGTCCTAAATAATATTTTTGATGTTTTGTAGCTTTAAATGTAATTTTAGTAAAACTTTTTATGTTCGTATATTTTAAATCGCTTCAATTGAGACCAAAATATAACACCTTAAGTCTAGGATTTTTTCCTTGCATACAGTTTGTATATTTTCTATAGCTTCTTTTAAATTGTGTTCTAAAGTATCTCCTTATAAAGCACATAAATAGTTGGAAATTTAATTTTAGTTTAAGCTTGTCACAATATATAGTTTAGATGGTATTTCAGTTAAATATTTTATATATGTTTCAGTTTAGATGGTATTTAATCTAATATGAATCTAGAAATGTTCCCGACCTGCATAGAAGTTCTAAATTTTTAGTCCTGCTCCTGGCCATTCTTGCTCTTGGCCAATTCCTATACTAGTGATCTTTCTTCAAATGTTCTTCTTTATCACATTTGCAACCATCATTTTTTCTAAAACCGCCCTTTAATTGTTAGTTTGACTTGTCCTTGATGTGCTTCTTGAGGTGTCATTACAAACTTTTGATCGTCTCTTATCATTAGTCACATTCTGCACCACATTTGAACTCTCCAGAAATTCATTCATTGGGGGTTCATCTGTAAGTAAAGCCCTAGACATATACTCGATGAGAGAATCATCCTTGGAACAACTTAGTTGTTCACCAAATTGTCAATTTTCGGCAGTATATAACAATGTCACCGCTTTGTCTTCATCCGCAGTCCCTACGTTCTTTCAAGTTGGTAGATAATGCTATTGAGTCCATTCAAGTGCTTGGAAAATATTGTAAATTCTCTCATCCTCAAAAGATATAGCTTCCTCTTTCAAAAAGATCCAGTTCTCCTTCCATACAAAGCTTCCAAACTTCCGTAGATCTGCCCGTTATTTTCCACGTAATATTGAAGAGACCATTATTTTCTGGGCACAATGGTTAGAAGATCATGCTTCAAATCAACCATCACAATCACCACTGTGCCCTAGACGCTATCTTCTTCACTTCTCCAAACAAAAGCTTTAGGTTGTCCATATTGCATAGGCAAATCATGTACTATTTCCGTCTCCCATCAAGCAATATGACAACCTCCATATCTGCTTCATGTTTTGTATATTCGTTGCCGGCCCCAAACCCTAGTTGTGTTTGCTAGCCTACAACCAATGTAGAACTTTGTCGAATGTAAATGAATCCTTACACAATACACGTTGGGACATCCTTTGTACAAAAATGTTGCATTGTTTAATGTTACAATAGACATGAACCTTAAAGAACTGAATGGAAGAATAGGTTTCAAATATCTGACCTTATATATATATTTGGAATAATAAAATTTGGAATAAAGGCTTCTTTGTTGCATCATCAAATGACAAATACCTTGTGTCGTGTCAACACTTTTTTACATCGATATGCAGAAAATCAAGTTCTGTTCAGCACAACGGTCTGCATCCGCAGGCTGTGTAACCAGTGAAATATTTATCAACAGCAGGGGATCACTATAAGATGTGAACATTGTTTCCTTGCATCACTACGAATGGTTGGACCTACCAATTTCTCTTATATAACCAAGAAATAAAAACAAACACCTCACTTCCGCATGCCCTCATACACCCAAGTATACATGAGAGGAAAAACCCCAAACACCTTGAAGAAATGTCTTATATGAAGAGAAGAGAGTAGTATAGGAGAATCCTCTTATCAGAGAGCACCGGTTCTCATACCGAAAATAAACCTACTTCAAAGAAGAACGAATGGGCATGTAATACAAATACCCCTTTGACCATGAAGCATAATTGATATAAATTCCATCTCATAAATTAACAACATACTCATGGTACTTTTACGATGACAAGCAAGACCAACTTAGGGATGGGTGTTTTATATCAGTGAACCACTATTGCATTCAATCCTGATCAAATATTCTATTCACAAAACATATAGATTATTCTCACCTTGCTTTGACAAATGAATTTATAATTTGATACATCAACACTATAACAACTTAAGCTTCAACGGATAGATTTAAGTACCAGTGTTCTAAAATGTGTTAAAAAGCGGCGCCTAGGCGCTATGCGTTCTAGGCAGTAGGCATCATACGGCATTATGTGGAGAAAAACGACATTATGCGGCTAAAGAAAAAAAAAATACCGTCTAAATTTTGGTCTTTTTTTTGTCAATTTGTTTCAAAACTTATTTTTGGCATGACCCATTTTATTTTCTTGGTCATTTTTTGGCCCGACGCAAAATTATTTATATTAATCTTTAATTTTAATAATATATTATTTTTGGTGAATTATAAATTATAATTCTATATGTTCAATACTTGTTATTGTAGTTTTTGGTCTATTTGAGTGTTTGTTAAAGTTCTTTATAATGTAATCATTCTTTTATATATACATATAAGGCTAAATTATCCTATTGGCACCCCAATTATAGCGTTCGGACATTTTTGGCACATTAATTTTTTACTGTTCGATTTTGGTACCCCAACTTCATAAATTGATCTTTTGAAACACCTTTCGTCAATTTTGTAGTATATCGAGATCACTTCAAAATCATATCTTTAAGTACAAAAGCACAATTTAAATACTTGTATTACTAGATATTCTTTTGAAGTGGTTCCTATGTGCTTCAAAATTGACGAAATATGATTCAAAAGAACAATTTATGAAGTTGGGATACCAAATGGAGCAGCGGAAAGTTAAGGTGTCAAAAACGCCCGAATGCTATGGTGCCATTAGGGTAATTTAGTATAAATATATAGTTTTGTATTACTTTCAATGAATAAGAAAATCCTAAGTTTTTTTTTTAATGTAACGCTTTTTTTCTGCATAAATCCATCTTGACGGCCGCCTGGACGCTAGGTGCCCCCTTGCCGCATAATGGCCACCTAACGCTTTCTATAACATTGCTTTTAACTAGCACATGTTATGTCTAATGTGTTTTATGATTTCAATCAGATATTGTCCTGTTTTCAGATCCAAGATGCTGGGCTTCATGCTGATTCAGACAGGATTAGGTGGAGGAATGTTTTCTACAGTGGAGCTGCATTTCCAACTATGGCTAGGATCCTGATATACAGTATGTTCGCATTTGTACCTGTGATGTTTTTGCTTTGGTATAGAATAAATGTTAGGATGTTGGTTGAATTTACAGTATTTTTGTGTTTTCTTGTTTCTTATTGGTTTTAGAGTCGATATTAGTATGAACAGTTTTCTTGCTTTATTTTTTCTGTTATTTGATGTACTGCACGTTAGTATTTTTTTTGGCAGGTTCTGATCATCCTAAATTCTTCTGATTTGTGTGGCACAATACCGAGCTTTGCAGTATTGGTGTTAGAATCACTTTCAGACCCTTCTTGATAGTTCCATCAGTTTCAGTTCAGAGTTTCGGAGTTCTTGTTTTGCCAAAAGATAATAAGAGATCGTTTAAAAAACTAGGAAAAAAATGATACATTTAGGCATAACCTTATCTATTGTTTGTTGTTTCCTGTTAGTCTTGAATGAAATAATATGCAACATTGTTGAATTGTTAAATGCAATAGATATTTGTTGTTTATTTTACTTGCTTATATATAGTTTTGAATGGAATAATATTAAGATGTATTAACGTTGTGAACTTATAATATATGGCCTTGAGAAATTGTAATGGATGGAGTGTGTCGATAAGGAATTTTTTTCACACACTTTAGCATGTTGATCTTTTAATTTTTCTCCATGATCATTAATTGTGTCAACATTGTTTTCTGCCATAACCTCTTGTTTCCTTTTAATTTTTCTTTCTTGAATTGACCAAGAAAGAGAGTTAAAATATCGGCATCCGCCGGTATCGGTGTGGGTCACTATCGGATTGGATATGCCAAAACCGATATGATATGACCGATACGTATCGGTATTGCCGATACTGCGTACTTGGACGTAACCTGAATCATGTTGAACCCTACCGTTTATGTGAGCCATTTTACTCTTGAGAATTTGAAACCAATTAACTTTTGGACTGTTGTGTGCTATATCTCTCATTGTTGCTGCACTAAACTTTCAGGTCTACAGCTCACTCTCGATCCTGTGTTTTCTATATTCTTCTTTGACCTGCTATATTATTCAATGTTTAGTATATGGGAAAAATAAGTGTATGAACAGTTTTCTATCTCTCATTGTTTCTATATTCTATTTATTGTCATTATACTCTCGAGAATTTGCAACCAATTATCTTTTAGCCTGTTGCTTGCTACATCTCTCCTTCTTGCTGTGCAGAACTTTCAGGTCTACAGCTCATCCTTGATCCTGTATTTTCTGTATTATTCTTTAACATGCTTCAATTTTCAACTTCTAGTATAAAGGAGAAAAATAGTCCTATAAATGTTTCATGGAACATTTTTGTTCTGCTGATATTAAGTGTGATTTTACCTATGTAGTGGACATTCAATTCACTGATGAATGTTGCTTGCAGATGTGGCACCAAAGTGGCTAGCATGCTTTCCATTCTTAACTAAGAAGCAAGTGTATGACTCATTTTTTGTTATGGGACCTTCAACTGAAATTATTCAGGCCCTAGTTCCAGCTTTGGTGCAAAATGTAGCAGATAAAGAACTTGATAATAGTAATGTCTGTGGAAATATTGAAAGGTATGCTTGAGCTGTTATCTTGGTACTCTATAAAAACTTTGAAATTCCTTTGTGCCTTTTTTTCCTTCTTATTGAGTCGTCATTCTGTTAGATTTTCTAATCGATTGTAGACTTTAGTTTACTCTGGTACCACATGTAGGAAGGTTGTAGATTGTAATATATTATTATGATAACATATTTTGATAAATTATATACATGTTTTCTACTTTTTATTTTAATCAAGGTATCAATTTTATTGTTCTAAGTAAATTTGTATAAATTAATGGGATTGTCATTCCTTCACTCTTTGCCGTAATGCGCCATAGAGATGAATAGCAAATTGTATCATTGTATCTCTTCGTGTAAACTTTTTATAGTCTAGTGGAACTTGGATGGTGCTCCTTGGTTGCATGAGCTTAAACTACAATCCGAAAGGTGCGTCTAACTACCTGCCAACTGGTACTCATGTTTTATGACATGACCCTTCCATTCTTATAGATGTCTTGGGTCGGTATTTGGCACCATCATAGAGGATAGAGGGTTGACGTCGACAACCGGTCATAAAACTTTGTCAAATCATGTATGGAGATTTCTTATGCTCCATAGCCGACCCCATTCTGAAAGCTTGGATGATAATGATGATGAAATCTGTGTAAATTAGTTTACTCTGGCGTCAGATGAGACGAATTTGATCTTTGAAGTTCTTATGAAATAAAATATGGAGGTTTTTTTCTCACATGATAAATCAATTGCATCATTCTAAGCGAATTTGTATAGAGCACAACCGCTGACTCCCAACCAAAATGTAAAACTTACCCATAATATTAGATTAGAATCACATCACTCAAGAGTACATTCTAGGATTACACTATTTAGGTATCTGTTAAGTACCACCTATCTGATTCTTCTACCTGAGGAAGCCTTGTGTTCCGTCACCTTCACCCTCGTCTTATATAGTCGTATAAATGAAAATTTAACATCTTCTACTATCTGTTTGGCACTTGGGTCACCATGGGGCTTCCAACTTCCTTATCTGATGGAGTCATTTGAGTTTGAAGCCGGCTAGCCTCTTTCTAGCATGCTTACCTTGAGTAGCTCTGATGCTCTACCTAAAAGTTGGCTCCAACCTCTGCAATAAGGAGTGCACGTCCTACAGTTAGGTCGACCATAGAGGGACTGTTCCATTCCTCTCAAGCCATCTTGGCTTAACTCGTTCTTTTGTCACCCTTAACTTCCTAGGAGACATGATCCATTAGGAGGAAATCATGTCCTAATGGTTATCGGGTCTCCTATGAGCAGGTAATGATCTCATCTTGATTGAATGAAAAACATCTTCCACTCCTAGAAGGAAGCTATTCTTACTCGCCGTCCACCCTCTCTTCTCTTATCTGGTTTCCCCATGTGTTTTTGAAATCTCCATACAACACTAAGCACACACCAGACCTCTTCCCTTGGTTGTACACTCATCCATAAAGATATGCTGACCGACCTGCCTCACAACTTCGCTCAAAAACTTCTGTGACCAAATAGGCAAGTGTAGGCATGGGAATTTCATCCACACTTTAATTGTCGAGAGAAGATTCTCTCTCCTTTTCCATGTCAGTATGCCTTTTGTAGACCAGTAGTAGTCGGCTGTTACAGAATTATGTTCAGCCTCCAGGATCCTGTTTAGATCTGCACTGCTACAAACTTGAGGAAGTAGAATCTGTTCTCCCTTGAAACTTTTGCACGAAGGAAGAGGTTTTCAAGTCCTCTTCACATAGGCCTTGACCAAGATCATACTCCTCCAGGGAGTCAGATGACTTATACCTTTCTTTCTGCTCCAGGTCCTCTTCCTCAGTCCCATGGAGTAATTTTTCTTTTCTCGTGAGATAATAATGGAAAACTCGGTTTCCTGTGATACCTTTCTCCCTCCACAAATCTTGCAATATTTGCGCCTTGTATTTGAAAAAAAAAAATTGTTACTGTAGTTGAAGAGCATTTAGGCTTGGCTCGGGTTTCTTTCCATAATGTGAGGGTCTATACTTCAAAATCTATAAGACATCTTGTTGAATTTCCCAGGCATGCATTGGATCTTTTGGTTGGTCTCTGTGAATGGCTCCAATTTTAGCTGTTCGCTTATCTCTGTGGAGGGGGAAGTTTCTTGGGCTGTCAAAACTTGGGAGCAGGACCCAACATTTGTATTTATGACTGAAACTAGTTCTCCGAACTTTTTCATTTACCTACATTCAATCTTTTTCATGTAGGCTTACTTAGCTGTGAGCACAGTCTATTTGGTTAAACTGAACCACAAAATTGCAAAACCACAGTGAATCACAAGCATAAAAAACCCGAACCGAACTAGAAACTTCGGTTTGGTTTATGCAGTTGGACCGGGCAATGTGGTTTGCATCAGTTTTTTTCAAAAATACTGATTTTTGGACACTATACTTTTACCTATAGGATGTTCTCTTTAAATTCTAAATCACACAAAATTTCCAATTTTTTTGAACAATAAGTGCCGGGTTGACAAGAATTTTGCTTGACCATCTGATTTGGTCTTTCACTCTAGCTAAGCTTAGCTAAAGATGATCAGAGGTTGCAAGCCTACAGTCTCACTTAGATTTTGGTTGATGCCTGAATCAAGGTCTCATCTAAGTCAAAATCATTTGTTTTGTGCCTTGAGTCACAACTGATCAAGACTCATTTATAGTTCAAGATTATAAATTATGGAGGACCCAAATCCGCAAGAGATACTAAGTAGCATTGAGCTGAGCTCTTCATAAATGTTCAGAATGTTACATGTATAAAGGAATCAACAAGACATGTCTTAGTTTGTTCTATTATATGAATGAATTGATTAGTCCTATTATGGACACATGTTTGTTTAAGAAACTTAGGCTTATTTTCTTTTCTCCTGAGCATGTCAGGCCACCTATATAAGGCCATAATTTTAGCCCTTTAGGAGAATACGAGTTTCTTTCAGTAAATTTTTTTGTTTTTATAGTAAATATTCTCTTCCTTTCTATGCGGCCGGCGTGCAAATAGCTGGTTTTCTCATCTCTTTCTACTTCAGCTACATACTTCACATAGCAGATTGATCTTCTTCGATTGTCCATGCATCACCTTCCTTTTAATTTTCCGAACTTTAGGGAGGAGAACCCAGTTGGGGAGTTCACCCTCGTCAATTCATTAATTGTGCGCGCTGTATAGAGGCAGGAGGAAGACTGTAGATGATTATACTGGTTAATTAATTTTATCGAACTTCTATATGTGTAACTGCCAGTAATTTTCTTAATTTAAACATGTAATGGAATCGTTGTTGATACTTTTGAAATTTATGTACATATATTTTTATGCTCATTATATATGCCCTCTGAATATGTTGTGTGAATATTTGTTGGCAATTTCACACGCATGTATGACAAAAACAATAACACCAGCCTATCTGCCTGATTTTTACTGATCAAGTTGTTTGTTCCAGACATCTTCTGTATACTTTGTAGTTTGAATAAAATACTGATCTTTTTCATTTATTCTATTGCTCAAGGATTTTAAATCTCATATGGAGGTTTTCCTCTCAACTTGCATCAGGTTATTGGTGACATGCTTGCTAGAAAATCAAGGAGTACGCCATATTGTTGCAGAGTTCAGATTCCCATGCAGAACATATGGACTTGATGGTGAAGTTGTTAAGCCAGACAAATTGAAAATCATATCCAGAGTAGCACAACTACTTTCATCCATTCCTGACAAAGCAAGACTGAAAGCCCCATCCGCACTTTCCTCACAGTATCCTTATTTCCCCCATAACACACTATCTGTTCTTTCCTATAATATCTATATATATTCTCCCAAGTGTGATACATGTACCTTTTGAGTGTGATTGTACCCTCTCTTTTGTTGGTTTCATTTATAAACACTCTTACCCCCTTTTAGTTTTTCTTTTTGGTGCTTCTGCTCGTCCTTGTTTATCTTCTTATCAGTAAACAATTGCCATTAGGAAAATTCAGTTTTTATTTTGCCACACTTATATATTCCTAATAGGCTGCCAACTTTTCTTCCGTTGCCACTCCTGATACAGAAAGTGCTTATTAACTTAACGAGGAGTCGTTTTAAGTTCTTATAGCCCATAATTATGTTAATTTCAGAGTTTAACCTTGACTAAATTGTTAAGCGTGTTCTTCCGGCAAATTGTCATCCAACTTCTGGTTGGAGCGGAAGAATGGGCTATGGAATTGCAGGGTAGAATAAATGACTCAGATATAGGTACACTGGATGGAGCTTTCTTATTTGTTGGAGAAACATTTGCTCGTATTTGTAGGCGTGGATCTGCAGGTATGGGAGAAAATGGTTAAAATGAATTAAGCAGCAAGAATTTATGGGTGCTTTTATATAGGGTACTTGTGCTATGTAATTGTTCTTATATTGCAGTAAATTTAAATATTTCCTTTCAAATGCTATTTATGTTGACATGAATATGAGCTGCATGGTTCTTTATTCAAATAGCAACTAAATTATGATGCTGTATGCCCTAAACAAGTATGCTATCATTATGGTTTCATTTACAAAAAGTTCCAGTCTTGCTCAAGAGTTGGAACAATATAATTTGCAGACTCATGCTTGAATTTAGTTCCAGATTTGGGAAATAACTATATGAAATGCTGTCCTGTGCATAGGATAGGTATGTCACATTTATGGGACTTTGCTCATAACATGCTTTGTGATGCTCAAGAGTGGAAAAAAAATAGTAATTAGGGACTTTTTTTCATAGTTGGTTTCGTTTCAATGGATTTAGTTTTTCATGTATGGAAATAACATATGAAAGTTTCAAATTTTGATTTAATCTTTTAGAAATATTTCTTCATTGTTTTCTCCTCTAGTCTCTCTTTATTATGTAAGATATGAGTATATATGATCTGTTTCTTTTACTGCAAGATATGTGTGCTGGAATATATTCTCTTGAAGTATTCCTTTCAGTTTCAGTATGCTTGAAGCCAGGAATTTAATTATGATCCTCACTGACCTCTGAGCTATATTGATATACAGGGCTGAGCTCTGAGCTGTACTGATATACAAATAATGAGGGCAGTAGTGTGGGAAGATAGGACTTTAGAATCTACAATATATACCAGAAGTAAAGTGTACAATCTAGAAGATACATAAATTGAGGCTTATATATATATATATATATATATATATATATATATATATATATATATATATATTTGTGATCTATTCTTCCTCCCTACTTCAGAGTCTTAAATTTCAAACCTGTACTTAGCCTCTTGGTAACGTAGACGGTTGTCATCAGGTTGACTACTGTTCATAAAATTTGTAAACTCTTTTTTTTGGATCTTTTCATTACCCCATAGCCGACCCCATAGGCCCTATTCTGTTGGGAAAAGGCTTGGATGATAACAAGTGCTAGCTTCATGATTATTCTGTTGCATTAAAATGATCTCATACATCACCTTTGCGATGTATCAAGTAACAACTATATCATTTTACTATTGACAATAAATTCAGTAAGCACCTTTAAAGATATAACTGTAATGCGATTTCCCTCATACCTGTGCTACATTTATGATCATCAGCAACTGTCCTGATGTTTATCCTGTATCAAGTATATGTCATAATATTTTTAAAGTTGCCAACATGAAAAATATTATATCCATTGTGGGTTCAGCTATATATATATCCATTTCATTCATTCATCTTTATTAGGGGCCATTTTTCTAGTAACATGAAATGCATGTCTGACTTGCACTTTGTATTATACTTCTTTCCACTATACCAGAATCCACAGATAATGCCATAGTTTTCCAAATCACTGTATATAGAGGTTGTCCTGTGAGTGGACATTGGTTCATTTTAAAAGAAATACTAACTGTTCCATATTATTGATGGAGACACAATGGAGGCGAATGTGTAGGGAAGCAGTATACCAATAAAAATTTTGATTGCAAATAAACTTACCAATCACCATTAGGAAACTATGATAATAGTAAGAAACAAGCATGTTACACTTGGTGCAACTAAATTCCTTATTTTCCTAAACCCTTCTTTGCTTAACATTAAGTTCTTAGTGTTATTTTTTATACAACACACAGAGAGAGAGAGAGAGAGAGAGAGAGAGAGAGAAGCATTCTCCATTTGTTGCAGCTAAACATATTTGTTTGTTACTCTGTGTGAGTGTGTATTCACTATTACCTTGAACTTTGCCATTTCACAATCACCATATGTTCACTTTACTGTCGTGTTTTTTTTGCTCAAAATGCTACCTTAAATTTTTTTTAGAAGCACTTTACCTTGAACTCTATGAAATTGTCGAACATAAAAGATAAGATGCCAGTTATACCCCACCCACCACCTTCTTCTTCCTCTTCCCTAAACTCTAACCCATCATTACCATCTTCTTTCTTCTTCACTCCTAAATCCTAACTCATTCATGAGCGTCTTCTTTTCTCATCCCTATCTTTGTCATCCTCTTTCATCCCTAAACCTAACCCACCACTACTTCCTTCTTCATCCCCTCCTTGCTGTCCTGGTTGCTAACCAACCCTCCTTCCTGCAGCAATGGGCAACTCTTCACCACCCTTCACTGTCCCTACTATGGTTAGGGTTTGGGTAATGGGACAACACAACTTTTGGATCTTTAAGGTTAGAATAGTCCTAAATCTATTAAGTTTAAAATTACTTAAAGCTTCATGGTAGTTATATGAACAAAAAAGGTCATTGTAATGAAGTGGACATATGACAAAGTTCAAGGTATTTTAGTGAAAAACAGTTTAGCTACATCAGTGCAGAGCAAAAGAGAAATTGGTGCTGATATTATCATGTAGGGAGGATAGAAGATAGAATTATTGTACTTCTTTTTAACTTTTTCGTAATTCTTTTGAGCATAAGCCCTTTAATCTAGCTTATTTTTGTATATGTCTCAACATCTTGTTATTTGCTTTGCAGTCCCCAAATTACTAACATTTGAGTTATGGTCCCCTTTATGAGCTCAAGAAGAATCCATGAAACCATTTCACATTAGAGAGCTCAAGAACAACCAATGAACCCATCACCTACCTATGAGGCTCAAGAAGAGCTCATGAACCACACCCTATATACGAGAGCTCAAGAACAACCCATAAACTCATTGCCTACCTATGAGCTCAAGAAAAACCCACGAATCATTGCGCCTACATCAGTTCAAGAAAGACCATGAAAACGTTATCTACCCATGAGCTCAAGAAGAACCCATGGATCCGTGAACCCATTGCCTAGCCTGATTGGGACATTACATACAAAGGAACCTGATACTTCAAACCACAAAAAGAAAAAAGAAAAGAAGTGAAAGATGAAAAATCATGAAAGAAGAACCCATTAACCCATGTTGCTTAAATGGCCAAAGATCACTGTGGAGTATTGTTGGAGGAGGAGGGACCGGGGAGGGAGAAGGAAGCGTGCGGAGGAGGAGGGTGTTGTTGTTGACAGTTGCAGGTTTGACTCGGATAGAAAAGAAAAGAGGAAGATTATAGCAAGATGGTCTTTCTACACTACTAAGCCAGGTGTTGGGTTAATTTTTGTCTGCAGGAGAGGGATTTATAACTTAAATTTCTTATGATTTTAGACTTCTAAGCAAATAGCAATAAGGATTTATGTATAACTAAGGTGGATTTGAGGGAGTTATATATATATATATATATATATATATATATATATATATATGTATAAAATATTAAGATTAATTTATATTATGCATCATTTGAGAAGATGTGATGGATTTAGGTAGAGCGAAAATAAAATGGTCTTCATATTATCATATAGGAGGAGAAACTGAGAGGGGAGGTGTTGTACATTTTGACTTTCTTAATTAATGGAATGAAACTGGTGAGAACTAATGGAAAATGATGAAGAATACAGCTCTTGGAGAGGCACCGAAACAACACCAGACTTGAGTTTGATACCTTGATTTACCTTTGAAAGTCCTACATGAAGAATAGTCTTCAAGTTTGGATCTTGGCAGCAATTTTTTTCTGCAAGAGTTCTGCAGATCTTTTGACGAGTTAGATTTGTAATAGAAGAAATACCGTTTTTAAGAGAAAGATGAATTAAATTTCTACAGAATTTATAGGAAATAAATAGAATAATTGGGATATCACCTTCAAAATAAGCCATGTAATTTGTCATCGACTTCAAAACTGCTTCCCACGAGAAGGCGGGCGGGGGGGGGGGGGGGGGGGGGGTGGTTGGAGTTAGGAGGGTGGGGGGAAGTAGGGGTGTGGGAGGGGGGGGGGGTTCTGTCTTGAAGATTTGGCTCATAAGAAGAACATCCAGGGGACTTTCTGACATCGCCGCCTCACTCCACTCGCCTCTTTTTATATCAAGCAGGTAATAAAGAATCCCGAGTCTTAGTGAGAAAGTCATGTTTTTCAAGAATAGTCTAAAATGGTCGAATGGACAAGCAGCGAAGAATCGAGGTGCGGGCCAGACGAGTGATGCTGGAAGCCCCAGTAACTGATCCCAACTCGACGATTCTTCCAAACAATATATCCTCTTCTTGTTGGAGTTCCAGCAGAAAGTTAAACATAGTTACAAGAAACCCTTAATGAGATTTCATTTGAGAAATTTGGAGATCCTTCAAAATTTTTTATTTTTGAGCATTTGGAGATAGTTGAGAGTTGAGATATAAAAGGGCATCCATGTGCCACGAGGCTCCTCATAATGAAGGATCTTAGGAGGGTCAATTTCAATGCAACCTTGCGCACTATGCACGAGGAGGCCATTTTTTAGATTAAAGCCAGAATTACCATAAATTGCTTAACCCCAGGGATTTGTGCTCTGGAACTTCCATTACAAAAAGTTCCAAAAGCAAGCAAATCACAATTACTCCTGGCCGCACACTTATTGTTTCGGTTAGAGAAGGGAAATGACTTAACATCATTAATGGAAGAACACTACTCATGCACTGTTCTCCAGCAATCAAGAGGCCTAGCCTCTTTTTGAATCAATAAAATTACTCCTAGCCCCACACATTGTTCAACAAAAATGTTCGGAAGAAACCCACCCCCACTGTTCCCCATTTCATACCAAGTGGCCTACTGCGTTCCTATTCTCATTCCTCATCCAGTAATGTTCTTTATTCTAAGTAACCTTGAGTACAATCAACACCTTCTAGGATGCAAGATCCATTTTCCTACCGTTGTGCCAACTTATGTTGAGAACGATTTTTATTTATTAATTAATTTATAAATACATGAGATACTTTGGCATCTGCTAGATTTTGGAAATCTTTATAAATGATAACTTATTCCATCTTGGGGTGCTACTGCTTGATGGCATTTAATCTCAGCCACTAAAGTAGTCTGTCACAGGGCCCCAAAGCTTTCTCCAATAAAGGGTCTAGGAGGGTTAAAATGCACACTGGCTTACCCCCACTTTTATAAGGAGGCTGCTGTTTTTGTGTCTCAAATCTCATTGTGTAGGTAGAAAGCGGCAAAACCTCACTGTCGTCCAAGCACCCGTATCCCTGCTTTTCAGTATATTTTAACAACACAATAGAACGGTTTATACCAGTGTATGTCATGGAACGTTGCCTCTTGACGCGTATTCAACTTCCTTGAATTTGTTTTCTAGTGGGAGAAAAGTACTCAAACTGAGTGATGCTATCTTAAGGTTCATTACACATCAGTTCCTAGCATAATTAGTGTATGTTTGACTGTGGTTTTGATAGATATTTAAAGTACATTTTGCTCCAATTTCCATCAATATGAGTATATTCTTTTTATGTGGTTCTGCTCTTTTCTTTTTTATGCCTCATGACTTCTGTGGGTTTCTTTTAGATCATATTAGTTGCTTCACTGATATCAATACTATTTGTAGACATTCTACTCGCTGAAATGGTCCCTAGAATTCTAAATCATGTTCGGAGCAGCTTACCCGCAAATGGTGACATGAGTACAAATAGGTTTGAATTGAAACCTGAGTACTATTTATGGTCTAAAATGATGGATTCAATACAAGACCAATATGCGCTGGAAAGGTTGTCAGAAGAATTGCTCCGCCATCTAGCTACCAAGAACATAAGTGATGTAGAATCTTATTGGACTCTCTGGTTATTGTTCCATCATAATTTCAGAAATCAAACTGCCGTCAGGTGTGTAAAGTGTGTTTCTTGTACTAAATGAGCTATACTGCTTCTGTTTTGTCGATTGGAATTTTATTGCTCGTATTCCCATGAGAATTATGTGCATTGTTACATGTAAGAAACGAGTAATGATATAAGGTCTAATATTTGTGTTTGCTGTTAGTGTTTTAGCAAATCTACATATGGAAATTAAGTAGCATGTTTATGACCATTCTTTGCATATCAACATCAAATATTGACTTATCTTGTGTTATGTTTACTTGCTTCTGTTAGTTATCATTTATAGAATTAGGATTAAGAAGTTCATAGAAAAGAGCAGGTGGTCATGAAATGAGTGCCTGGAAGTAGAGACCATCTACAACTTTCCCTGCCTTGAACTTTGTTTCCCTCCTCGAAACAAAGGAAAAGGACCCACACATGCAGGTGGGTATATGGAATATAATATTATATCAATCAAGGGGACATATTTGAAGCGGAGATGGGATGGGTTATCAAGCTGGTATCTTATCTTTTAGAAAGAAATTCTTAGCACATTTAAGCTAATGTATTATGAGTAGAGAAGCCATTTTTGTCTAAGGAAATCAATCAACGGAGAATGAGTTTACTTCTTTAAGAAGTAAGACACTTGAAATAAGTGAGGTTTTGGGTTGCTACCTGGGGGGTTCTTAGGAGGTCAGGGTTTTGAGATTACTAAGCCAGACGTGACTTTTTCTAGCTTTCCTACAGCTCCTAGTTACACCATGTTGGACTGACTACAAGCCCTAGCATGTTGTAACTTTTTAGATTACTAAGCCAGACGTGACATTTTCTAGCTTTCCTACAGCTCCTAGTTACACCATGTTGGGCTGACTATAAGCACTAGCATGTTGCAACTTTTTAGTCAAGCTCATAATGTTCTTTGCCATATAACTCCCACTGGTTTTTTGTGTGTGTGCTCAGTTCACGCATTGTTAGGAATTTTCATAAGTAGGCAATGAGTTGGTATAATTTGGTTAAAAGTTTACCTAAAGAAGGCTTATTATTATTAAGGCCCCCTATCACTCTAAGGTGCATGGAGTTTCTCGAGACATGGTTACTTGGTTTGGGAATGGATTAATAGATTTCGAATTCTAGATCATTTCTGATAATTAGGGGGACAAACAATATACATAAACGTTTTACATGGATCCGGTCCGAAGTCGACTCTTTGTAGCCCTCAATGAACTGCTTTGTAAAATTAGAGAACTAGAATTAATTTTGCGTCATATACGGACAAACGGTGGACTAAATTTTGGTCATGAAAGATCAGGGGACTAAATTCTTAACATAAAAAGACAAAAGCAAGCTAAATAGATATACAAAAAGACCAAAAAAGAGAACAAAATTGGGATATAGATTTTTGGCAAAGAGGGACAAAATATAGCTAAATTTTGGATAAAGTGAGATTGGGTTTGAATTGAGATGCAGATCCGATCCATAAATATGAATCAAATGAGCAATTTTTTGGATACAATAGAGTAAAATTTTAAGTACCCAAATGTATAATAATATGTAGATTACTTCTCAAGCTATCCTTGCCTTACCTTATCTGGACATAAAGCTAACCCTTCCTAGTTACTTGGACACAATCTTTGTATAGATTACTTTCCAAGCTAGTCCTAGCTAACCTTTCCTATTTACTTGGACACAATCTTTTTTCTAAGGCATATTCTGATATGTAATGTCCTTATTATATATGGAATGTCCTTACGTAAAGATTTAAGTTGTTAAAGCACTTTAATTAGTACATACATGATATGTTCTATAGAATACTATAAGACATATATACACAATTTCAAACTGTACACATCATAACATATTCAACGGTTTCTCCAGGTTCTTGAACATCTGTTGAACACATCATGCAACCACCCAAACCTCTATTTTCAGTGCAACAAATGCATCATCGTCCTATCTACCGCCTCTGTTGCATTTTTGTTATACATGAACAAACCATTGTACAGCTAAAAGCTATCACTACACATTTTATGTACGAGCTCCAACAACATCTTGTACCCTTTTGTATTCATTGAAGTAAACTTCAAATCCAACTTCTCCAGCAATCCCGACTATATACGCCAATGACTATGTCTCCGCCGCATTCTTGTCTTGTCCATAACATAGTTTGAAGTATCGGCCGATACCGATCCGATACGGCCGATACCGATACAGTTTGGCATGTCCCGATTCGATACCGACCGATACCCGATATTGACCGATACCGACATTAGAAGTCTCTTTTCCGGTCAAATCGACAAAAAATTGAATTAAAAAGACCAATTAACAAGGGTGTAAAGGCATAGTAAGATTGTAAAAGCATATAAAAGAGGAAAACTTATGTATCACATATAAATCAATCAACAAGGGTGACTACTATTTCATTCAATTTCAAATATACTAAGAAGCAACACTTGAAATATTTTAAATTATGCATAATGCATAAAATATATTTTCTACAATGTTAATAATTTACTAATAGTTGTTTGCTTTCCGATAAGAAAAAAATCCGATACTCCGATCCGAAACCGCCGATACTACCGATACCGCCGATCCCGATACTCATAGGAATGATCTGATACCGATTCCGATACCGATACTTTGAACCTTACTTCATAACACATCTCAAGTTGAGCTATTACATGCACTCAGAAAGATACTAAGAGAGCTACTACAACGGTCTACACATGATTTTTGAATATACGAACTTTATTATACAAGAAGAGTAGGTCAGTCGAGCCAAGAGGAGCACTCGTTGGCCTAAACATGGGATGAGAGTATAATAAATAAGGGGGACACTGTGGACGAGGATATTTTTTGAGAATTCTTCCATCGAAAGGATATCCACAAAGAGGGTATCAGGACAAAGGGAGGAGATGGGGAGGGAGCGAAGGACGAAGGGAAAAGAGACAATAAAGAGGCAGAAGAAGACGTCAGGGTGTTACTCACAAAGGTCTTGGGGATTATGGAAGAAGGTGACATTAAGGAATTTGCGGCAGAATAGTCGGTGCACCGGTAGGCAAGTAGCGAATGGTCACGTGAGGAAAAGTTTTTTTTGCAAGAAACTATATGAAGTTAGGAAGCCGGTGATAGCAATCTTAAGCTTCGATTGGTCGTACATGAGAGGGGAAGGTATGGGCTTAGAGTCAAATGGTTGTGCGACATCGACAAATCTTATTGGAAGGATGTTCTGGCGGCGGCTATAGTGGCAACAAAGGGGGAAAGATGAGGAGAGAAGGGTGATGATAGAGGGGAGAGAAGGGTGATGGTAGAGGGTGTAGTTAGCAAATTTTTTATCTTTTGGAGAGGAGCTTCCGAGGGATCAAATTGTGTCAGGAGAAGCACTATTGTGAGCATAGACAAGAAATATTATAAGAATACTTTACAATTTATAAACTTTTCTGTCTTGAATTTTCAGGGTGTTATTTTTGAGTGAGATTTTTCAAAGAAACTTTATAATTCCAACCACCAACATATATCTCAGTCTTTAGAATTATGAGATACCTCTCTCCGCTAAGAGTTGTACAAAAGAGGATCCATTCGTAGTAACGAGACACGTTACTGGTTAAATAGGTGCATTTTGTTGTTATACTCAATGTACCGTGCATTCGTGATAATGCATTATGCTCGACAAATCACTGACAACATTAAGTATGAAAGAAAATACAATAAAAGTCTATACGGTTCTCAAATTTCTGACTTATACCTTAAGAACCCATTGGTCCGTGAAAAAATAAGTTGGTGATTTGAGACTGCATAGTTTTGTAGTGTATTTTTCTTTCATATTGCATGTGTCCATGATTTGTTGTGTGTAATGCATCATCATAAATACATGGTACTTTTGAGTATAACAACAAAACACATCTGGCTTAACACACATCCCTTAACTATGAATTTGATCCTCTTCTCTACAACTCTTAGAGGAGAGAGGTATCTAACAATTCAAAAGATTGAGATTTATGTTGGTGATTGGAATTGTAAGATTCCTTTGAAAAACCTTACCATAAAAAGTAACAAATTCTAATTATACCCCTGAAAATTCAAGGAGTTAGAGAAAAAGCTTATAATTTGTGTGCATGCTTACTATATTGCTTCTTTAGGCTCCCATTGCTTATCTTGAAACAATTGATGTCTCACAAGCTCCTTTCCAAAACATGAAAATGTTGCTAAGTACATCCTCTATTGTCATTCTTTCCTCTTTTTTTCGTCATTGCAACTGCAATCGCCACCAACACATTCTTCCGGTACGATTTGTCGATGTCGCACAACCCTTTGACTATTAGCCGCAAGCTTCCTCTCTCATGTTCTGCCAATCGAAGGTTATGATCGTTGGCATTGTCTTCGACAACTTTAGACAGTTTATGAAGGAATTCTCCTCAAAGTGCTATTTGCTACTTTTCCAATCCCGCACTGACTACTACTCTGCCGCAGAGTCCCTATATGTCACCTTCTTTTGCAACCCTACCGACCTTTGCGAGAAGCACCCTGATGTTGTCCTCCTCTCCCCCTCTATTGTCTCCTTTCCCTCCGTACTTCGACCCCTCCTCATCCACTCCTTTTGTCCTAATACCCTCTTTGTTGAAGTCTTTTCAGTTAAAGAAATCTCCAAAAAAATCTTACTCAATCTTTTCCCTCATTTTGACATATTATGCACTCATCCCATGTTTACCAAATAGTGTCGTGTTGGCTTGTCTATCCTACCCTTATTGTACGACAACATATACTTAAAATGTAATCCCACGTAGACCATTGTATTAGCTTTGTTACTTTTCGAATGCAACATGAGTGAGATGTGGTGTTCTCAATACGTCAAGAATGCAACATAGACACAATTATTAGCGTATACATCGGGATTGCTGGAGAGATATATTTGAAGTCTACTTCAATGAATACAAAATGGTACGAGATGTTGCTGGAACTCGTAGAGAATACATAAAGTGTTATATTTCAGTTGTACAATATTTTGTTCGTATATAACAAAAACATAAAATAGACGGTGGATAGAATATATGATGCAATAAAAAGAGAGTTGTTTCGCCAATTGCATGATGTGTTCAAGGAGTAGATGTTCGAGAACCCGCCGGATATATATATATATATATTGATTAAAAGTGTTGTAACAACTTAAAACTTTGCGTACAATATGGATATTACATATCAACACGTCCCTTAGAAAAAAAGATTGTCTCCAAGTAAGTAGAAAATGTTAGCTTGGTGTCCAGGTAATTAGGCAGGGCTAGCTTGAAAATTAATTTATTGAAATATTGTATCCAGGTAGTTAAGTAGGAATAGCGTGGCGTGCAGGTAATTAGACATGGCTACCTTGTAAAGTAACCTATATATTGTATATAATTGAGTGTTTAAATTTTTTACTCTATTCTATCTAGAAATATGCTCCTCATTTGATTCATATTACGGGTTGTATTCACATGCCAAGTCAAACCCAAACTTACCGTATATGCAAAATTTAACTATATTTCGTCCCTTTGTGCCAAAAATATATATCTCAAATTGTTCTCTCTTTTTTGTCTCTTTTGTGTACGTACTTTTAAGGTTTGATTTTATATTAAGAATTTAGTCTTTCATCTTTTGTGATCATAATTTAGTCTATCGTTTGTCCGTAGTCGACCTGAAACTTATCTGGTTCTCTTATTCTACTAAGCTCCCTTATTCTACCAAGCAGGTTGTTAAGGGTTATCAACGAGTCGGCTTTAGACCGGATTCATGTAAATCCAACTCAAAATTAATTTGCTTTTCTATTAGAAAAATGGATCGGGTTAGGGGGTTATATGCAAAGATAATAAGCTTCTTTGGTTTAAACAAAGCTCGAAACCAATCAAAAAATATTTTGGGTTTCATATTTGGTACCCATATTATATTCAAAATTAATTTAGGTTCCCATTTCAACACCCAAATCCAATTTTTGATTAAATTTCAAGTTGGGTTCATGAAATATCAGCATCCATTGGCATCCTTAATTCTTTAGTCTCCTAATCCAAGAAAATGTCCACTTTTGGATGTTTGTTGGACAAGGAGGAAGGTGACAATTTTGACTGAGCTACCAACCCGCCTCCTTATGTGTCAAGTTTGACCCAACCTGCCTCTACTTTCAACTAATAACACTCATTTCTTATCATATCTTTCAATTTATTATGATTCATCCATCTCAACCTTTTTGATTAGGCTATGTTCATTTTTTGGAACGGCTTGTTCTTAAATGTGAAAATTCGAACCATAAAGCATGCATATTCTTTTGCATTCTACATAACTGTGCTTTCAACTTGAAGGACACCCAGTGATTACGAGGCACTCCAACAACTTTCCTCCAATTAAACCATCCTGTTTTAATTTTATGAACAAGATCCTAGTTAATCTCCACATCACGATAAGATGTTGATCCTAAATATCGAAAACTATCACTCTTAGGTATGTCTTAGTCAGCAATAGGGACTACTCTCTCGTTTCCTCTTGAACTTTTGCTAAAGCTATATCTGTATACTGTGTTTTTGTTCCACTATTTATAGATCCTTTTACACTCCAAAGATTCTTCTCAAATTATGTTTTAGAAGCTAATCCTTCTACTCTTGTCAACTAACACTGTGTCATCAGCAATAACATACACAATGAAACCTCATCTTGAATGACCCTAGCAAGTTCTTTTGCCATTGTGCTTTGGATATTCTTTATGTTTTAGCAGGTCATTTTGATCAGTCATTACAGGCACAAGGTGATATTTTGCTTGGTGGTGCTTGTAACTAGTGGACATATAACCTGGGCTACCAATGTATTTGTTGCCAATCCACCTTGACTGTATTGCTTTTTGCACACATGTTGGGTCTTATTGTAAGACTAAGCTCTTCATTTAATGTACATCAATGCCTTTTTCTTTATTCCAACGGGAAGCAAATCTTTTAAGTTGTAGACAACTTATATTTTCTTCCCCTATTAAGGATTACACCCTCTCTGTGAAATATAGACAGATATTTTAAATATGTTACCAGATTGTATGTAAACCTTGGTCAAAACAATTCTTTCTTTGCAGAAAATTATCAATCTTAGCCGTCCCCATTTCAGGTCAATGCTTGTTGAGAAATTTTTACTCTGGAAAGTGTTTCCTGTATGTTGCCTAAGATGGATCATCTACTTTTCTCTTCTTGAATGCGCCCCATATGCTGGTGCACGGAAGGAAGTTCCAAAGACCAAGGCTTTCCTAGACGTAGTACAACGTCTGGTTAACATTTGGAGCAAACGTGAATTTGTTCAATCAGCTCGTATGGAGCAGCAAGCATGTATCCTTTTTGGTAGATGCAATCAGTGATATGCCTAATTATTATATTTGCTTCCTGAACCAGAGTTTAGATATAACGGCAGCTGTTGGCTTGTGTGTGGAGAAAATGTCTAGAGAAGAACTGGAAACAACTAAGGACATCTTGCATTCGATTCTTCAAGGAGTTAGCTGTATTATTCTTTCTTTATCTAGAATTATCTATGGTCAAATTATATCATGAAATCATCTAAATCAATTTAACGTTTCTAAAAGTTTGTTGTTTGGGGTGGCAGGTCGGCTGGAGAGTCCAATCCATTTGGTTAGGAAAATGGCTAGTTCTATAGCTTTAGTGTTTTCTAAAGTTGTTGATCCAAAAAATCCGCTGTACCTTGATGATGATAGGTGTGAGACTGTTGACTGGGAGTTCGGACTTAATTCTCAACCTAAAAAGCTATCAAGTTCTCGTTCAAGAAGTTTAACGACTCATGATGAATCAGGATCTTCTTTATGTGAAATAAACAATAGTCTGGATCCTGTTAGAAGAAGAAAGGATGCAAAGGTGAAGATTACACACGATCATACCCTGGTGGGCAAGTTCGCAGTTCCTCCTCATGAAAGAAATGATCAAGTCATGCTTGGCACTGAACAATCTTTTGATGATGAAGAAGAAGCCAATGATGAAAGCAAGAAATCTGAAGCTTCAGATGACTCATCTTTACAACCATACGATCTTTCTGATGATGGTATTGACTTGCAAAAAGGATTCTCGCAGCTGGCTGATATAAGTGCTGCTTTGCGAAAGCCTGATGATCCAGATGGTGTAAGTCCTTATATCTTGCCTTCTGCATCTTTTATACGATAATACTAGTAACAGATCATATATTTTGTATTAATAACAAAGGGAAGCTAACTGCACATTCGGTTTCCTAATATTATATAATTGTTCATTTTACTACAGGTGGAAAGAGCACTTGATATTGCAGAAAGGCTAGTAAGAGCATTGCCTGATGAACTCCCTCATATTTCAGGTGATCTTGTCAGGGCATTAGTGCATGTTCGTTGCTCTGATGTCACAGTTGAAGGAGAGGAGGGTTCTGCTGAAGGAAAAAGGCAAAACGCACTAATCGCCTTGATTGTCACAAGCCCATTTGAAGCTTTGGATGTGCTAACGAAGTTACTATATTCACCAAATGTTGATGTTGGTCAAAGGATTTTGATACTTGATGTCATGACAGAGGCAGCACATGAGCTTGCTGATTCTAGAATTGTTAGAATAAGTAATCAACAGAAGGACTTGATATCTGCCATTGGAAGCCAGCCATGGTTCATGCCTAGTAGTAGAGGTCCTCCTGGAGCAGGCCCTTGGAAAGAAGTCTCAAAAACCGGACCTCTCTTCAACTGGTCCAACTGCTATGAAAGAGAACTTCCTTCTAGGCCTGGTCAAGTAAAGAAGGGGAAATCACGTAGATGGCATCTTGGAGCAGGGAAAGCTTCTCAACTGGAATCAGCAAAGAATATATTTCCGATGTATGCTGCTGCTTTTATGCTCCCTGCCATGCAGGGATTTGACAAAAGAAGACATGGCGTGGACTTGCTCAATAGGGACTTCATTGTTCTTGGAAAACTAATTTACATGCTTGGTGTATGTATGGAATGTTTGGCCATGCACCCAGAAGCATCCGTGTTGGCCCTTCCTCTTTTTGATATGTTAAGATCAAGGTATGCTAAATATTAGAAGACACCCCGAGTATTTGAGATATCGAAATTATTGTTATTTAAATCTTGCCAGATGATTAATTAATCTATTCATATAGCAGACTAATTGAACCATAAACTACTCAAAGTTTAAATGCAAAAACTATACGAACCATCATTGCTACTTTGTCCTGAGTTTCTCAGGAAATGTTCACAATTTATCATGTTTCTTACAGGATATTGATTGATAATATAATTTGTTGATTTACTGGTATCACTGGTCTATTTTTCTATCATCATGATTATTTTTGTGTGTACTTCATCAAGTTAACAGGATTACATCAGTATTTATATTCTTTTGTTCTTTAAGTTATTTCTAAAAAAAATCATAGTTATGTTCATTGATTATTCAATTTTTGGAAGGGAAGCGAATTTTATGAATAAACAAAAATCAAGTTATAAATATGAATAAACTTTTCTGTGATATTCCATTTTCTCCTTTTATGGATTCTCATCGCAAGAATGATCAGCTTTATTGTCTTTATCTTCCGTGTACCAACAGCTCTCCACGGGGACGAAAACAGGCTCGTAGATGTAAGATCTTCCTATAGAGCCTGTTCTTGTATTCATCTCCTTACTCTTTTTTATTCTCTTGGAAAAAAAAGGTTATTAGTTGACCTTTTTCTCCTGGTTTCTAATTGTTTTATTCCCTTATTCTTATATGCTGTCTTTCAGTATTGATGTCAAGTGATATATCCTAGATTTCCTAGAATTACTTGCATTTTTAGTGATTATTGCTTTCAATGTACATCAGGGAAGTAGCACATCATGGTGAAGCATATGTCAGAAGATCCGTCCTTTTCGCAGCTTCGTGCATTCTGATAGCACTGCATCCGTCATATGTTGCATCTACTTTGATTGAAGGAAATCAAGAAGTTTCTAATGGGCTTGAGTGGATTCGTACATGGGCCCTTCGTATCGCTGAATCTGACCCTGACACTGAGTGCTCGGGAGTAAGTAGCTTGTTAGCCCTGTCATTGATTCAGTTTGGCATGTTTTTGTTTGGTCCATCTTCACTTTGCAGCAGCTCCCGGCCCTTCTCTTTTGAATCTATTACCTGTGAGGGCTTCCATCCATAACCATATTATATGATTTATTATGCATGTGATCTCTACGACGAGCTTCCGTTAAAAATATCAAATAAATAATACCCCTCATTTTTTACTATCAACTCGGCTAGAGCCTAGAAATAAGTTCAATTACATACGAACACCTAATAGTTTGGTATCTAAGCTTGACTAATAAAAATAAAATAAAATCATTGATAATCTCTAGATATTTATCATATGAGCATTGATATCAACGGGAAGGTCGATGGTTACAACATTCAACTCTCTAATTACTAGAATATACACCAAATATATTATGAACGTGGTACCATCGATGAAGAACAATAACAAAAACACAAAATTTAACATTGTTCGGAGATCTTCTCCTATGTCCACGACCACACACAAGTTATTTTATTTTATCAAGAGAGTTACAATTACCAGAGATTGAACCCTTATTTATAACAAAAGATTAAGGCGACCGCCCACTTCTATATATTTACCAAACTACCCCTACTAATTAATGTACGGAGTGAACTCATCGTACTCCTATACGTACACGTGGCTGGATGTATAGTAGGAATAACAGTCTAAAAGATGAAGTTTGTATTATTGTCAATAGCATGATCAAGAGCACCTAATAGTGATTGTCTTCTCATTATTTGGCTTCTGAGAAAGATGTTATAATTTATAAAGCATCTAAAGAAAGGAGGTATATGAAATGCAGTTTTAGTAGGATAGTCATTCATCATATATGGATACTGAGAAGGATGATAAAAGAAATGATAAGATATGACAAAATCCTTAAACTGAATCAAATCCACTGCCAAAATGGAAACTGGATGTGTTACAAAATCTGGAAGAATAATCAGTCTCCCTTGAAATGCAGTTTTAGTAGGATAGTCATTCATCATATATGGATACTATATATGGATACTGAGAAGGATGATAAAAGAAATGATAAGATATGACAAAATCCTTAAACTGAATCAAATCCACTGCCAAAATGGAAACTGGATGTGTAACAAAATCTGGAAGAATAATCAGTCTCGAAACTTGGTCGGAAGTCAGTTTTTGGTCACCAAACTGTTTGCTTTAGTAAGGCACCTTAGTTATGCTATTACAATGTTTGTTTTGGGGAATGTGAAGTGGGGATGGAGAAGGAGAGGAAGAAGAGAGAAGAGAGGGGGGGGGGGGGGGGGGGGGGGGGGATCATCATATTCTCTTTTTTGGTTTTGTTCGTTCGCCGCGGCACGAAAGAATGAAGAAGCTGGAATAACTCAGAAAGAGAGTTGCGCCAAGAAAAGAAGTTCACGGCTAAGGTCTCAGTCTTGGATTAACAGAGGCGAACCGAAGGTCGCTAACCTGAATATATTTCCAATTGCTATTAGTTTTGCAAAGGATGGAGTCATTTGTGGTTGGGGGTGGGATCTGGTCAGTGTCTTGTTGGGAAAATATCCTTTGGTCCAAACCCTTGATTATTTACTGCTTTATTTAGAAAATGTGTTACATAAATAACCCCCATAATGTTCTAAAGTTTGTTTAAGCATCTTAAACTATAATTTAATCCATTTTAAGAAACCTTTCACAATTGCATATGTAGTTAGAATTGTGCATTTATACCATTATGTTATATCTTATTTATAAATGTTAAATGGGGACAAAACAGAAGTCTGAAATCGAGTTTCCAAACCTTGATATGTACAATGTGAGTTGGTCTATATTTCTTGAGGAAACAAGGTGGGTTTACTATGTGGTCCTTTGGATGTGTGTTTCATGCCAAGTGATAACAAGGAAACATCAAAGGATCCCCTTCGGTTAAAGTTCGAGTTGATCCTTTTTGTAGGGTTAACATGTCTTTCCTAGTGTTCCAAATCCGCAGTGTCGTTATTTGCTTTTCTACTTTTAGTTTGTTACTGTTATACTTATTATACATGAGACAACTTTACACCGTGAGGACTAACTAGTAGTCTTAGTAAAACTGCCTTTTTAGCATTTCCCCTTCTAAGTAAAGATGCATGCCATTCTTCTGCATTCGAAAATTTCCTCACTGTTTGTCATGCTTACAGTGTCGAACTGCCTAAAGGTTAAAAATGCTGTTATGGGCTTTACCTATCTTTAGAGAGGCCCCATACTGACGGTTTGTTTTTGCAAGTATGGCAAACAAGGTGATTTCTCCCTTCCCTGAGTGCATCATGATCCAAGACTTGTCCCATTCATATGGGTTAGCTATGGAGTGTAAGAAGCTCCATAAAACAATTGACAGTTTTTATGACCGACAACTGACCTGACATCAACACTTCATACTGGTGTCAAATTCTTGGCCAAAATAGCTATGAGCATAAGAGGGCAATGCCGTAAAACATAGATGGCAAGTTGGTTGGTAGGTAGATCTATCTTTTGGTTGAACGTTTTAAAGCTCATTCAATCTAGGAGCAACGCTAATGTTTTCCGAGTATGTACAAAGAGGCGATACAATTTGCTAGTAGAAATCACATCCATCTCTAATGACATATTAAGTTTAAGAAAGGAACGACACTCCCATCCCCTTGATTGCATCTTAATTCATTATCTTTTGGCCCCATATAACTGTAAGATGTTTTAGACTGTTATGGTGGGGGTGGATTGTCACTCAGATGGCTTCTTATGCACTTTGGTCTTGGTAGTTCGTTATTTTTATTGTTATCAATACATGTAATCTTGCATTAACATATTAGTTAGACATGCTATGTTATGAAGTTCGCTAACTTATCGTTCTTTTCTATAGATGGCAATGAAATGCCTCCAACTTCATGCTGAGATGGCTTTGCAGGCCTCCCGCTCACTGGAAACTGCGAACAATTTCAGGGGAAAAATTAGTACTTTGCCTTCAAAGAGTAATGACATTATCATACCATTCTCTAACATTCGATACCAAGAATGAATGATTTGTATATTTATTAAAACCGTTATGTGTATAAATATATGATTATGTAAATTATTTTTTCCTTGGGCCTTTTGCACTTTTGCATGATTCAGCAGAGGTCAAAAATTGGATACCCACTTATGCAGTACAGTACAGTACAGGGGAACCAAATAGTAATGCTTCATTACAGTGCATGAAACTTTATTTACTACTGAGAGACCTCATCAGAAAAGAGAAGAAACTCGTGAAGCGTGTGGCCTATGCCAACATCACCTTTTGCCAGTAAAACCACAATCGAATGATCCTATGTTTCTATGGTTAGCCTCCATCTTTCATTAAAACAAAATCATTGTACATTTGACCCATTTGTCATTGAAACCTCCGTGGCCAAGAGTAAAGGACAGGATATGAGGGTCTGGTAAACCAGTAAGCCACACCTGAACTGATTCCTTGCGAATAAGGTGCTTAGGTAGTTAGGTGGATCTTTTACGCACGTGATGTATAGAACTACCATTTCTCTGCCTCCAGGGTCGGCCAAGTAGAAAGTCCAACCTGGACCTGCCAGCACTCCCTACTGCTGCCAACAAAAACCAGGTGAGTGAAGGGTATTGTTGTGCAAAAAAAAACCCAGCAACTGTCGGAAGTCGAAAGATAGGTGCTCTCTCTCTCTCTCTCTCTCTCTCTCTCTCTCTTGTTCGGCTCTACGAGTCTACGACGTCAGATAGGGTCGGCCCAGGGCAAGCCAAACAAGTTCGTGGGTTTGGACAACCCTCTATTCTTTGGGCACGTATACATATCAAAGTAAAAAATCTTATCCAGCTTACAATCCTGTCTTGTCATTTTTCATATATATATATTTATATGGAAAAAAAGGATAGGAGTTATAGGCTCATATTTTTACATAATTTTTACATCCCATGTGAATCTATGTGCACTAGTACACTATATTCCTATTGGTCAACATGTGCATGGTTTATGTAGGAATATGAACAATATGACTCATATCCCGTTTACTCATATATATATATGTGTGTGTGTGTGTGTGTGTGTGTGTGTGTGTTCAAAAACCATCCAGATGGCTTCATATTATAAAATTAATTTATGTTACAACCGTTGGATTTGGATTATAAGGCTGAGATTAAAATATGACAGTATCTACTTAAAAGATGTAGGTGTAATCTCAGCCTTGCAATCCAAATCCAATATTTGTAACATAGGTTGGTTTTATAATATGAACCATCCGGGTGGTTTTATATTATGAAACCAATTATGTTACAATATATATATATATATATATATATATATATATATATATATATATATATATATATATATATATATATTCCTGTAGAGATTTTTAACACTAATCATCCCTATGTTTATTTTATTTTTTTTATAAAGGAGAGAGGTAATCAATGTAATTAGTTTCAAAATAGGAATAGTTTCTTTAATACCCATGAAACATATGGGAGGAGGAGGATTAATATATATATATATATATATATATATATATATATATATATATATATATATATATATATATTAGCTATCTAGAATTTTTAGTAGCAGCATAGGTAACTATTTTAGCGCTATACTTTTAGTGTAGGCTTGTTAATCCGTATTAGAGTTTTCCTCAAATTTTCATAATTTGATATTTATTTGAGTACAAATTTATTTAGAAATAAGAATTTAGAATTAATTAAGAGAAAAAGAAAATAAAACAAAATCTAGTCCTAACCCAGGGCCCAACCGCCGGTCATACTCTCTGGTTGACTCGAATTTGACCCAAGGTTGTAAAAATCGCTAGTCGGCCGCTAGTCGGCCCGCGGGGACTAGGAATTAATCGGATTAGTCGGGGACTAGTAGGATTAGTCATTTTAGATTTTTTTAATATATATATATATATATATATATATATATATATATATATATATATATATATATATATATATATATATATATATATATATATGTCATATGTCATCAAAATATTAACTTTAAGTATCCAAACTCCAAAGTGACAAAGTCTTATACATAAGCAAAATTTCACAAAAATAAAAGGAGATAGATCAAAGTGCTCCTCAATCATCAAAGATATCATCGTGCTCATCCACTAAGGGCACATCTCTTTCTTCGTCGGACTCAAAGTCATCATCTTCATCATCTTCTTCGGCCTCCGAGATAAACTCTTCCTCATCAAGTTCTCTCGTGATCCTAGAGCTCCTCCTAGGTTCAAGTATTTCATTTGCTCCCACCGCTTGGTCAAGTACCTCCCATGTAGCTCCGGTGACGGGATCAACATCACTCTCATCATCGATCCCATCAACCAACCAATGTTGAGCTTGAGAACAATCATCCGCTTGAAGAACATCTTTATCATCATTTATTCTTTTCTTCTTATTGTAAATTTTGGAGTTGAATTGGACATACACCAACTTGTTCAATCTTTCCGAATCAAGTCTATTTCTCTTTTTTGTATGCACCTACAATATAAAATTAGAACATTCTAATTAGTTAAATGAAGAATACCAAAAATAATATATCAAAAAATAAAATAAAAGTGTCATACTCCTTCAAAAGTACTCCAATTCCTCTCACAACCCGATGAACTTGTGGTCAAGGAGAGGATTCTAATTGCCATCTTCTTCAAGTTTGGTGCATTGCCACCATAATTACTCCACCACCCGGCTAGCATTCATTATCATACAAAACATGTGAATAAGTATTAGTCAATGAAGTAAAGTAACCAAGTAAATAAATAATGAACTAGGAGTTTATGAGTGAAGAGTCTGAAGACTTATCGGGATTAAAGTCATTCACACCTTTAGTTTGATAAGAAAGTTCCGCTTGTTTTCTTCCAAACATCCCCACCAAATTCTTATACATGATTAATTCTTCGTCACTCACTTTCACTTGAGTGTTCAAGTCATCGGGAAAGAATTTCTCCACACAATTTAGAATAGCTTCCATACAAGCTAAATCTTCTCCTATTCTTTGCAAAGTAGTATGGATTAAGCAAATATCCCGCCAAGTGCAAATTGGAATCAAGCCTACCTTTGGATCTAGACTCGATAATGTCAATTATCGGTTTATAATTTTTTTCAACTCCACTATAGACTTCCTCCTTGATTTCTTTTTTTGCCACTTCAAGTTCTCCATACAACCATGGCATAGATGGCCTATCACTATCAACAAGGCGAAGGACTCTCACCAATGGCCGGAAAACAATCAAGCATGAATTTACCGACTTCCAAAAAGAGATGCTAATGACTGTTGCATATGCAATTTTTTCCTTCACACTTTTGGAATGTGAATTACGGGCCCATTCTTCGGAAGCAAACATAAGCCTTAGTTGTTCCTTCTTCTCCACCAAGCTTTGCAAAGTAAGGTAGTTACTTGCAAATCGTGTTACACCTGGTCGTACTATGTCACGCTTCTTTGTCAACTTTCTCATCATACTCAAGGTTGAGTGATGAGAATATATGAAGATGGTTAAGGCCCTTGCCTTATCAATTGCACTCTTGAATCTTGAAAGTTGAAAGTTTACCAAGTAAATAAGTAATGAAGTTACCAAGTAAAAAAGTAACGAACTAAGAGTTTATGAGTCAAGACTTACCTTGAAAGTTTACCAATTGTCTCAAGCATAAGATTCACCGTATGTGTGGCACAAGAAGTCCAAAATAAATTAGACCTTTTGGTTGCCATCAAAGTCGCCACCGCCATATTGTTTGAAGCATTATCCGTCACAACTTGCACTACCTTTTTTGTCCCTACATCGTCAATGCATTTATCGACATATTCAAAAATGTAGGATCCCGTATGAGATGCATCAGAATCTTCCCTTGAAGAAATGAAAGAGATCCCTTCCCTAAAATGAACACACAAGTTCATAATGCTTCTCCTTTTGCGGTCGGTCCAAGCATCAGTCATAATGGAACAACCGGATATGGCCCACTCATCTTCATGCTTCTTTAGAGAGTTCTTAATTCTCGATACCTCCGCATTCAAACATGGGCCACCCAACCGATATCGACTTGGCGTAGGTAATCCGGTACCAAATTGTCCAATAGCCTCCGTCATTAGCTTGAAACTATCATTTTGAATAGCATTGAAAGGAATGCCACTCTCAATGACCCATCGGGCTATGTATTGTTGCGTATCCATAACCTTCTTCTTGTCCATCAAGACCGTCAAATTTGCTTGTTTTCTAAACATTGTAGAGTCGGTATTTTTTTCTGGATTAATCTCCACAAATCTATCAATAGTAGACCTCGGTCTCGTGACTTTCATATCCGCATCCATTTCCAAACCATCATGTAATGTCGAGATTTCTCTTCTAAGTTCTATCTCTTCAATTTGCTTTTGCATCTTTTTCTTCTTAGCACCATCAAGTGTCTCTACACATTCTTGTATTGCTTCTTTAGAGGCTTTATTGCAAGCTTTCACATTTCCGGATCGACCGGCTACATGACATTTGAGCCGGTAGATGCCTCCGGACATAATCTTCGAACATAACTTGCATTTAACTCGGTCTAATTTAGTAGCATCCACAATTTCACCATACTTCCATCCAATGTCATCGGATGCACGTTTCAAAGCATTTTGAATGTTCAAATCACTTGCCATCTCACCAACATTGGAATTTGAAGCGGCCGATGAAGTAGTCATATCTATAAACAAAAACAAAACAAAGTCAATACAAAGTAAAAAAAATACAAAGTTAATACAAAGTTAAATGTAATAGCATGTATATAAAAACAACAACATATATACTTATTAATACTTGTCATTTTTCTATTGGAATAGCATGTATTAATAGCAAAGTTAATACAAAGTAAAAAAAATAGCATGTATTAAGAGCAACAACTTTTGTGAAATTGTCATTTTTCTATTGTATTAATAGCATGTATTAATAGCAAAGTTAAATGTAAGCAAACACTCGTTCATTTTACTGTATTGCATCTAATTGTCATTTTTTTATGGAATGCAGAATGCTCTAGTAGACACTTTGGAAGACAACAACAGACATTAAAATCTCCAAAAAAAAGCAGCAGCAGTCAGTCGGATCAGACTTCAGAGGCACAAAATAAACAAAACTCTAAATATTGACATTTTGTAAATTTGTAATTGAATAAATGAAGTCGCGTTTGTACCGTTGCACCAAAACTCTAGATATTGACATATTGTCAGTTTTGACCTTAATAATGTCGCGTTTGTACTGTTTATTTTAAGTACCTTCATCTATTTTAAACATTAAGTTACTCTAATTAGTTCTTTGATGAAGGCCTTCTGGAAGGAGGTTTGAACGTTGCATTTTTCAGAGAAATGATTATCTTTTTTCGAATGGGTTAATGATCTGACAGAACGAAATAGCAAGTACTAGTACGATAATCCCAAGAAAAAATAATAGTCTAACAAAATCACAAATGTCCGATCGAAACTTGCAAATGCTGAATTTTGCAACCTTTACAAAACCAACCCAGACAATGGAACAGGCAAGTAACCATTCGTTACATCAAAACCACTACTCTACAACCAAAAAGGAAGAGGAAAAATAAATAAATAAATATAAACCACTACTCTACAACCCAGACAATGGAACTAATTAGAGTAACTTAATAATTTTGATGTCATTCTATGGAAGAAGCATGAAGGAGACGGGAAGGTCCTTCAGCGTGCCGGCGGGTGTGCCTGGGGGCTGCGGCTGGGCGGAGAAGGAGAAGGAATTACCTGCGGGCTGCGGCTGTGCCTGGGCGGATCAGGTCAGTCCCCCCCCTTTTCTTCTCCTTCTTCTTCTGCGTCTTCTTCTCTTTCTCCTTCTCCTCACTTCTCCTTCTTCTTCTGCCTCTGCTTCTTCTGCCTCTTCTTCTTCTTCTGCCTCCTCACTTTTTAGGTTTTTTTGAAAGAGAGGTCCAACGGGTCGGGTTGGATAACTTGTACCCCTTTTTTTTTTTTTGCAGCAAAGCCTAGTCGTCCGACTAGCAGTGATTACTGTACCAGCCGATTTCCGAGCTGACTACCCCTCTAGTCCAGTCGGCGGCGGCCGACTAGCGACTAGTCCCCGACTAGTCGGCCGCCTAGCGGGATTTTTACATCATTGATTTGACCCTCCCCTTCTCATATATATATATATATATATATATATATATATATATATATATATATATATATATATATATACACCATATCACGCTTATACATTTTATGGCGGTGAAATGTGGGGGTCTCGGCATTAATGATGGTCCCTTTATCCACTCTTTTTTCTTGTTTGTTTCCATGGAGCGGTGGTTTTTTCCTCACTCTCATATTTTTTTTACTTTTTTCTCACACATTGGAGGATGGTTGTACATAGTTGGTTTTATCGAACGATTAGAGCTGAAAAAGAAGATCCGAAATTTTGTTAGTATTTAATGAGAGTTTCTGAAATAATGTTATGTAATCTTCCTGATTTTCAAGAGAATTTTATTTTTGGATTTTTACATTTTTTGGAATTTCTGTAATTTTCTGAGAATTTTCTCTAATTAAATAAAGGTATTTTAATTATTAAAGAATTTTTAACTGCTATTAAATAATATTAAAATATTAGAAAATAATATTTTATGGTGTAAAATAGAAAACCAGACATAGGGTAATTTTTCGGGAATTTATTGGACCCCGGATGGATTTTTAAAGCCCTAAATACTAATTAATTAATTAAACTAATTAAACCAGATTTATTAATTAAACCCAAATTTCTTATTGGGTCGGATCCGGGTCCAACCCAGACCCGACCCGTTAACCCATTACCCGACCCGCATAATTGATTTTCGGATCGGGTCGGATCCACCTGACCCGACCCGACCCGACCGCCCGAACCCGACTGCTACAGTCCTCCTTCTTCCCCCGACCCTAACTCTTCCCCTCCGGCCGGCCAACCGCCGCCGCTTGGCCTCCCCAGCGCCGCCTCGCCTCCGCAACGCCTGCCCGCTCGCCTCCGGCCGTTCCAGCAACCGTCGTTGCTCCCTCTTCCTCTCCCCCTCACCGGAAAACCCTCCGCCTACCTCCTCCTCTATAAAACCCTCCATCCTCTTCCCTCCGCCGGCTGCTCCACCTCAGCCCGACTTCGCCGGTGACCTAAACCCCCACCTCGACGGAGCCTCCGCCACCTACAGCCCTTCCTCCCCTGGCCTCCTCCTCGCCGTCGAAGCCCCGACCACAGCCTCGTCTTCCCCAACGCCACACCGCAGTGCTTCGTCGTCCTCCGCCAAGCACAGCTCCGCTCGGACCTCTCCTCCGCCGCCGTCCTGTCCAGAACGCCTCAGGCGCGCCGCCTCCGTCCAGCGAGTCATCCCAGCACCCCTCCGGCGAGCCTCGGACACGACCCAGACGCAGAAGCCCTAAGTTGGACACAGGGTTGGACACCGACACAGAGAAGCCCTAACCCTAGAACAGTACCCGGACACAGTGGACACTGTGTCGAGTCGACACGAGGACACGAGAAATCCTGATTTTCAAGCCCAGTTCAGGTATTCATAACTTTTTGCTCGTAGCTCGGAATTCGATTCCGTAAATTTTATCGCGTAGCCTGTTTGACCCTCTCGGTGCTCGGACAAACTGCTCGGGGCATCGCGTCCTGTGATGATCGCACACCCCGATCCAAAAACAGGAAAAAATCGACCCTGTTTTACCCCGGAACTGAGTGCGCCCCGCCAAACGGGACGACTTGGTCACGTGCGATCTTCACAGATACGTACGCGTCGTTGATACGGACGTGCGGGCTTTCGCAGAAGCTGATTCGGATGTGCGTGCACACCGGGATCAGTGCATATCCGCGGACACCGCCCCGTATCCGTACTTTCTGTTTCTAGCTGTAACTTAGTGTACACAAGTCAGATCGAGACGAAACTTGCGCCATTGGACTCGTAGCAATACGCTGGTCCTGTGAGCCAAGTTTGGTTCGATTCTGAGAACGTTGACAAAATCATGTGTCGTGGGCCCCACAGGCTCCATCCGACGGACGATTTTGAGAACGGCTCATCGGAATCTAATTCTGGAAGTTCCGTTGGGTTTGTATCATCGTTCCTAACCTGTTGACACTAAGTTGGACTATTTTTGAGACCTTTGATCCTGACGCATTTTTCGGTGCAAAGCGGCCCACATCTGGACCCCGTCTTGACCCGAAAATGACGTTTTTGCCCTTGTCTCCAAAATTGGACTCAAGGACAGGCGTTTCTAGCTGATTGATATGTTCTGGACCTGATGGTGATATTTATTTCAGCAACCGGAGTACTGCTTGGAAATCCAGCTGAAGCCAGAGCAACATTTGGAGCCAAAAATCCAGGCAAGTGTACCTTGCCATAAAATGTAGTTTATTGATTCACTTTGATTCTCTTGCTTTAAATTTCTGTGACTATTGTACTTGCCCTATGCAGTACTTTATACCCAGGACACCTGACACAAAGCATGATATAGAATCTTCCTGATTTTTAAGGAGTTTCATAATAGGATATAGATTTCATGATTTAAGCTTATTTTCTTAGAACTTAATAAATGACTGACTGCATTAGTTCTAATCTTGCGTAACATGAACATTGAGAACTGTGACGTGAGATTTCATTGGGTGGGGAGAGTATTACCATATCAAGGCTGAATATATATTATATACTGTTATCTGGAAGTGTCCTAGTCTCTGACACAGAGCTTTGGCACCTGTACTGGCCCTTCGAGAAAATACTGCTATGGTTTCTTGTCACTGATCCTGTAGTAGTCTCAGCCTGAGTATGAATAATAACTCTCACTTGCATGATCACTTAGCTACTTTAATTATTTACCCAGATTTGTTTGATAGCAACATCGGCATGCTACTGTCTTAGACTTATTAATTTCTGATGCTACTCTTGAGTTTAACATCTTGGTTGACTTGCATTATGGCTCGTATTCTTCTGTACCTTGTTACGTCCCTCTGAGGACCTGGTTTTGTTCTCCAGTTATAGCAGACGAGATCTACCCTGAGGTGTACGGAACAGGGGCACTACTCGGAGCAGTACTTGAACCTGAGGACGAGGTGATCGCTGAGGACTTCTCCTGAACAATTGCTTCGCCCTGCTCAGTATTATGGCAAATAGACTTTAATTCCTGTTAATTTTAACTCTTTATTTCCTGATTCTGAGAACATTGTAAACAGACTTAATATCGGATTGTTCTCCGATTTTATTTACTTAGACTGTTGTTGTTTAATATTTCTTTTGTTGATTTTGATATCTTTATCTGTGGATGAGAATAGTAAAACCCTGTTTGATGTAATACAGCTTAAGTATGCCCGATGGATCCATTAAATTGGGTTTGTCCGTCGGTGCATGCTGCTGGCCATTGCCACGTGTCCAGTCCCTCGGTATTTTGGGACTGGGGCGTGACATGTTAGTCTCACTCTGACGATTGGTATCAGAGCCATGAAGGCTCAAGGCTAAGGTGATTCTACTCTTTATTTCTGAAATGATGTTAGTAGAATTTTGTTTTGTCTTAAATTAATACTGTTATTATTAACTATGTAAGGGTTGAAGAAATTTCTTATTTCAGTAATTCATTTAAGTTTTAGAGTGATAACTTCAAAGAATAATCTTCGTTTAGTGGAACGACACCCAAGTCGCGTAGGCTGTGTTGGCTGGATAAGCCTTGTTTTGCTATAAGTCGTTGACAGTCGTGGTATGACTAATTATCTTTGAAGCACTTTAAAACCTTATTATGTTTTACAGATTAAAAATTTATTTAACCATGACATAGTAATAATAATGGTATTCTTTAAATATGATTCTGTTTACTAACCATTGCAGGAATAGCATAGTAGACCCTCTCTCTATCTTTGGATATGAGTAATCCATTAGCCATTGGGGTTAATAAAAAATTCCTTAATAAGGGTAAATCAATAAAAAATGCTCAAATGAGTGAATTTCCTTCAGATTTGGAGGAATTAAATAAATGGACGATTCCTAGCGTTAAGCCAAAGGAAATCTATAAAATTGGTTGGTTGGACTTTAAGTCTGCCATAACCATAAAAACTATGGAAAGAACTGTTCAGGTAAATGATACCGAACATTTTATCAAGTTTCTCTCAGAAGAGAACCTTGAACCCTACATAAGGAATGATGCCTATAATTTTATCCATATTGGATTAATCCAGGGTGCATTAAAACCTTTTACTCTTCAAAGGTTAAATGCTTCTTTTATATCTTCTTTAAGAGATGCCAGATGTTTAGATTGACAACCTTCTCTTATGGGAGTTATGCAGACTGGTCTTTGTCATGGACCAGTCTACTTTAATGTTTATCCAAATCTTAGCCTATCTCTTACGGATACTAACTTACTGGATGCAGTAACGTTTAATCTTAAAATGTATGGTTATAACTTTAAGCAAGGTTCAAAGACCATTGCAGTTCTTTATCGTATTCACTTTAAAGTATTGTCTACTTTATCTCCTAAAGCTAGACATCTTACCAAATCTGGTAAGACAACTTTGATAAAAACAAATCTGAATGTTGCTGCAAATAAAATAATTAGATTGGAAGAAATTCAATTCCCTGAAAAATGGGTTCTTAATCAGGCAATTTCGCCTAGACCCATTATGGATACTGAGTTAGATCAAATTATTCAGACTCTAGAAGGAGATGTGGAAGTAAGATTTACTCCACAAATAAAAGCTAGAATTTTGACTTCTAGTTTTAGATCACCTTCTATAAATGAAAGAGGAGAAAATTCTTCTCAGAATTCTGAAAAGGAAGAAGAGATCAAATGCATGAAAATAAAAAATAATATTACAAAACCAAAATATAACACAGAATGGATAGATCCTACTAATACTGTTTATCCTTCTGATGTCAGTTTTGGTACTCATTTCTTGAATTTTATTACTTTAACGAGTAATAAAGATGATTATACTAATGACCCTAATTATTTTGATTTTACTCAGAATAAGGGTGTTCGAAACATTATTGCTCAGGCTTATGAAGATGAAGTAGAATTCAAAGCCTGGTTTGAAAAGAATTATACTATTGATCAATGATATAAATTCAAAGATGAATATTATGCTCATCTTAAAGAGATAAATAAACTCAAATGGTTTGATAAATGGTTTATTGAGAACTATATCAACCATGAACTCACTAGCATTAATGTGTTAGAATAGGGTATTAAAAATTGGATAACCGACACGGGTAAACGTATTCGTGCTTTGTACCCGCCTAATGAATCTTTAAAGATTACGGTTAATTCTGAAAAGATGGATGCTATTTCCTTTATTCGAATTATCGATCATAAGGAAGAACAAATAAAAGAGCTTCAAAAGATTGTGAAGCAAAATAATTATACAAATGCTTATATTCAGACCATTGGTTCTCAATTGGTAAGAATGAAAACTGCCCTTGATGAAGTTCTTCATAAGGTAAATTCTATTATAAAATTACCTACTACTGTTCCTAAAGTCTCTACTTCCAAAGAAGTTAGGACCAATAACATACCGATAAAGCCAGCTAGTGATACTAGCGGTTTTAAGTTATCTTCCCCTGGGGTTACAAAGGAAGAAATAAAAAACTTAATTGAAAAGTTACAAACTACCTCTTTAGGTGGAAATAAAGATAAAGATACTCTAGCAGTACTTGATGGAAATTCTTCCATAGCTGATGATTCAGATATTTAATCCAATAATGAGAGTTATTCTCAAGCATCTGAAGATCGTTTAGATCCTAATCAGGTACATGTTATTCAACAATCTTTTCAAAATGATCATACAATCATTGATCATCAAACTTCAAATATGATTTTGCCCATGCAGCAGCAACATAAGAAGCCTAATCTCCAAAAGTATTGCTATAAACGTCCTACCCCAATGAATGTTTTATATGAAGAAAATGATAATATCATTCAAAATAACTATAGTGGTGGCAATATTTATGAATGGAACATAGATGGTTGTTCTGATAAACAAATATGTGACCAAATGCATAGAATATTGTTTATTATAGTTTATCGTTCAAACAATAACACTGATCGAGCTATTGCTATCTTTATTACTTATGGTTTTACCGGCACTTTGAAAGGCTGGTAGAATCATTGTCTATCCCTTGAATAAAAGGCAGACATAGCTAATGATGTCAAGATTGAAAATAATAATGAAATACAAGATAGTGTCATGACTTTGATAAGCACTATTTGTGATCATTTTACTGGTTTAGTTTCTGATAATGGTGAACGTATCAGGACTCTACTACCAAATTTTCGATGTCCTACTCTAACCCATTTTAGATGGTATAAAGATACCTTTCTAAACAGAGTAATGCAATTAAGTGATGCAAACTCTGCACACTGAAAATCAAAATTTATTGATGGTCTTCCTAATCTATTTGTAGAAAAGATTAGACAACAGATGAGAAATAATAATGATGGAATTATACCATACAGTGATTTCACTTATAGTAACTTAGTTAACGCATGCATTCAAGATGGGTTATCCCTTTGTAATGACTTAAAATTAAAAAAATTAATTAAAATCTCAAATGTTATCTGAGAGAAAATAATTGGGAGAATTCTGTAGCCAATGTAATGACCCGCTCTGCATCAATGCGGATAACCGATTCAAACGGCACAAGTGCGATGACCCGACCCATTTTTCTCAGCGAGAAGACTCGTTCAAGGCAAAGGGTTATAGACTTGGCCATTCAGGAGTTCAAACTTAGACTTTCAAAGGCTCGCTCGGAGTATCGCTCGACCGAGGTGAATCATCGTTAAGGTGGGTGGCTACGATGAACCTGTCTTTGCTTAGGCTGCGCACTTAAAAATATGGTTGATATATGCTAGTCGTTAGACGAATCACCCCTTGCATGATAATAAAGAATACCACACACCTAGCTAAGAGAATAATCCCATCTTATATATCTTTGCATAGAACATGGAAGTAGATCGGTTGAACGGAATGGTAGGCTCACTTTACAGTTCTTATAACCTCACCCTCGTAGCGTTACTTTTGTTCCTTATATGTTCCTTCAAGTATATTGTTTTATATGTCTTGAAATGCTCGCCACATAGATATTACCTCGATATAGAAGCACAACACAGATCATGGTTCACTTACCTGTGGCAGGAAGACTATCAAAATAGTCGTTCCAAGCCAAAAAATGGAAACCTAGAAAGTCTTCGGAACCGTTGGGTCACCAAGGCAACTACCAAAATATGAGCTACAATAAGTAGTAAAACATCAGCATAAACGGTACATTGAATGAAACACACCAGATCATGAGATTTATGAACGAGTATATACATTCGCACTGTGTCAAGTAGTTATCTTCATTCAAGGCCTTAAAATATTGCATATAATAAAAGCTTAGTGTTGATCGTCAATGGTCATGGATGTAATACCCCGTTCCGCTCAAGCGGACTGCCGATTCAAATAGCAAAAGTGCAATGTCCCGACCCGCTTTGCTCAGGCGAGAATACTCGTTTGAGGCAAAGGATATCCAGACTTGTCCCTTCAGGAGTTCGTCTTAGGCTTTCAGAGGCTCGCTCGGAGTATCGCTCAACCGAGGCAAATCATCGCTAAGGTGGGTGGCTACGGTGAACTTGTCTTTGCTTAGCCAGCGCTTTTAAAATATGGAACGATATATGCTAGTCGCTAGGTGAATCACCTCCTGCATGCTAATAAGAATACAACGCACCTATCTAAGGGAATAATCCCAAATTATATTGCTTATGCTAGAACATAAAAATAAAATATTGCTTATATTGAGACTCTCGTATGCTACATTTGCCTTGTGCAACTAGACCCTGCTATGCCTCGATAGAATAATATGTTATGCTCTTCTTAGTGCATTGTTCACCTGTTTATACTGCACGACCCTAGATCATGTCGCTCGTTAAATCCCTTTACGGTTTCACTCCTCGGCTTACCTTCGGGCCCGAGCCAACGTGAACGCTTATGTGTACACAAATGCATGCTTGTCTGCTATATGTTAACTTGTATTAGTTGCCTCGATTCAATGCTTGTCATATGTCTGCATGCCAATATCAAGTGAATGCTATCTTGTTGTTTTCATCCAAACCACCAAAAGACTATCTAATAGTCGTTCTTCGATGCTTGTTAATCAACTTGTGAATGGTTATCTAATGCATGCTAGTTCGTTAGAATGTTCTTCCACTACAATTGTACTGAGTATGGAACACATCTTGTTATGCAAAATATTGTTCAGGAAGGTTATGCAAAAAGAATCATGCAATGCCACTTGTCTTGTACTCATGTTGCCTCAACTGCATAAATTGATAACTTAACCTAGACTCCGTTTGATCACGGACAACTTGTGCACAAGGTCATGGTTCTCCTGGACGGTCGCTGGGGCACTGGCACCGATCCGGTCCGGACGGGGCCTATTGTTTAGTCTCTTGTACTTGACGGAATGGCTTACAGCACCGCGCCTCTTGTACCTTCGTTGCATACCATTCTCGTCAAAGACTATATCGTCCATTATGGAATCAAGCCAGTGATCCCCACATGTATTTAAACCTGTGCAAGCTAACTTGTGTCTTTGTGGCAGGAAAAGACATGGTAAGTATTGTGCAGGTGGTTCAGACGGGCAGGTAAAAGTCACCAAACGGTGGTGAGTTCATTTCAATAAATTACCATACCAATGCTTGTTGTAAAATAAACTAAATAAATAAGTCATCCTCGCTTAGCGGCAATCCGTATGCGAGTTATTGCATCGCATCGAGAATAACTGAAGCACATATACAAGACATAATGTTGGAATATCGCCTGTACATTATTCCACAAATGTAGCCACTTGGCACGCAGAGAGAGAGGCTTGAACGACTTGTAATCTCGGATATACGCCGCCTGTAACACTTATTTAAATCAATAAAGAGTTGCTTTACTTCAACTTGTATTATTCAATGCTTCCGCTATTGTCGACTCAGTGAACTTGTTACCAAATCGCCTATGCGTTTATAATTTTGGTGCACTCGGACAATCTGTGCGACTCTGTGGCTTAGATCTCTTACCGCCAACCAATGAACCACGGCCTTGCACGGGCGCGGCTCATGCTCGTGCGGCATCACGCCCAGATGGGCTGAAGTGATCGTCCCGCGGGAGCGCAAGAGTGGTGATTCTTGCCTAGCGGGGACGGCCGATTAGCCTACATGAGATCGGGGCGTGACAATGGATAAATTGTGCACAGGCTTATGGTTCCTGCGGACGGTACGCTGGTCGTACTGGGGCCGATCCGAACCGGTCAGGAACATTCAGATAGTCGTTTGCTTCGGACGAGAATACGTGTAGCGGGGCTCGCTACCTGCGTTGCATCCTATTCCCGTGCCGATACTATAACTTGTCCATGGCGGCTCGTCAAGTCATAAGACTAATTATGTATCATTAAGTATATTTTATACATGGCGGTAACCCGCATATGGGCTCGTATGAACTTATGGCAAGTAACGCATGTACGGCGCACTCTGCGTGCATATCATTAATTGAACCAAGTAATCTGAAGCTTTGAACACATTTGAAATAGTCTGAGTATAACATGCCTATACAAGTATAACATGCATGTGTAAAATGAGTATAAGACATTTGAGAAATCTGTACGGCCTGAGTATAACGTATTGCACAACCTGAGTCACAAAGCAATACGAGTATAGTAATTTGTGTATATCGTGCACCTGATTTAGAAACACGCTCGTAGTATACATGTGTTCGTTATGCGATCTTGGGATATATATATATATATATATATATATATATATATATTCGTGCTTGGTTTAATTTGGTTTTATACTTGACAGGGACAGACAAATGGTAAGTATCGCCGTATTTTCCGTATATCGCACGGCGCACTCCCACACGAGTTAGGCTTTGTATCTTATGCCATGAAATTTGATCATAAGGCAAGACTAGAAAGATAATTTAATAGTTGGTGCACATAACTAATATAACGTGTTGGATTTGTCGAGCGGGCGAGAAGCCTCCCCACCAGTGCATTCATGTACTGATAACCCACCAGATTGCTTGTAGGGTGCGAAAGAACCTCGTTCGGTGCGGAATGTTCCCTCGTGCGCGCTAAGGCGTAGAGTTTGCTCTGGAGCCTTGGAGTGTTATGTCCGGAGCTGGAGCACATATATAGGACATAATATTGGAATATTGCCTATGTATCATCCCAAGTTGTAAGTCGCTTGGCACACCTTTATTGTTTGAGAGAGAGAGAGAGAGAGAGCTTGAGCGAATTGTAATCTCGGCCTAGCGTCACTTGTAACTTTATTCATTATCAATAAAGAGCTTGTTTATGTATCATACTTGTGTTTATTCTATGCTTCTGCTATATCGATTTGGTGAACTAGTTATCAACGGCCGTTTCGGTATTTGCCTCCCCCGGACGCAACTCCAGGCTCGTGCGGCATCACGTCCCGATGGAAACGATCGTCCCACGGGAGCGTTGGCATGGTGATTTGCGCCTAGCGGGGACGACCGATTTCTGCAGGAGATCCGGGCGTGACAGCCAATTCGCTATGGAGTCTATTAAACCTCCAGTTACTAATAAACATTTCTCAATAAAAAAACCTTACAAAAAGAAGAGTTGTTCTTCTAAAAGAAAATATCATAAAGATTTTCCTGAAGAAAGAAAAAATTTCCTCCAAGGAAAAAATAATTCTAAAAAAATATAAGTTCTAATAAAAATGTTAAGTGTTTCAAATGTGGCAAAGTTGGCCATTATTCAAATAAATGTTACACTAAACAAAAGATCGATATGATCGAAGATGAATGATTTAAAAAGACTCTATTAAAGATCATGATCAATTCTGATTATGAATATGGTTCATCTAGTGACGAGTCTCTGAATTATGATACTGATTGTGGTACTGATTGCAATTGCAAAGCATGTACCATTAACAATAAAGCAGACTACTTTAAGTCTATCATTGAAATGAATGGTCTCTAAATTAATGTATTAACCAGTCATGATAAAAAGAAAATTCTAGAGTCACTATTGACTAATGAACTTAGTCAAAATGTGAAAGCAAATATTATAGAAATCTTGCAAGAAGATAATAAGGAGATGACTCCTAGCTTCACTCCTTATACTATGACAGAAGTCTTAGCCCGAAAAAAATGGAAAGATCCAAAAACTGTCTCTATTAATGATCTTCAAAGAGAATTAAAAACTTTGAAGAAAGAAATCAAAGAGTTAAATTCTAAAGATGAAATAACTCAACAAAGTCTTTCTCTCATTGAACAGGACGGAATTATTCTCAACAAATAAAAGAACGAACATTCTCGTATAATTGATCCTCCTAGCGAGAATGAAGATGAAACTTTAAATCAACAAATCCAATCCATTTCTATGAAAAGCAAAGAAAAATTCATTGATAATTCCTTTCTATCAAAGATAGATCTTTTTATTACCCATAAATGGTATATAAAAATAGATCTAATTATCAATAATGAATCATTAATTTATAATCTTATAGCTTTAGTTGACAGTGGGGCTTATTTGAACTGTGTCAAAGAAGAAATTATTCCTTTAAAATATTGTGAGTGCACTACTCAGACTTTGAGTGCGGCTAATAACAAAGCTCTTACAACACCTTTCAAGGTTACAGATGTTCATATATGCAAAAATGAAGTTTGTATTCCATTACACTTCATAGTTGTAAAAGAAATATCGCAGCATGTAATTCTAGGAACTCCTTTTCTAGAAAAGCTCATGCATATTAAAGAGATTAATAAACAAGGAATTTCTACTTGTTATAAAGGAATAAATATTACATTCGAATTTATCAAAAATCATGTGGTAAGAATCCTAAATGAAATAAAAGAAGTTGATCTGAAAACTAATTAGATAAACTTTATAAAAGAAGAGATTTCTTAGTTATCAAATTCTCAACAACTCGAGAGATTTGAAACAAAGAATAAAATAAAACAAGTTGAAGACGAGTTATACATCAGACTTGTAGCAATATCCCAAATGCCTTATGAGATAGAAAATAACATATTGTTTCTCTTCCTTATGAAGAATCTTTCAATGAAAGAGACGTTCCGACTAAGGCTAGACCTTATCAAATGAACAATAATTATCTTGAACTATGTAAAAAAGATATCAAAGATCTTCTGGATAAAAAAAACTTATTCGAAAATCTTACTCCCCATGGAGTTGCACAATATTTTATGTTAATAATAATATTGAGAAAGAAAGAGGTGTTCCAAGGTTAGTTATTAACTACAAATCTCTGAATAAAGTTTTAAAATGGATAAGATATCCAATTCCCAACAAAAGGGATTTACTTAACAGAATTGTTAAAGCAAAAAATCTTTTCTAAATTTGATTTAAAGTCAGGTTACTAGCAAATTCAAATTAAAGAAAAATGATAAATACAAAACAACATTCATAGTCCCATTTGGACACTATGAATGGAATGTTATGTTTTGCCATTCGGCTTGAAAAATGCTCGTTCTGAGTTTCAGAATATCATGAATGAAATATTTATTCAGTATTCTTCTTTTATTCTCTCCTACATTGATGACATATTAATATTCTCTAATACTATAGACGAACATTTCAAGCATTTAAATATTTTTAAACATTTAGCTATTAAAAATGGTCTTGTTATTTCTGCTCCTAAAATAAAATTATTTTATATCGAATAAGATTTCTAGGACATAACATTGTTAATAATACTATTATAACCATTGACAGGAGTATCGAGTTTGCTTCAAAACTTTCTGATAAAATCACTGATACTAAGCAATTACAGAGATTTCTTGGTGCCCTCAATTATGTGGCAGATTTCTACAAAAATATTGTTATTGATACAAAAATATTATATCAAAGATTAAAGAAAAACCCTACTCCTTGGAGTATTAATCATACTAAAGCTGTTCAGCTTATTAAGCAAAAGGTTAAACGCCTACCTTGCTTACATCTCGTCAATCCTGACTGGTTCAAAGTTGTTGAAACTGATGCCAATAATATTGCCTATGGAGGATCCTCAAGCAAATTGATCCCCATAACAAGCATGCTATTCTTGTTATATACCATTCTGGTAAATGGGATGATACTCAAATAAATTATTCTACGATAAAGAAAAAACTTTTTGTATTATTAAATGTATTCATAAATTCCAAGGCGATCTATTAATTTTTTTTTTACTTCGAATAGATTCCAGTTCTGCTAAATCTATTTTACAAAAAGATGTTAAGAATCTTGCTTCTAAACAAATTTTTGCTAGATGGCCAGCTGTATTAGCTATATTTGTAAACCCCCTGATTTTTCAAGATTTTTAAAACTGGATTTTTCAGAATTTTCTGGGATTTTTGGGAATTTTTGCTAAATTAAAAACAAGGTGTTTTGACATTAAATAAAATTAAATGTTTTTAAAATATATTAAAATATTATGTAAATAATATTTTTTGGTGTAAAATAAAAAATTGGACTTAGGGTAATTTTTCTGGAATTTATTGGACCCCGAAAACATTTTTAAAAGCCTAAAAAAATATTTTTTAAATAAAAAATAATAAACCGGACTGAACCGGGTTCAAACCGGACTGAACCGGCCTGAACCCGGTTCAGCTAAACCGGACCGGTCCAACCCGCCTAGCGGATCGGGTCGGGCCCGCCCGACCGAACCCGACCCGCGCCCGAACCCGCCCGAACCCGTTTCCCTCTCCCCCACTCGCCTGCGACCCGGTCGATCCCTCCGCATCCGCCGCCGGAGCCCCCGTGACCCCGCCACGTCCCCGCAACCGTCGGCCCCTCCTCCGCCTCTCCCGGCCGACCCCCCCGCTTAGCTTCCCCTATAAATCCCCCCCAATTTCTCCTCCCTCCGGCCATCTGATCCACCCCCGACCACCGCTCCTCGACGCCGCTGCCCTTCTCCCCTCCGCCTCAGCACCCCGGTGCCACCCCCGCGAGGCCGCCCAGCCGCCGCCGGCGACTTCCTCCCCTCCTCCTTCTTCCCCGCACGACATAGCACCCCGAGCCGCCTGCGCCGCCTCCCAGCGCCGCCGCACCGCCCTCGGTCACCTCCGGCGACCCCGGCCCTAGCCGCAGCGCCGCCCCCTCCGCCTCAGCTCCGGTCACAGCCTCCCCGAACCCTAACCCTAGGCGACTCAGCCCTCGGACACGTGTCGGACACGAGAAAATTTGGTTTCTCGAGCCCTGTTCAGGTACCTGTTTCTCTCTGCTCGTTGCCTCGTTTTTGATTCCGTCTGTTGCATTGCGACCCCTGCGTGACCCTCTCGGTGTCCGTGCAATCCGCTCGGGGCATCGCGTCCTGTGACGATCGTGAACCTCGATCCAAAACAGGAAAAATAATGCCCCGCTTTACCCCGGAACTGAGTACGCCCCGCCAAACGGGACGACTTGGTCTGGTGCGGTCTTCACCGATACGTGCGCGCCGTTGATACGGACGTGCGAAATTTTGCAGAAGTTGATTTGGATGTGCGTGCACACCGGAATCAACGCGTATCCGCGGACACCGTCCCGTATCCGTCAGTTCTGGAACGCATCCTAACTTTGTGTATACACGTCGGATCGAAACGAAACTTGCGCCATCGGACTCGTAGCAATACGCTGGTCCTGTGACCCAAGTTTGGTTCAATTCTGAGAACGTTGACGAAATCGCGTGTCGTGGGCCCTATAGGCTCCACTTGACGGGTGATTTTGTGATCGGCTCATCGGAATCCAATTCTAGAAGTTCCGTTGGGTTCGTATCATTGTTCCTGACCTGTTGACACTAAGTTGGACAGATTTGGAGATCTTTGTCCCTGACACATTTTTCGGTGCGAAGCGGGCCACATGTGGGCCCCGCTTTGACCCGAAATTGTCATTTTTGCCCCTGTGTCCAAATTGGACTCAAGGACAGGCGTTTCTAGCTAATTGATATTTTCTGGATCTGATGGTAATATTTGTTTCAGTATCCGGAGACGTTCCTGGAGATTTCACAGTTGGAGCCAGAACCACAGGCAAGTGTACCTTGCCAACTTTGCAGTCTTGTTACATATTTTCCTTGAATTATTTATATTGTTGTGCATGCTTGACCTAGGACCGTGTGACTTACTTAGCGTCCGATTAAAAGTCGGGTGCCAACCCCGTACGCGGAGTTGTGTAACGTCATCTAGACATGGATACCGAGACCCTATACTTCTCGTACTTGTCTAATCAAGTACAGCATAACCCAGGACACTTGACACTATTCATGAGACATAATCGTCTTGAGATATTCGTGGTGATTCTGTATAGGATACAGGTTTATGACATAGACATTATATTCCTAGACATTATATGACTTGCTGCATTAGTATTGATCCTGCGTGTCATGGACATGAGACGTATGATTACATTGGGTGGGGAGAGACACACAGGCTACAGGCTGATTTCATATATATATATAATCCATATTAAACACATAGTAAAACATATAGTAGACCCTGCTACCGGCTCCCCGACACAGAGCTTGTAGTGGCTTCAGCCTGAGTTTTAGTGATGCTCTCAACTTGCATTTCACATAGATGGTTATATAGTTTACCATATTGTTTTATTTATTGCTGCACTGCATTTTGGCTTGTATTATCTGTACCTTGTTATGTCCCCTGAGGACCTGGATCCGGATTATGTCCCCGGGATTGGCTGACGAGATCTACCCCGAGGTGTACGGAACAGGAGCACTTCTCGGAGCAGAACCAGGAACCGAGGACGAGATCGTGCCCGAAGACTTCTCCTGAGTATTGGCTTTACATACTCAGATATTTCTATTTCCAGTTACTTTAATTCATGTCTATTTGCTTTTGATGTAACAGACTTATTCTCGGATTGTTCCCCGAGACACTCTTGTTGAGATATGCTCGTTTATATTCAGTTGCATTTATTCTGGCTTTTGATCTGTGATTATATTCTGTGGATGAGATTAGAATAGACTGTGACTTATATCATTGGACCTATTTATTGTTGTATTACAGCTTAAGTACGCCCTGATGGATCCATTAAATTGGGTTTGTCCATCGGTGCGTACTGCTGGCCATTGCCACGTGTCCAGTCCCTCGGTATTTTGGGACTGGGGCGTGACAATATTCAATTTTGATATTGAATTTATTAACGGAAAATATAATTCTCTTCTTGACTTTCTTACTCGTGAATTTTTGCAGCAAGATGTCCAGCCAAGCCAGAGGGAGAGGCCAGTCTAAGGGGATGTTACATCCTCAGGACTCTTTTGCTCATCAAAAATCAATTGGCAATCGGCCTACTAAAGCTGGATCCAGCTCCAATGCCAAGGGCAAACAGCCTACCAATAGTGACACTAATACCTTTTCTTACAAAGAAACAATGAAAGTTGAGTCCATCTTCTCTGAGAAGCTAAATTTTGAAGAAATTATCAAACTCGATAGGAGTGATATTTCTCTTATGAATGATCCATGAAAACTTCATAAACGATATCTCGAAGGCAGTTTTATTCCTGTTACGGGCAAACCTGTCAACATCTATGAAGGTATTTTAATCACCACAAAATCCATTACTGTAGAATATTCTACTAAACCACATTCTCTGGAAGTGGCTTACAGTAAAGTTATCATAAAAAATATTCTCACACCACAATCTTGGGGACTATATCCTAACAGGGAACAACAGCTCTCTAAAGATAAAGTTATTGTTTGTAGTTATAATTATTGGGATTATATACAAGCATTTTATAACTTCCTCTACTATGATAATTCCCAACAAACCCATTCTTGGTTCATTAGAATTTGTCCTGAAATTCTTCAGAATAAAATTTCATCTTAGTTTTATGACTGGTGGCTAAAACTTGGAGCTACATTAGAATTCTTTCCAATCTTATTCAGGACCAATTCTCCAAATGAATTATTTCTTATCCACGATGCCAAGAAGAACATCTTTTTTTTGGGGGGGGGGGGAGAGTACGTTAAATATCTGATACAATGGTTCAACAGACCAAAATATAATGACTGAAATAAATAAATACTGAGCATGAAACATAGATGCTCAGGAAAAGTCTTCAGCTAACACCTCGTCCTCGGGTGTCGGTATAGCTCCGGTATCAGTTTCTGCTCCAGTCCCGTATACCTCGGGATAGATCTCGTCTGCAAATCCTGGGGACATAATCCAATCCAGGTCCTCAGGGGACATAACAAGGTACAGATAACACAAGCCAAAATAAATGCAGTGCAGCAGATAATGAATAAAATAAATAGGGTAAGTAAGTAACCATCTATGTGAAATGCAAGTGAGAGCATCACGAGTACTCAGGCTGAGCCACTACAAGCTCTGTGTCGGGGAGCCGGTAGCGGTAATAACACGTAATGTGCCTAGCTCTGCTACGAGAGTCTACGGCCTCACAATAGTAGTAGATATATATATATGAAACAGCCTGTAGCCTGTGTGTCTCTCCCCACCCAATGTAACCACGCATATCATGACCATAATGTCTCATGTCCATGTCAAGCGGGATCATAGCTAATGCAACAAGTCATAATATATCTATAAATATAGTATCTCTGTCAAGTCCTGTATCCTATACAGAATCACCACGAATATCTCGGGAAGATCCTGTCTCATGAGGAGTGTCAAGTGTCCTGGGTCAAAGTGTACTTGGTAAGACAAGTACGAGAATATAAAGTGTCACGAATGTCCATCTCTAGATGACCGTACCCAACACCGCGTACAGTGTTGGCACCCGACTAATAATCGGACGCTAAGTACGTCACACGGTCCTAGGTTGAGCATGCACAGCAATATAAATAAAGCAAGGAAGATATATAACAATACTGCAGAGTTTGGCAAGGTACACTTGCCTGGGGTCCTGCTGCTGGTATGAATCAGAGTCCAAGTCACAGTCCAAATAGCCTATGTATTACAATTTTATCACGTCAAAAGATAATTTATTTTAACTTATTTAATTCTGAAATAATTACTCTAAAATCCTATTTTAATCTTATTATTCTGATTTTTATGTTAATTTCTAAATTTTGTCCAAAGAAACTGAATTTTATCAACTCGAGACTCATGGCACGCAAATCGAGGCGATCTGTTGACCAAAAAGTCAACCGACACAAACTCGACTTTCATGCATGATTTCCTATAGATTTTAGCATCAAAAACATACTAGAATTTATGGCTCGTCCGAATTCAAATTCGTTTGAGAATTATGGCACATACAAATTTTGTATTGTGCACCGATGATTAAATTCTAACCTAAAAGTTCTACAGAATTAACAGTATATAAATACTTCGAATTAAATTCTAGAAAAAAATATATGTCGATGATCTCGACATTAAATTTTTGAAACTTTAAACGGTTCGTGATTCTGATTCCGGGTTCTCCCAGAATTGTGAAAATATCGAAACACGTCTATTTTCGGACATGCTGTGCTCTACGAATTTTCCAAAATTTAATACTAATAATTTCGAAAAATAATTTATATAATCAGAAATCTAACCTCAATATCTTTCTAAGGCAAGAAACTAGGCCTCGTTTGGAGTCCGGAGCTATGCGCAATGGCTTCTGGAAGATGAAGAAACCCTAGATGACAATTCTCCCAAATCTCTCTCTCTCTAAAATAATGAGATAATTAGGGTTATTATATTATATATATATATATAGATGTACCTGCGGCTGAATGGATATCTATAGGCTGACATGTGTCAGAATCTGATTGGATAATTTTATTTATATTATTTATTTTTGATTTGCCTTTATCAAAACATTATTTAAGTCATTTTAAATCTAAATAACTCAAAATAAATATTAAAAATAATCATAAAAATCTGAAAAAATTACAGAAAATATATAATAATATTATAAACCTTAGAAGATAACATGGGTCCATTCTATATTCCTGGGCTTGCAAAATAAATTCTACAAGTCCTAAAAATTAGTTATTAGCCTAAATAACTCCCAATAAATACTAAAAATACTCAGAAAATTCCCAAAAACTTCTAGAAAATATATTTTATTATTTAGAATCTAAAATAAAAGTTTGGGATATTTTTAATTATATTTGAATCTAAAATAAATTCTTGAAAATTCTAGAAAATTACAGAAAATTGTGAAAAATCCAAATTAAAAATTTCTGAAAAATCAGGGGGTTACAATCTACCCAACTTATAAAAATTTCGTCCTCGAAATTAAAATTAAGCCATGGTAGAAGTCAAGGATGGTCTAAGATTTGTATTGGTTATAATGCAAGGCTAGGTTTAACGGAGTGGACGATGTTGCACGTTGCACATTCCGAAAATCATGGAAGAAATTCACATGAGTGAAAATAGGTTTCTTCGTGTGTCATGTCCAATAGTGTGGACACCTAAATGCTCTTTTGCATAAAAGCGTCCAACAATTGAAACGTTGTACAAAGATGGAAATTGGAGGATGGGCATGTCTAGGACAAGGTGTGGAATTTGTAGGAAGGCAGTGACTAGGGAAGTGCTCCAATTATCGAAGCAATGGTAAGGCGCGCCGAGGGATACCATGTTGTAAAACTAAATGAAAAATGTCGTGTTCTATTCCTAAGTGGATTCGAGCTAGCCTCAGTCTCACTATCTAAGCCAAGTAGGTCTACTTCTTAGGTGAGGGGGTTTCACAATCCAGCCAACTTAAGACAATGTCGTCCTCAAAATTAAAATAAGACATGATCTGTTAATCCTTCATGTACATACGGCAAGTCAATCACAATCTCCTTGCGATAATTAAATCCTAATCATATCCATCACTCCAAGGTTAAGATGATCACTGCTCCAATCAAAATTCAACCTATGGTTATCTCTTCTCCATTGGTTCAAATTATCCATATCCAAATTTAAATTAAATCCACATGACATCTTCAAGATTTAAATAAGCATATAAATTTTACCTCACGATCTCTAACTATCATAATCTCCTCTAGAAGTAATTCGAGTCGAATATTATTCCCATTTTCACTTATAAATTTTTTTGTATGCTTCAACTTTTTAAATTCCATTCACATCCTCAATATTTCAAATAGGTAGTCCAACCATCAAATTTTAATTTTTAATTCAAATCATCAAATTGAAAAAATAATTTAAATGCAGTCCACCATTGTTCAAGTCTGAAATTCTATCTTTTTATCCTCTAAATTTTAAGTTGATGATTTTACCTTCATTGTTTAAATCATGTACTTAAGGTATAAATATCGGGTCCTCAATATCAATTCATTAATCCTCATCATCTTAGTCATTCTTCTAAAATTCTCAAAATTAAAATGGCTTGAACCTCACCTAATTTAATCTTACTCGATCACAATCTAAAAGAAATTCCTCTCGAGTTGACAATGCACTACTACCCAACTTAGAATTTATCCATCTATCACATAAGGCTATATACCTTAAGAGAATATTCCTTAATATGTTTACTCATGTCATTCAATCCTCGAACTTCAATGCCGATCATATCACATATGATATGTCCTTAATTACGAAGAATAATCCTCAAGTATGTGATCGGCCTATGGGGTATATCTAGTATTCTCTGCGTATCAAACTTATACCAAGCACGAGGTTTCGTCTTTCCAAAATAAGGGAAGACGAAGATCAATAATAAAGAGTTCAAGGGAGAGTAAATAGAATAGAAGTATCGAGATCAAGGCATTTGAAGAATTCAAATGGGAATTGTCAAAGCAGTTGTGGATTGAAATCCTATTTTGGTAATCCTTTGTTCGCCTGCTTGTATTTGTACAGTTATGTAACCGATACGATATGTCAGACATGTCTAGGGCAAGTATATTCGTCTACTAATCACTACATATCTCAATCCACGTAAAGTAGTTATACGAAGGGCGAACCACGCGTACTATGGTTGATCAGACCGTAATACACTGATTCTGAAATGTATTATTATGGGCCTCCCCAATAATACATATGTCATGAACAAGCTCGATAAAGAATAGGCTTGCAAAACTAGGCTATAAAATAGCAGCATAAGTCAAGGTAATATATGAAATATGAGTACGCTAGATGATGATGAAAGGAGGTACAAATTATTCAAGTTCACAAAACAAACAAAATAAACAACATTAATAAAAGATTCTACAATCTCTACAGTTATCATACAACTTCCTTGTCTAAGTCGCTAGTCGACCAAACAGGGGCAAGGACCTCTAACTTCTATTGTCTGAATAAACACTGTCATCTTTTGCTAGTATACAATTAATGCCATTCAGTTACACCGCCTTGATGGGTCAAGTGGACTATGTGGTACTATATTGTGAGGCATACTACCAAACTTATAAAAATTAAACTAATAATGTGACCGTCTTAAGAGGATCCTGCAAAATAATCGTGCACATGTAAATAAAATAGAAACTCTTATTAGGGCATATGAGGAAAGATCTTGGTCCTTATTAGGGTCTCCGATTGCATTATATAGGTAAAGGTCACCTTAAGTCTTAATCATAGTGCTCTTAGAACATGTGTCAATAGCGAGAATGGAAAGGTTATAAGTCTCAAGGGAAAGGGAATATAACTTGTATCGAGGTGGGGTACAAATTACGTGATTTAACACTAAGGGATAATCATCGGATCACAATCTACAAGATTAACTCAACTTATCGATCTCTAACTACCAAGCACAAAAATTTCAAATTCAAGACTACACTTATAATCCTAGCAAACTATGGGTCCTTAACAAGGAATAAAATTACTTGGCCTACTATCAGAAGTGTCAGGTGGCACGAATTGAAAGACGGAGGAAAGAAGAACATATTTTAGTCGTTGCGCATTAGCGAACGTTAAGGTCACAGATGAACAACATATGAAATTAAAATACGGGGCTCTAGATAATATCATGGTTCCCTATGGTGAAAGTGGCGAGCAATTCTCCGTGTTTGAGGTATGATCTCATGGGGAATATCATACTCGTTGCTCTGGGCTCCCTGAGGTACTGTCTGCTAATATCATGACACGAACCTATATCCTAGCACTATCTCACTATGCACATTAGGTTCAGTTCTAACATTAAATTTTGGTTTTCTATTGGTTCCTCAATACTAGGGTCAAACATTATGGTAAAACTTCCAACTAACTCTAGTAGTGTCTATACTATTCTCAAGTCTTCATAATACATCAGGGGGTAATGGTAAACCAATTCTAGAGATAAGGACTTCTAGGGTTCACTAGATATTCCAAACTTAGTGGGGTGTCAACACTCTAGTGGTACTCTTAATAGGAAGGTTACCTTACTTATCATCTAACAACAGGAACTTATATATTTTAAGAGAGGCCATACTCAAGAAACTAATAGGGAAGCACATGAATCAAGAAGGATATAATTTATCCGAATAAAATGGATTGGAAGGAGGATGAGTCATAGTCAGTGTGGATGAGATCCTATACTATAATCCTAGTTGCAGGCTTGCTCGGTCCCTAAGTTAAAACCGAACAATTTAGTCGTAGACCTGCATGGGCCACCACAAAAACCATATCACGCCCCAGTCCCAAAATACCGAGGGACCAGACACGTGGCAATGGCCAGCAGCACGCACCGATGGACAATCCAATTTAATGGATCCATCAGGGCATACTTAAGCTGTAAAACAAGTCTACGACAACATGGCACAACTAATCTCATCCACACAAGATATAAATATGATCCACAGAATATAAGGAATGTAAATTATCAACCAGTCTCAACAAAGTGCTTCGGGGAACAACTCGATAAATATATGATACAATGGTTCAACAGACCAAAATATAATGACTGAAATAAATAAATACTGAGCATGAAACATAGATGCTCAGGAAAAGTCTTCAGCTAACACCTCGTCCTCGGGTGTCGGTACAGCTCCGGTATCAGTTTCTGCTCCAGTCCCGTATACCTCGGGATAGATCTCGTCTGCAAATCCTGGGGACATAATCCATTCCAGGTCCTCAGGGGACATAACAAGGTATAGATAACACAAGCCAAAATAAATGCAGTGCAGCAGATAATGAATAAAATAAATAGGGTAAGTAAGTAACCATCTATGTGAAATGCAAGTGAGAGCATCACGAGTACTCAGGCTGAGCCACTACAAGCTCTGTGTCGGGGAGCCGGTAGCGGTAATAACACGTAATGTGCCTAGCTCTGCTACGAGAGTCTACGGCCTCACAATAGTAGTAGATATATATATATATGAAACAGCCTGTAGCCTGTGTGTCTCTCCTCACCCAATGTAACCACGCATATCATGACCATAACATCTCATGTCCATGTCAAGCGGGATCATAGCTAATGCAACAAGTCATAATATATCTATAAATATAGTATCTCTGTCAAGTCCTGTATCCTATACAGAATTACCACAAATATCTCGGGAAGATCCTGTCTCATGAGGAGTGTCAAGTGTCCTGGGTCAAAGTGTACTTGGTAAGACAAGTACGAGAATATAAAGTGTCACGAATGTCCATCTCTAGATGACCGTACCCAACACCGCGTACAGTGTTGGCACCCGACTAATAATCGGACGCTAAGTACGTCACACGGTCCTAGGTTGAGCATGCACAGCAATATAAATAAAGCAAGGAAGATATATAATAATACTGCAGAGTTTGGCAAGGTATACTTGCCTGGGGTCCTGCTGCTGGTATGAATCAGAGTCCAAGTCACAGTCCAAATAGCCTATGTATTACAATTTTATCACGTCAAAAGATAATTTATTTTAACTTATTTAATTCTGGAATAATTACTCTAAAATCCTATTTTAATCTTATTATTCTGATTTTTATGTTAATTCCTAAACTTTGTCCAAAGAAACTGAATTTTATCAACTCGAGACTCATGGCACGCAAATCGAGGCGATCTGTTGACCAAAAAGTCAACCGACACAAACTTGACTTTCATGCATGATTTTCTATAGATTTTAGCATCAAAAACATACTAGAATTTATGGCTCGTCCGAATTCAAATTTGTTTGGGAATTATGGCACATACAAATTTTGTATTGTGCACCGATGATTAAATTCTAACCTAGAAGTTCTACAGAATTAACAGTATATAAATACTTCGAATTAAATTCTAGAAAAAAATATATGTCGATGATCTCGACATTAAATTTCTGAAACTTTAAACGGTTCGTGATTCTGATTCCGGGTTCTCCTAGAATTGTGAAAACATCGAAACACGTCTATTTTCGGACATGCTGTGCTCTACGAATTTTCTAGAATTTAATACTAATAATTTCGAAAAACAATTTATATAATCAGAAAGCTAACCTCAATATCTTTCTAACACAAGAAACTAGGCCTCGTTTGGAGTCCGAAGCTATGCGCAATGGCTTCTGGAAGATGAAGAAACCCTAGATGACAATTCTTCCAAATCTCTCTCTCTCTAAAATAATGAGATAATTAGGGTTATTATATTATATATATATATAGATGTACCTGCGGCTGAATGGATATCTATAGGCTGACATGTGTCAGAATCTGATTAGATGATTTTATTTATATTATTTATTTTTGATTTGCCTTTATCAAAATATTATTTAAGTCGTTTTAAATCTAAATAACTCAAAATAAACATTAGAAATAATCATAAAAATCTGGAAAAATTACAAAAAATATATAATAATATTATAAACCTTAGAAGATAACGTGGGTCCATTCTATATTTCTGGGCTTGCAAAATAAATTCTACAAGTCCTAAAAATTAGTTATTAGCCTAAATAACTCCCAATAAATACTAAAAATACTCAAAAAATTCCCAAAAACTTCTAGAAAATATATTTTATTATTTAGAATCTAAAATAAAAGTTTGGAATATTTTTAATTATATTTGAATCTAAAATAAATTCTTGAAAATCCTAGAAAATTACAAAAAATTGTAAAAAATCCAAATTAAAATTTTTTGAAAAATCAGGGGGTTACAATTTCTGATGAATAGTTAAAGAAGAAATGCCTTCAGTTCATGAAAGCACAATTAGATGCCAATTTTGGCATGGATATCTCCAGTAATACATCGGAGGCCAACCTAGAAGATATGTCAGCAGACGAATTCTACCAGACGGTTACAGCTTCTACTAATGAAGAATAAATTGCTTTTTCTTTAGTAGGACCCATCCTCCTTTATTCACATGTTCTGAGGATGACTTTGGCAGCTTTTGTTAGTGGGTTCTCCACTCATCTGGTGCAATGATATGACATCACCAGCATTATTGATGGAAATATCTTTCCTTTTTCTCGGTGGACGACACTGACATTTCCTTTCCAAAGTGAGAATCTTTTTTAGACAACTCATAATGGAAGACAGATGGAGGTTCCTTTTCGGAGGACAGGACAGCTGGTTGCTTCGTTCTGAAGCAAATTTATGTATAAATAGGGGAGTCCCCTAAGTGAAGAGTGTGCGTTTTTTATTCCTGCATTTTTCTACTTCTTCTATTGTACTTCTGCTACTTATTAGCGATCACTTAGTATCGACGTTTATAATAAAACTTTTCAAGATTTCGCTCAAAAGAGTTGCATTTAAGTCCCACTCTGACGATTATATATATATATATATATATATATATATATATATATATATATATATATATATATATATATATATATATATTGTAAAACCCCTAATTCTGAAAACCGTATTATTATTATTTATTTATTTATTTATGGTAATTATGAGCTAAATAGAGAAAATAGATTTTATTAGATTTTATTTTGAGGTATTTAAGCACCTAGGGGATTTATAGCCATTATAAATTTTGGCTAATTTTATTACATGTAGAAGACCCCTTGGACAGTTGCTACCTTAACCGTATACACCAATGCACTATCCAGATTCTCTATGAATAAATATGTATATATATATATATATATATATATATATATATATATATATATATATATATATATATATATATATATATATATAGTTTTTTTTAAAATAAAAAGAAAGAATAGAAAATAGAATTTTCTACTGGATCAAACCCAAAACCAGCAACCCGTTAACCACCCTTCCCGCGTAAAGTAAGGAAGTTATCTGCAGCAGCTCATCACCCCGCGTATACTTCTTCGCGCATAAACAGCAGCAGCAAAAGTAACAAAACCACCGCCTATCTTTTTTCTCCGCGCATAAAACTCCTCAACAGCAGCAGTTCACCCCCGCGTAAACTCTTCATTTCACCACGCGTAAAACCCAAACCACAACCCATTGAGAGAAGGAAATATCAACAGCAGAAGCAAAACCCAATTTTACTTTGCTTTGCTTTCCCACACGTGTAAGCTTCTCATTCCACCACTCCTTAACACTAATATTACTAAACACCCCTCAATCGAAACCAAAACCAATGAAAAAAAAGAAATAGCAGCAGCAGTAGTTTTAGTTTTCTTAAACATTAAGTTTCTCCACCGCCTCTTATTCTCTATATATATCTATGCAATACACCCCAAAACCCTAAAACTCACTTCTTCAACTTACACTGTTGTGAACGCTTGCACTATATGGAACTTTGCTCGGCAAGTATACCTTGCCACATTACTATTATTTACATTCCAAATGATGCATGGTTCTGTTTTATTTATGTATTTGCATTGGACCTTGTTTATGAGACCACTCCAGTATTATGGAGCATTATTTGGTTCATTGGCCGTGACACAGTTTTTACACGAGTTGTGAGTCTCATATAGATCCCGGACTACGTATTGGGTTGGTCGCCTATACGTAAGAGACGTGCGTTAGGATGACTGCTGATAGAAACTTTGTATGCTAGTAGACCTGGCCGTTATTTGGAGGTTTTATCGTGTCATGGATATGGCATGCTTAGAGCATGGGGTGGGAGAACAATAAGTAAAGCGTTTGGGCTCCTTTGCACTTTTTTCCTGTACGTCCGGATTCTCCACCGGGGAAACGGGTGATGATGACCACTATATTACTGGCGGCCTCTGCCGTTCAAAAGACGACATGCTTTTAGGCCCCTGATTCTCCGAGAGAATCATGCCAATCCCATTATTTGGCCAGATAGCCCACGTGTTGGAAAGTTGTTCTCAAATTGCATACACTTAGACGGTTAGGCAACCCAGTGGATGTTCTTATTTCAGTACTTTATTGGCATATTTATATGTATCTTGTTACGTCCCTCTGAGGACCTGGTCCCTTTCCAGATATGGACGAGCAGGAGTAACCACAGGAGTACGGACCTGGACCAGACACCACGTACCTGACTGAGGAAGTCTTACCCTCAGAGTATCTGTGATTATTGACGCTGTTTAGATATTTTTGCTACTTCAGTATAGTCGCTTTGTAGTGGATTTGTTTCCACCCGACTACCAGACTTGATACTCATTTTGGATATTCAGTTATTATTCAGCTTTTATTCCTACTGATTATTTGTGCTGTGGATGAGATAAAGATTCTGTATGACTTGTTATGACAGTATATATTACCACTGATGGATTGCATATTCATATACAGCGTACGTGTGTATATAATTTTCATATATTGGAGTTCGTATACATACGGCTGGGCGTGTTACGTATCCCTAGTCCTACGTATTTTGGGACTGGGGCGTGACATATTTTTGGTGGTGGCCCATGCAGGTCTCTTGAATATATTGTCTTCGTTCCATAACTGTACTAAACAAGCCTGCGTATAGGAATAGAGTATAAGGATCTCATCCATACTTGACTGAAACCTCATTCTTCCTTAAGTTTTACGCCAGGAACCCTTTAAGCTGAGACTAGGGACCTCTATTTATGTAGAGTAACCAATTTGTTGGCGTAAAAAAAATAAACTATGCAGAAGGTTGTTTACTTTACGCTACAGATATGACAACTGCTAAACTACGTTTCCTTAGTCTTCTCAATCTCTAGGACACGTCATGCAAGCCACATAGGTAAACTATCCCAGTGTAAACTTGAAAATAGATAACCAGCGTAGAATAACCGATTAGGCATAAAGTATAAGGATGATGATATGAGCGTATTTGGCACGGTCTTAGCTTTCCCAGTCATAACCAGTTAGAACCGAATCTTTTGCATTAAATGCAGAGATATGCCTCGAACCCTGTGCAGAAACAGCTTTTTTGACATAGCGTCTGATTTTGTCTCATCTTGAGCATAAAACTCATTCCTGTAGATAGCGTATGCAGAAGCCCCAACTTTTCTTTCCTTATTGGAAGCGTAAAAATGACTTTGTATTAAATATATCACTAAACGACAACCTGGGTCTCTGTGCAAAATCATCATCACCGCCGTCCTCTCGATCATCGTGCAGTACTTTTATCAGATGTCAGGATCACTGATTTGACTAACAAATTTTTTCGAGGAAATACAAAAAGTTCCTCGAACAACTTTATGCTGCAACGAATGCTAGACCTTACGTGCAGACAGATTTTACGCGCAGATCTTTCGCGCAAGCATTACGCAGAAAGTATAGCAAGACTTTACACGTAGATTTAACACAGACAGGTTTTACGCAGCATATCTTTTCGCAGCCAATCTTTTACGTGCAGACTTTACGCACGGAAACTTTTACGCAGATTTTTTTCAGACAGTTCTAAAGCCATGTTTTACGCGAACAGTATTGAAGCTCTATTTTTCGCTGACTTCTTTGAATCTCTGTTTTACGCAGACAACTCTAAAACCTTACCTTACGCTTCTCTACTTTACGCGAATATTTCTGAAACCATGTTTTACGCCGACGATTTTACATCTCTATTTGATTCATGTTCTTCTTCTAAACGTTGTGTACATCACCTGCAGAGAGATGGATATGCAGAAGGGATGTACTATCATCGATGGTGACACAACTCCTGGAGTCAGTGGTCAGACTCAAGGAGGGACCTCAACGAATCCTAGACTTACTTTCAGGACCAGATGGACAGATTCACAATCCAGTTCCATCTGACCTTCCTGTTCCACCAAATGGGAACCTTCCAGCCTCATCAACACCGCAGGATGGTCAGGCTCAACTGTTCCAATTCTTCCAGATGATAATGAAGGAACAGCAACAACAGGCTGCCACCCTAGCTGCAGAGCAGAGACAACAAGCAACAGAACAGAGACAAGAGTTCCTAGCAGCACTTGAAAGGATGGCTGCAAAGACTACTATACCAGCTCAAGCACTAGCTCCAGTACCTTGAGCTAGAGTTGGTTCAGTAAAAGATTTTGTACAGATGGGTCCAAGGTCGTACAAAGGCATTGAGAGCCCAGAAGAAACTACCAACTGGATCACCCATACTCAAAAGTTATTAGAAGCATCACAGCTACCTACAAAGCTGTGGATGACCGGTGTAAGGACACTTCTAGATGGTAATGCTCATCACTGGTGAGAATCCATGGAATGCCAGCTGGGTACATACCAGACATGGGAGCAATTCTTGGAGTGCTTCGAAAGGAAGTACTTCTCGGACACCGTTAGAGATGCATTATACGATCAGTTTCTCCACCTGGAGCAGGAAAACCGAACAGTGGACAAGTATGATGTTGAGTTTAGTCACCTTAGTAAATATGGTGCTGCCTTGATACCAGATGACTTGGCCAAGGCTAAGAGGTTTTATCGTGGACTAACTCGGGAGCTCCAACATTATACAAGCTCACAGTCCCGAATCTCTTATGCCGAGTTACTGACAAAAGCCAGATTGCAAGAAACTATCAGCCGAGAAAAAGGAGGCCAGCTGAGGACACAACCAGGACCGGCAAGGACACAACAAGGAGGACCTATTAGACGTCCTTTAGCTCAACAACAGCAGTACCAACACAGAGCAGGATCGTACCAGATCCCAGAGAAACCCCAATACAATTATTGTGGGAGACGCAGACACATCTCAAGGGACTGTCGAGTCCGCTTGGGACAGTGTATGAGATGTGGTTCCGGACAACATATATTGAAGGACTGTCCTATGCAACAAGCATTGACACTTCCACCGCCAGCACCGAGGCTAGTTGTCATGCCCCAGTCCCAAAATATCGAGGGACTGGATGCGTAAATATGGCCAGCAGCATGCACCGAAGGACAAACCCAATTTAATGGATCCATCGGGCATACTTAAGCTGTATTACATCAGTCGGGGTCTACTATTCTCATCCACAGATATAAGATATCAACTTCAGCAAAAGAAATATTAAGTTACAACCAGACAAAGTAAATAAAATTGGAGAACAATCCGATATTAAGTCTGTTACATAAGTTCTCAAAGACAGGAAATAAAGAGTTCAATTAAACAGGAAATAGAGAGTTTAATGAAACAGGAAAATAAAGACTAAATGACTGAGCATGGTGAAGCAGTTGTTCAGGAGAAGTCCTCAGCGGTCACCTCGTCCTCAGGTTCAGGTACTGCTCCGAGTAGTGCCCCTGTTCCGTACACCTCAGGGTAGATCTCGTCTGCTATAACTGGAGAACAAAACCAGGTCCTCAGAGGGACGTAACAAGGTACAGAAGAATACGAGCCATAATACAGTGAATGAGCATGCAAGTCAACCAAAATGTTAAACACAAGAGAAGCACAAGAAATTAATAAGTCTAAGACAGTGGCATGCCGATGTTGCTATCAAACAAATCTGGGTAAATAATTAAACTAGCTAAGTGATCATGCAATTGAGAGTTATTATTCATACTCAGGCTGAGACTACTACAGGATCAGTGACAAGAAACCATAGCAGTGTTTTCTCGAAGGGCCAGTACAGGTGCCAAATCTCTGTGTCAGAGACTAGGACACTTCCAGATAACCAGATATATATATAATATAATCAGCCTTGATATGGTAATACTCTCCCCACCCAATGAAATCTTACGTCACAGTTCTCAATGTTCGTGTTACGCAAGATTAGAACTAATGTAATCAGTCTTGTTCTAAGAAAATAAAGCTTAAATCATGAAATTATATCTTATACAAACCCCCTTGAATAATCAGAAAGATTATGTATCATGCTTTGTGTCAGGTGTCCTGGGTTTAATTTACTTGATAGGGCAAGTACCACAGTCACAGAAATTAAAGCAAGAAAATCAAAATGAATTAAATGCTGCATTTTATGGCAAGGTACACTTGCCTGGATTTCCTGTTTCAGTTGTAGTTCGAGCTTCAGCTGGATTTCCAGGCAGTACTCCGGTTGCTGAAACAAACATCACCATCAGGTCCAGAACATATCAATCAGTTAGGAACGCCTGTCCTTGAGTCCAATTTGGAGACAAGGGCAAAAACGTCATTTTTTGGGTCAAGGCGGGGTCCAGATGTGGGCCGCTTTGCACTAAAAACCGAGTCAGGGTCAAAGGTCTCAAAAACAGTCCAACTTAGTGTCAAC